>JBAMAV010000057.1:0-152110 GCA_037043315.1 Amiota communis | reverse complement strand
ATTTTTCTGTCATCGTTTCAGTTATCGGTGCGATACCATGGACTGAGACTGAACTGACCGTCTAATAGTCGGTTTAGACTGAAGGAAAAATAAGATTTTTACATAATCAGGTAAAAAATCTGATTCCTTTTACGACAACCACAGTGAAAAGTGACGTCAATAAGGGAACCAAGGTTGATTATAGTCAGATTGAAAAAAAATCAGGTTCATAATCAACTGTCGACTGGTCACCTTATTAGTGTTGGGAAATTTCTGCCTGTTTTTAGCTCATTTTGGCTCTTTTTTACCTTTTTCTTTCCCCTCCAAACATAAATAAGCAAACAACATTTTAAGTAAAATATAAATTGTTATTTTTTTTAAAAGATTTTAATAAAATAAGTATCAGGAATGAAAAATGGGACTGCAAGAACTATTTGCATATATTGCAAAATATTCTAAATCATTTATTTTTCACAAATTTTTGGTTTTAATATAGCCAACGGGCCGCAAAGTTCCACGTATATGTATAACCAAAATAAAAAACAGCTGTTCCCAAGACAATTGTATAAAATTTGAAAAAAACTACAACAAAAAAATAGTAAAAAAAAATCAGGGAATTTTAAGCAGAGTAAACTGACTATAAAAGGCCTTTAATCAGTAGAGCTGTAAAACTATCGATGGGCTATCGATAGTATCGATAGTTTTATTTTGATGTCACTATCGATAGTTTTTAAACACTATCGTTACTATCGGTTGTGGAATGCATATCTCAAAACTTACACAACACTATTCTTTGGTTGGCGCGAATTTAGGGGGTAACGACATATCTCCGACGACATATCTCCGACGACATATCTCCGCCGCTCTACAAACGACATATCTCCGCGCGGAGTTATGTCGTTTTTAAACGACTTATCTACGCGCGGAGATATGTCGTTTCTAAGACGGCGGAGGTATGTCGTTTAAAAACGACATAACTCCGCGCGGGGATATGTCGTTTCTAAAGCGGCGGAGGTATGTCGTTTAAAACGTCATATCTCCGCGCGGAGATATGTCGTTTCTTAGGCGACGGAGGTATCTAATATCGTTTACCCATGGGATTTATTCGTTGTTTAGGTTCGAGGAGTAGCTGGGTAGGTTACACTCCCTTGTAAGTAAATTGCGCTCGTTTTAACACTCTTCACGGGAGTGAATAGTATTTTATAAGTTTGTCGTGAAGTTTGTAACACACAGCAGGAGACATCGCACACCACATAAAACAAGATCGTGTTGCAGATGTCAAACCTCCACCCTGATGTTAATATTGATGATTCAATATATTTAAAATTGATTCAGCTGATTGGAAATCATTTGAAATGAAAACTATTTAATTTGATTATTAAATTTCGTAAAGCAGCGTGTTTGTTGCTGTGTACATGTTATAATTGTGAATTTGACATCTCAAAGCTAAATGCAGGTTATATCGTGGTTGAGCAGCCTGACCTGAAGCGTTATCACCTATTCCTAAATCGATTACAATTGTCAAATTAAAACAAAGTATAAACAACATCTTTACAAATGTATATTTTATATCTTTTATTCTTTAGGTGTAGATATAAATGTTGCGAATAGCCTCTTCAACTTGCTGATTACAGCTTGGACATTTAGGCTTTTGAATTACATCACTAATGCCATTTACATTATTATTTGATTCATTGTTGGAAACAATTTGATCCCAACAAGCATCACAAATGTTAACATGATTACATGGGCGCAATAAAACTGATTTTGGGTTCTCTAAACATACATTGCATGGATTCATTTGAACCAATTCCGTATCGGACATCTGACTTAAATTCGAGCCCTCCGAGGAAAGCGACGATGTTGAAGATGTCATATTAGCCGACATTCCAGACAAATTTGAATTAGTATCCACACTATTGAATAAGTCCTGTTTTGAAAAGCGATCGTTTAGGGACACAGTGCGCGTTACTCTATATGGTTCTCTGAGCGCACTTTAAACGCATGCCAATGCAATTATTGGATTGGTAGAAAAGTAACTTCAAAAAATGAGAATCATGTTTCAACAATTTTTTTTCTTATAACAACTCAACATTATTTCATCAAATATTTTTCATTGTTATTGATAACCTTTTGGCATCTTTCGGGTAAACCCATAATCCGGTCCATGTAGAAATTCTGGGGTCTGATCAAAAAACTGGCAGAACACCGTTTCGTAGAGTCAGCATTCATACTAATTTCAATGCACCAATAGTCACAACTCAAATTAAATATAAAATTATTAGTTTAGTTTAATTTAATATTGAAATGTTAAATACAAGAAATTGTCGATTCAGGAAACCAGGCGCACAGAATATCAGAAACATCATAACAATACAAAAAAATCAAAACACAGACTGAAATTGCATGAGTGCGACTTAATTCCGCCAGAAAAAAAGCGACATAACTCCGCCGGTAAAATATACTGGGCGGAGATATGTCGTCGGAGATATGTCGCTATGCCGAATTTAGGCAAGTGGAAAACAATTAGCTTTGTAAATTAATAATTTACAAAATACATTTCCTCTTGATTTAGATAACTTAATATATATCAACATAAGCGTAAGCGTTGGATATTGTAGATCTGAAAACTTAAGAAATTATTGTATCGTAATAAATAAGCAAATTATTGTTATTCTTCGGTTGGCGGGAATTTAGACAAGGGGACAACAATTTGTTTTGAAAATTAATACAAAATATATTTCCTTTTTTTTTTAGATACGTAAGCGTTGCAGAGCCGAAATTATTATAGCGTTAAGCAAGCTAATTATAATTAGTAGTTATGGTAAATTTATTTATTTATTTTCAAACCTAGGTTATACATAGTTTGCTTTTAATATGTAATATAACTTATAGAGAGCTAGCTATAAGGCCGTCGACAAAACAATAGTTTTTATAAAAAAAAAAATTATTGTTAGTTGGTGTTAAAGGTACTGTAATGGATAAGTACTTGCAAAGTACTGAAGGTAAGTAAACATCAGGTTCGATGCCACTTTTTTTAAAAAACCCGAAACATACGAAGATTCATCCATTCGGAAGCAAACCCTGAATAGTGCACTAATGCGTATGATAGGGATGGATGTGCAACCATTTTCCATTGTTGAAGATAAAGGGTTTCGTGAATTTGTGCAATGTCTTTATCGTCTTTACGTGCTGCAATCTCGCAATACTCTGCAAAATGTGTAGATGACAGACATATACAACAACACTAAAACGGATTCACAAAGTATTCTCAATAAAGTTGAATATTGTGTCATTGTAATGGATTGTTGGACATCACGTGCAAATGAGGGTTACCTTACGGTTACGTGCCACAGTTTTGTCAACAAGAATATTTCTGGTTCACACGAACTATTCCACTGATCTTCATTGCGTGCGGTTTTAGAGGAATGGGGTGTAATGAAGAAAGTTACATCAATTGTAACCGATATCGATTCGTCAATGGTAAAGGCATGCGAACTGCTACAAATAAAAAACCTTCCTTGCTTTGCGCACACATTTTATCGCAAGATATTTTAAAACCAATACTAGTGAAATGCAAGAGGCTTGTGACAGATTTTAAGAGTGGCACAATAGCTTATGAACAATTTAAAGTAATACAAGGGAGCGGCAAAGTTTATAGCTTAAAATAGGTGGTGCCCACGCGTTGGAACAGCTCATATATAATGATCGAAAGAACCTTACTTTCAAATGATTCGACCTGCAGTGTACTTTTGAACACATTAAAAGGTTCACCACCTTTGGCCATGGATGAGTTAGAAGTATTGACAGACATAAAGGAAATACTTATGAAATACTATTTTTGAATCATAATACTTTATATCAGGTAATATTTATTTCATCGTGTTTTGCTTATTTAGTTGTGCACAAAAGTGTATTTGCAAATTAGTTATTAATTTGATTTGGTGCATGTGTTTTGTTTTTGTATTTTTTCTCTTTTGATTTCTTTTTTCTTTGCTCTTAAGCAGTTTGTCAAGTGCAACTGCATTGTTTTTGCATATTTAGCATATCCCTCTCGCTTTTTGTTGCCTTACACGTTTGTTTGTTGTTTAACTTTTTATAAACAGCATAACCTGTTTACTTGTTTGTTTTTTTGTTCATAACGTTGTCCGTTATTTTTTTTCCTTTGGGTATAAATCCCAATAGAAATTTCAACGCCTTTTTCACTTTTATGCCCCAGTGGGAATTTAAAGAAATTTTTTTATTTTATTTTTTGTTTTTCCTATTTATTACTATTTTAACTTATTTTTCAATCATGCACTGCTTGCGTGCTTGCTTATGATCATTGCAGCCAAATCGTTCGTTGCTTTAGTTTAGAAACAGCAAACGAAAGTGTAATAAAGTTATTGCTTGCTTATGTTAAGGACAGCCAAACGAATATAAGCTTAAGCATAAATAAAAATTGTGGGCGACTTACAGTCGCTGCAACAGTATTTCGTTCGAAAAATTTCGCTGTTGCTGACCTGCGCAAGCTGAAAACGAAATACTTCGTTAGTTCAGCCAAGTGATTTGACATTTTTTTTCGCATTTACTTTTGCTTGTGCTTCGTTATTTTTCGAAGGCATAGCTAAGCAATTAAAAATGCATTGACAATAGTCAAGCAATTTCAATCACTGTTCTTAATGCTTCAAAATCTTTCTTCTCAATTGTCTTCTGCTTTTGAGAATTCAACTGATCTTCTTGAAAATTTTGATCTTGCTTCCTTCTTCAATGCCTTCTTCCATACATCCTTCAATGCCTCCTCCCTTCTTTCATGCCTTCAAACACACCTCGGTCTACTAATACTTTACTAGTCCCAAATCCCCCAAGAAGGGTTTACATATTCCTTAGACAGAACCTTTCCTAGTCTTGCTGAGACAGAAGTAGACTCGATCGACTCACAAAATTCCTTCCAGCCATTTTTTTTGGCGTTCCTATTGGCTTTTTTGTAAGTCTTGAGACAGACTTTGTATGCTTGCCAGTTGTTATTCCTGTAACACTGATTAAAGAGCTTTCTCGTTTTCTCTATGAGCTTCGAGAGCTCTTCGTTACACCACTGTGGGAAACTTTTATGGCTCCTTCTAATTGGGAGTGGAGGGGAGTGTTGCTGTCTGTCACACTGGCGGTCAACAACACAACCTTGTCCGGAGGTGCCTCCTTGTTGTGCGATATGTATGCGGATGCTGTGAGCATGGCTTTCTCCTCCAATTCGATTTTTACGGCTGTTAAATCACCTGTGCAGAATTGAGGACAAAGGGAAGCGTTTACACTGTTTTTAACTAAGATACATGTTCTTGGCTTGTCACATACCTTAGCGTATAGTAGTTTGTACTTTGAGCCCCAGAATGTTAGTACCTCTGACACCAAGGCTCTTGGACGATGCAGATTCCTCCTCTTCACCTAGGAGGACGGCAAGATTATCCGTGGCATTCTTAGACTGCTTAAGGTTAATCTGCACGACCTTTACCATCGGAAGTATGTTTAATTGGTGTGCTTGTTACTTCGTCCTGAAGCATTAGGTCATCCATCAGCTTATTTGCAGCCTGCAAATCAACTGATTCCTCGTCCGACGACCGGAAAATTTTGAGTTTGGCGTACCTCACGGCGAACCGCATTTTGTGATCAGTTTTCTCTAACTCCTTATTGGAATCCTCGTTAATGGAGAGGAGTAGAGACATAGTGCTCTTTTGTTGGCGTTCATCCTTGATGACAATCCAGTCATTTATAGGCATGGAGGATACTGCCGCTGCAGACTGAAGCACTTTGCCATGCTCCACCTTCATAACAGGCAACCAAAAGCGAGCTCTCGGCCGTCTTGGGATGCCCCGAGCTGAGATAAGCTTAAGCCTTAAGCACTCCCAAGCATTGCTCAGCTCATCCCTTATTCTTCTTAGTATTAGCATTTGTAATGGTCTCATCCTGAGATCGATTACGCTTAGTCGCATTTACAGGTATCACGTGAGTGGACATGTACTCCTCGTACTCGTCCATCTCGGCCTGGTATTTAATAATGTCGGCACAGTCGAACTCACGTACCGTCCCACTTTTGGCAATCTTGCTTAAGATGAAGAGGGCTTTTTGGTAAAGGTTCTTTCTATCCATCGCTTCCGGATTGTCCTTCTTTGGCTTAGGTGCACTATAACTGGCGCTCCCCTTTGCCGCTCTAGCTGATGTTGTCGGTTGGCGCTATTTCCAGTAGCCACCGACGTAATTGTTGCTGCTGCTGTTAACGCTACACCTTACCCACTGTCAGTGGCGACTAGTTCCTGGCTTGAGGCCAATAACTCGTCCTCGGAGTACAACCCGAGCTCCATTTCGTCCTCGTTGTTGTTTGTTCGTTGTTGTTTTGTATTTTATTTTGTTTGTTGTCGTTCATATTTGGTCCCACGAGTGTTGTGGAGACTAAGTCCACCGGGGCATAGCCCCCTTTATCAGGGCAAGGCTAAAGTTTAAACCGGAGGTCGCCAGGTATCCGGCGTCCACCGTTATCAAACACACTCAGGCAGTGCTATTCATCCCATGGGCACGGTTGTTATACACCTGGACGCAAAACTCAATTGGGATTCCAATATAGAGTTACGACCTAGGAAAGCCTATGTGGCCTTTTAATCTTGCAAAAGATGGGGCCTTCGTCCCAACAAAACAGCATGGATGTACACAGGGATAGTACGTCCGATACTAACATACGGTGCAATTGTTTGGTGGCCAGCTGTAGTCCACAAACTAAGCGGTGTGCAGAGGTTGGCATGTGTAGGAATCACGGGAGCCATGCGCACGTCTCCCACGGCAGCATTGAATGTACTGCTATATCTTCTCCCAATTGACCTCAACATCAAAAACATTATCTGCAACAGCGCAGTAAGGTGAAAAGAAACCGGCTGCTGAGCAAAACGACCTTATGGACATAGTAAAATACTAGGAGTGGTTAAAAATCCTATGTTCAAACGAACAACAGACTATATAGTGGCGCATAATAGCTTTGAGAGCGACTTCAATGTAAAATTTCCGACCAGAATGGAATGGAAAGAAAACAGTTTTAAGAGTGATGATGACATCTCAATCTTTACGGATGGGTCAAAGATGGAATGCGGTGTAAGAGCAGGGGTGAACTCACCACAAATAAACTTCGACCACTCTTTTCGGCTACAAGACGAGTTGCAACGAAAGTAGGTCACTTAGACTCATCAATAGAAGACGCTATGCCTACATCAAACACACATACGCAAGTACAAAACACAAACAACACCAATAACAATAGTCCCAGTTCTGAACAGTTAAAACCTCGTAAAAGAAACCGTAAAACGCAATCCATAGGAAAATCAATAGTAGACAACAATAACAAAAAGTACAAAAGCAATTTGTAAAAAAAATACACAATCAAAACTAAATGATTACTGGTTGAGCAAACCTAATACTAGCAATATGCTCGCACTGCTAGCAGAAAAAGACGATAACAACGGCAAAGATACTAAGTCCACAAATCGTAATGTACAAAACGAAATCAAACAGCCTCCTAAAGCAAACAAGCCACCGACTATTTTTGTGCAGGGGGTTGAAGACATTAATACTCTCATTAATGCTATTAATGAAGTTATATAGAAAAACTATATATATATATATTCTTAAATCCCTGCCCAATAATGAAGTTCGTATCCAAGTGACAGAACCCCAACAATATAGTACAATAATGAAAATGTTAGAAGCTAGAAATACCAAGTACTATACATTTAAGACTAAAGACGGACGCGGTTTTAAAGTTATGCTGAGACACCTTCACCAATCATCTGACACCGACGAAATTAAGCGAGAACTGAAAGAATTAGGCCATGATGTCACGAATGTATTTAATATTCGACAAAAAACCACAAATAAGTCACTTCCCCTGTTCTCAGTCGAACTTAAAGCCAGCCTTAACAACAAAAACATTTATAACATAACTAAATTAGTTCACACCAAAATACAATTTGAGGCCCCCATAGTAAGAGAACGATAGTGCAATGATCTAACTGCCAAAAATACGGACACTCACGAAACTACTGCACCAAAGATCCTGTTTCTGTTAAATGTGCGGGAAAACATAGCACGATTGACTGTCAAATAGATTCATCAAAAAAAAAATTAAATGTGCTCTTTGTGGTGGAGCTCATACAGCCAATTATAAAGGTTGCGAAATCTACAAAACATTAAAAATTCAAAGGCTTACTGCTCTTCGACCCAAAACATTGACCATTGAAACAAAAAACGAGCAAAAGTCCGTAACCTCTCGCAAAGTGGAGAAAGGCATCAGTTATTCGCATGTTGCTGCTTCTT
The DNA here is from genome assembly GCA_037043315.1 of Amiota communis. Lineage (NCBI taxonomy): Eukaryota > Metazoa > Arthropoda > Insecta > Diptera > Drosophilidae > Amiota > Amiota communis. Next base: position 143,803 of record JBAMAV010000057.1, on the reverse strand, counting down.
CCTCACAGATTAAGTCAATCAATCGACCAGCTGAAAAAGAAAAAAAAGATTTAAGTGTTAATCTAACTAATGGCAAAATTTCTTCCCAGCAAAACAACAATCATACCATCCCAATTGACGATATCTCAAAACTTAAAAACATGGTGAAAGAATTAATCCAACAAATGGCTAATATGATCAACATTATAACAATTTTAGTAACAAAGCTTAACAAACAAAATGGACAATAAGTAAAGAATAATTACTTGGAATGCAAATGGACTACACAAACATATTTTAGAACTCCAACTTTTCTTAAATGAGAATTCAATTGACATTGCACTAATTTCGGAAACTCACTTTACAAATAACCACCTAAGCATTCCCGGTTAAAAATATATGGAACAAATCATCCGGATGGTCCAGGTCATGGTGGCTCTGCTATAATTATCAAAATTAACATACGGGACGTTGAACTGCAAAACTATCAACAAGCACACATACAGTTGACCAATTTGATGCTGCAAGATATATATGGATTTACAGTAGCAGCTTTTGTCCTCCTAGATACATAATCACAACAGCTCAATTTAAGGACTATTTTATTGAGCTTGGCCAAAGGTTCATCGCTGTTGGAGACTATAATGCCAAACATGTAAACTGGGGATCAAGGTTGACAAATACTAAAGGGAAAAATTTACATGTGCAATTTAAATGATTGGAGGAACGCATATGAGTACTGGAGAGCCCACATATTGGTCAACTGATCGAACAAAGATACCTGACCTAATTGACTTTTGTGTATTAAAAAATATGAATATGGCACATTTTAAATTGACTCTGGATTAGAACTTTCTTCTGACCATTCTCCGATCCAAATTAATTATAATTGCTCAATAAAAAATGTTTTGCCCCCATACAAGATGTATAATAAACGAACTGACTGGCACTCTTATAGAAAATTCATTGATATCAACATAGCAATAAACGTACCTCTTAAGGAATCAGACGATATTGAAAAAACAATCATACACTTAAATGACATTATAAACGAAGCAACTGATAGAGCAACACCCGAACTAAAACCAACAGAGGACAACTATAACATCCCACACTCAATTAAAAGCCTTATTGTGAGCAAGAACAAACTGCGTAAGACTTGGCAAAGGACGAGAGCTCCAAATGATAAAGCAAAAGTTAATAAAGCGAATAAAGACCTGAAAGCCAGACTTAAAATTTGGAAAAAATTAACAATTTGAAAAATATCTAAAATTAGTAACTCCAACGTCTTCCACTTTGTGGAAAGCAGCTAAAGACTTAACGAATCACACCATTCACCAGCCGCCACTAAAAAAGTCGGATGGGACATGGGCTAGAACCAACTCTAACAAAGCTTCCCAACTTGCTGACTATTATGAAAAGGTTTTTACTGAAAACCAAACTAACAGCAACGCTAATCTTATTAATTTTACTAACAGGACTCCTCCACCGCAATACAAATTTAAAAAAATCACAGCTAACGAAATAAGACACTGCATTGAAAAGCGTTCACAAAACATCTCCAGGATATGACCAAATAACTGGAAAATTACTAAAAGAGCTTCCTCCAAATGCAATTATATACATAAGAATTTTGTTTAACGCAGTATTAAGACCAAGGCACTACCCGACATTATGGAAAATAACAGAAATAATACCTATACCGAAATCGGGCAAAGTTCCAACTTTGACGTCATCTTATAGGCCAATAAGCATTCTGCCTTCATTATCAAAAGTATTTGAACAACTTTTGCTTGACAGAATTCAACCAATACTGGATGTGAACAAAATTATACCTGATCACCAATTCGGACTTAGACAACGTCACTCCACAATACAGCAAGTCCACAGAGTGACACACAAAATACTATCAGATCTAGACGACAAAAAATACTGTGTAGGTGTTTTTTTGGACATAGAAAAAGCTTTCGACAAAGTGTGGTACGTCGGACTATTTAAAAAAATGAAGACTATCCTACCAAATGGTCTTTGTGATATCATCAGGAGCTACCTTGATAGTCGCTACTTCTATGTAAGGTATGAAGACGAAACCTCTACATTAAAGCAGATAAAAGCTGGAGTCCCACAGGGAAGCGTGCTTGGGCACTTACTTTATACTTTATATACATATGACATTCCAATCCCCGAAGACAATTCGACAATGGTGGCCACCTTTGCTGACGACACTATTCTTATGTACTCAAACAAAAACTTTGATGTGGCAATAGATAAGCTGCAAGCAATATTGGACGAAACATGCACTTGGTTTGATTTATGGAAAATTAAGATAAACGAAATGAAAACATTGCTAGTGATATATACTTTACGGTCAGCTTATCAGCCAAGACAAGTAACAATAAAAGGTACTGACATTCCATTAAGCAACGTGGCCAAATACCAGGGCATGCATATTGACAGCAAACTGACTTGGAAATATCACATCCAGTAAAAGAAAGACCAACTTGTACTAAAATTCAGGCAGTTATATCCGTTTTTCAACAGACATTCAAAACTTAATACTTATGGAAAATTACTACTGAACACATCTGTAATTAAGACCATATGGACGAATGGCATACAACTATGGGGTACTGCCAAGAAACGAACGTAAATATTATTCAAAGACAACAATCTAAAATCCTTAGAGCAATAGTTAATGCTGACTGGTACATAACAAATTATGACATACATAAAGACCTCGGTGTAAAAATGGTGCACGACGAAATCAACAATGCAAGTAGAAGATACCATAACACCTTAGAACGACATTCCAACGTTGAAATGATTGACATTCCTTCAGACGAATTAACAAGACGTGGACGACAAAATGGAGCAGACCAGTGGACTTAACGTAGCTGCTCTACTTCATACATTTTATAAATATTATACCTACACTAATATGTACATGTGTTGGTCTCGGGTTGTTGAGAGGAACGTTGCGGTATCTCGCGAGAGTGGGGCAGTCGCAAGTAGTACTCAAAAATAAACCAAGCCTTCCATAACATTTCAAACTGACAATTCGAAAATGTTCGTATTTGTCAAATATAAACCCCCTTTTCAATGTTAAAAAAAGTATTAATATTTTTTTTTTAATTTATTGTTATATAATAAGAATCAAATGTATGCATGTATTTATTGGAAAAAAAAAATCCTGTATTGTAACTATTCCACGTGTATATAAATGTGCAGATCCTCCAATGCCACCAACCGTAATACGTCCATTTCTGCGTACAAGACGAAGCTGCTGAACCAACCTTTCGGAAATGAATGTTCCCATTGAAACAGAATCCATAAGAACCTTACACATTGCAGGTGCCGTTCCGTCCACCCTTGATATTTTGACTACTGCTGTGGGAAGTAGTACAAAGTTTTGTGACTTGCTTTGATTGGATTGTATGGAAACGTTGATGATTCCACCTTACCGGTTGTGCCTGCGAATAATTTCGCAGAGAATGTAGCACAGGCACTTACTCTGTCATGCGATCTATGGTCCGTAATTTTGGGACAAATGCAAGGAAGCCCGTTTACTGGTGGAATCAGAATATTGCAGACCTCCGTTCCCAATGTCACCATGCACGCCGACTAAACCAACGTTGTAGGGATGATGAAGTTAGAAGCCAGTTACAGGAACAGTTTAGATTGAAGCGACGTCAGAGTAAACATGCTATACGCGACAGCAAAAAAGCTTGTTTCGCTGAGTTGTGTCAATCAGTAGAAGCTGATCCACGGGGAATTGGGTATAAAGTTGTCACCGCAAAGCTGAAAGGTGGCAATTCAAAGCAGCCAACTTGCCTTTAATTGCTACGAATGATCGTAGCAACACTGTTCCCGCGCTATGAGCGAAGTAACCTGGGCTCTTATATTGACTCAAACCACATAGAAGAAGTCAGGTGTGTTGCATCGGCGGAGGTAATTGAATTGGCAAAGACACTTAATGCATCGAAGGCGCCAGGTCCAGATAAGATACCCAATAAAGTGCTGAAACTGGCTACGATCGGTCGAGCAGACACCTTTAGTAAACTCTATAGTTATTTCCTGCAGGAGGAAATTTTTCCGGATAGATGGGAAATTCAAAGGCTGGTCCTAATACCGAAAGGAAATAAGCCACCTGAGGAACCTTCTTCATATAGGCCCTTATGTATGTTAGACAATGTGGAAAAAATATTTGAACGAATTGTACGAGATCGCTTGGAAACAGCAATAAATGCAGTTGGCGGCTTCTCAAGACATCAATATGGATTTCGTAAGGGGCACTCAACGATCGACGCGATGAAAGTGGTCAAGGACATCGCCGAAAACGCCATTAAAGGTATACGATGTAAAGGTGGCGCTAAGAAATACTGTGCTGTAATGACGATCGATATTCAAAACGCGTTTAACACTGCAACGTGGCAGCACATTATTGAGCCTCTGAGAAGGTTCAACGTTCCACAGTACCTGATTCGAATAGTAGTTGACTATTTTAGCAAAATAGTACTATGCAGAGGACAGGGAGCTCGAGTATGACGTCTCAGGAGGTGTACCATAGGGTTCAGTTTTGGGCTCCCTGCTATGGAATGCTTTATTTGATGGCGACCTAATTGTTGACATGCCCAACAACGTAAGGGTGGTGGCCTATGCCGATGATTTGGTAATTGTGGTGGTGGCTAAGTTCATCGATGAACTTACGATTATCTGCAACGAAGCTCTTAGGAGAGTTGAGAGAACACCTTGGCGTAACAGTTGACGACCTTGAGATTGTGTCACAGCCATCTTTGAGGTATTTGGGAGTGGAACTGGACTCAAAGATGACGTTCAAGCAACATATGACGCAATCAGCTGCTAAAGCATCAAAAGTATCAGGTGCTGTCCTCAGGCTGATGCCGAACTATGGAGGACCCCGAGAGCGCAAGCGACGGCTGTTGGCAAATGTCGTAACGTCGGTGCTAGTCTATGCTGCGCCGATCTGGATGGAGGCTAGTAGAATAAAGTCATACATGAGAGAAATGAATGCAGTCTACAGACCATGTGCCATCCGTGTCTGTGCTGCATTTCGAATGGTATCCAGCGATGCAATCCTGGTATTAGCGAGTATGATGCCTGTTGACTTAGTGGTTGCAGAGATAAATCGACTGTTTGTCGCTAAGAGGAGCACTGGCGAAATGAGAAGGCTAGATGAAACGGCCCTCGGTATGGTGGAGTGGCAGCGGAGATGGCAGAGTTCTGACAAAGGACGGTGGACCCATCGGCTCATTAATAATGTCGAAGAATGGTTCGGAAGAAAGTGCACAGTTCTTGAGCGGCCACGGATGCTTTAAGGAGTACCTACATAAGCGGGGATATGATGATGATCCCTACTGCCCAGATTGTAGAGGCTTAAACGAAAATGCAGCACACGACTTTCTGCATTGCTCGAGATTTGTTGTTGCCAGGTCAATGGTCGCAGCAGCGTTTGGAGAGTAAGCGACTGTGTCGAATTGCGTTCGCCACATGTACCAATCGTAGTGGAACTGGCTCAAATCATGACAGAGCTGCGCCGAATTGAACGGTTGCGACGAGTTCAGACGAAATTTGAAATAGTAGGTCCTTAGTTTGATATCGACAAGAAGTTATAACGTAAATTTCTAACTGATTTACATGGGGTAGAAGCAGACTTTGAGCAGAAATGCTCCTTCTGTCCTCCTTGACGTAATACTTAGCGGTAGTACCAGGGGGACTGTAGGACTTGGGGCGATGGGGTTTAGTGGTGAGTGGTGGTAGGTGAGTCAAGTCGCACACTTCGAATTGTAGATTCGTTTGGCTGTCAATGCTTCCCAACGAGGAAAAAAAAAGCTAACACATCCTGTAATGTGGTTGTTTCTTAAATAGCAGCCAAAGTAAAGGTAACGACATCTACTCAAAAATTAAATTTTTCTAATCCACGTGATATTGCTTCTTTCAAAATAAATGATCCTGACAGCATTTTTCATATTGTTTGTGATGCAAAATTTTGGCCTGAGCACGCCGTTGTTCATGAATTTAAACCTCGACGTAAAAATCATCGGCCATCTGTTGATTGGGCCCTCCACTAGTTCATCTTCAACAAGTACAATGTCAAAAAACTAATTTTGCCTTCTGAAACTCTTTTTATTCATTATCAGAATATTAGGAGTCTCCTTAGTAAACTTGACGTTTGGGATAGTTTCTCCGTTGTAGCTGATGTTATAGTGCTTTCTAAGACATGGCTGAACTCGGATATACTTAGTAATAGAATTTTTTGTTAAAATTTCGTTACATATAGAACCGATCGCCCTATTCGCCGTGGTGGTGGTGTCCTCATCGCTATTACTCCACACTAACGATCAGAACTTGTTGATCTGAACTATCCAATCAACATGGAGTTTATCTGTGTGAAGTTAGTTTTACTTCATGAATCTATTTTGATATCATGTTCCTATATTCAGCCTAATTCCATTTCGGAAATTTATTTAAGTCATGCCAGTGCTCTTTACATTCTTCGTGACCGTGACCCTTTATTGTTCTAGGCGATTTCAACCTCCTACTGGTCCTTTCCCGGTGCATCGAGTTATCTAGTTCCTTCAGCACATCATGATTTCTTGGGCACCATGTTTGACCTCTCTTTGTTTCAAATGAACCCTGTAGTCAATCTTTTGAATAGAACACTTGATCTTGTGTTCAAAAATGATTTCAATGGAATTTCTGTGTCAAGATCCCAACCATTATGTCTTCCTGAGGATACTTACGATCCAACATTGGAAATTTTGCTTTCTGTAACCTGTTCTTCTTCAGACTCCACATCTAGGTGCGAACATCGGTTTTGTTTTCGCAAAGTTAACTTTGCACAACTAAATGCAATCTTTCTTGGAACTGATTGGTTTTTTTTAATCAATTGTAGTGATATAACTACTGCTATTAATTTTTTTTATGCAACGGTATACAATATTTTCGTTGCCAATGACCCGTTTATTATAGATTCGTTAGTTTCATATAAACCACATTGGTTTACAAGAAGGCTTTCAAACCTGAGAAACATAAAGTCAAGGTTATATTAAAAATTTAAGAGTACTGGCTCTTCTATTGCTTTTATCCATATTCCACTTCCCATTGTAACCAAATTGTAACTCCTAAAATCAGTGAGGAGGGTCTTCTTCTAAATTTGAAATTGTTGAAACCCACTTACTCACCCGGTCCAGGCAAAATACCTAGTTGTCTGCTTAAGCACTGTGCGGAATCAATGCTCAATGATCAAGGGTAGGTGATCTGAGCTGAGATCAGGAATGCTTCTGATGGAGAGTCGCTCTGATGGAATCCCTCCATATACTGCAAAGTTGATAGGGCTAGGAGTACGATGATTGTATGGATAGTGTGTTGGAGCGCCAGTAGCAAGAACCTGTGCATTAAAGCTCATTGTGAAGTCATATTGTAACGTGTCTCTAGGATTACGTTGAGAGGCACCCCAAAGTGAATATTGAGCGTTCCAGTCCCCGGCAATTATATATTTTGGGCCCAGTTGTCCCAGGAGTTGATTGAAGTGTTGGCCAAATATACGTTGGAGCGCAGTAAAGCGAGGCAATAACAAAACTACCACGGTCACAGTTGATTTTGATCGCTACACATTGTACATGAGATTGTTGAGATTTGTTGACGAGTAGTTGGTTTAACAGGTGCTCCTGCATCTCCAACATACGATCCAACCTTGATAAAATTATATCAAATTTGGAATAAAGTCCATATGAACCTAATTTTGTTGCTGCTGCCATTCTTGTAGTTGCTGTAGCCACTGCTGTTGTTGAGAATCCGGGCGATTGTACTGAAATGTTTGATGTTGCAGTGGGCGTAAAGATTGTGACTGCTGCTGTTGAGTTAAGGGAGATTGCTTCGTCTGAGACGGATTAAATGACAAAAGTGGCTGGGATTGTTTCTATTGATTTGAACGGTTTTGCTTTGAATTTTGTTTGATTTGCTGCTGTTTATCTTTTTTCTGCTTATGTAGGGTTTGCTTTTTGATATCCCCTTTGACCGCACTTGCGTAAGAAGGGGCTGTACCACTATCCGCAATTGGTGAAGGAACAGTCGAAGGCAAAATTGTGGAACCTTTTGATGGACGCAGCACTTTAGCAGGACGATGTAACTTAACGTAATGTTTGTAAACATCACAACCTTTATAGTTAGCTGTGTTCATCGCAACACCGGGCACATTTAGCAGGGTGCCCTTCTCCTTTCTACACTCACAAGTAGGATGCATATCACCGCATTTAACACAGCGATGTAGTTTGAAACAGTATTTTTGGGTATGTCGATATTCCCGATACTTATGACACTGAGGTGGATATACGCGTTGGCGTGGTGGCTCAACTATAACAATCTGATTACAGATTTATTGTTCTCATTTGGCATAAGGTCAACGAAGAACAGATTTAGTGGTTTATTATCAGACCAGCTTAATGGATTGTAGACATAACTTACATTATGACCAGCATTTAGGAGTTGATTTTTAATTTCTATTGTGGAATAGTGAAGACCTTTGATCACCACCCTACAGGATCTTTCCTGCTTTAATTGAAACGTATGGTATTCTACTTTACTTTCATTGAAGTAATGAACAATATCCCGATAGGTCTAGGAGTTGATAGCCATTACACGAATTGTATGACCAAGGCAAACTTTTCTCGAATATGAATCACTTTGAATAATGCCATTAAGTGATGACCGGAAACCATTGATGTTGGAGACGCCTTCGATGATGATACGCGGGGGCTTAGGAGTAGTTTTAACAGGCGGCGCAGCAGGAGATGAGCTTGTTAAGCCAGGAGAACCTTGTTCCGGAGACACAGTTGAATCGAAGTTATTCTGGACATCAGAAAGAGTGTGACTTTCTGTATCCAGATCAATAGTGGAAAGATCATCACATTCCATATCTAGTATGGTATGGTAGTATGGGCTATAGTTTTTATAGCCCGAAGTCGATGGAGCAGCCTTCAAAACCTGCATAGTTTTTACTGAAGTGACATCATTGGTTTTACGAGCAACCTTGAACTTTTCTTGATCATGCTTGTGATTGTGGCGCTTTAGTGAGGATCCCTCATAATGAGAAAAAGGAAAAAATCAAAACTAAAAGTTTGTTGAAAAATAAACGCTTGTTTTACACACGTAATTTAAGACCAAAACAGAATGCAAAAGATAAGAAGTCTAAAAATAGACTTTTTACCGTTTGTAATTGCAGTTTATGACACTTTATTTTCAACCGGCGATGTTTATCACACGAATAGACATAAGCAGTCGCGACGAAAGCAGAACTTAAACTGCCATCTTTAGTAAATGTTGGTTTTAACGAAAAAAGTCAAACTGATGTTATTTATACTGACTTCAGCAAATCGTTTGATTCCGTTAACCATGATCTGCTTTTACTTAAGCTGGACCTTTAATGTTTCCCGCAAGATCTTCTTTGTTGGATTTCATCATATTTAAAAAAATAGAGTTCAGCAAGTGTTATTTAAATCCACTTTTTCTTGTCCGGTTGATGTCACTTCTAGTGTTCCTCGAGGAAGTCATCTTGGCCCATTATTGTTTATCCTTTTTATAAGCGATCTTCCTTCATCCTTGAATTACTCTCGTGTTCTGATGTATGCTGATGATGTCAAACTATGCCTTTCATTTAATGATATCTTTTCACAAATCAGATTGCAAGATGATCTAACATTACTGCATTCTTGGTCTTCATGCAATCTTCTTCAGCTTAACTGCGCAAAATGCATGTTTATGACTTTTCATCGCCTGAAACCTCATCTTCTTTCTTACACGGTCGACAACAATTCATTAGCGCATTCAGTGCCCTCGGCGTCATTTTTGACCCTAAACTGAACTTTAACCATCACATTTCTTCAACTGTTAATAAAGCTAAAAGTATTTTTGGTTTTATTAAAAGATGGTCTAAAGAATTTAACGATCCCTATGTTACAAAGCTTCTTTTTATCTCCTAGTTCGCCCAGTGCTCGAGTACTGTTCGTGCGTCTGGAGCCCTCAATACAAAATATATCAAGACCGTATTGAGTCGGTACAGAAGCGATTCCTTCTTTTTGCACTTCGGGGCTTAAATTGGAACCTTTGTGTATGTTTACTTACTTAAGCAGGCTTCTTCTTATAGTTCTTTCTTCGTTGAGTAATCGCCGAATTTCTTTAGGAATAAGCTTTCTTCATAAATTTACTACTGGTATTGTTGATTCGCCGCGGCTTTTGAGTCAACTTAGTTTCTGTGTCCCTAGTCGTACTACTAGGCATTTTGTTCCATTTGCTCTAGGTAGGTGCACAACTAACTTTGCCTCACACGATCCATTTCGTGTATTATGTGATAACTATAACAAAATTTACCACATCCTTTCTCCTGAGATTTCGCCCACCGCTATCAACGCTCTGGTCTTGCAACACCTACGATTCTCCATCCACCGTGACTGAATCTGGACGCACAGTTTTGGATGGGGTCTCTAATATTTGTCTCTGACCACACATGCTGTGAATAGGGGCATAGCTAGCTATTTAGCAAATAAATTTCCCCCACCGGGTCAGAGACAGATTTACATTCTTTTTGCTTAAATAGTTGTAAAGCTTTATATTAATTATTTTTAATGTACTATTTTGTTGACAGTATTTTGTCATAAATAAATAAATAAATAAAAAAAATTTTTTTTTTGTTTTTTTAAATTGTATTTATTAAGAATATTGAACTGCTTAAAATATTGGTAAGAAAACTATTGACAATTACAGAGATTGATATAAGTTCAATTTATAGAAAAGAGGGTGTTATTTGTTAGCTGAGTGTTGGTAAGTCGTTAGGGTGAATCTTTTTTAACCGCCTTTGAATCACCGTCCTGGAGAGTGACTCTGCGAGTGTTTTTGGGTGGGACTGAAGTCTGTCATTGTATCGGCTGCTGTGGAAGTTTATTTCCTGTAAAATTGTAGGCTTGCTGAGGTCGTTGTGAAGAGTAGAGTTCCTGACAAACCAAGGGGCATTGGTGTTTGTTCTTAGCTCTTTGTTTTGAAGGACTTGAATTTTCCTGCCATTTGAAGGGCGTGATGCACCCTGATATAGCTGGATACTATATTTCCAGAAAGGAGCAATGATTTGCTTGTTTTTAAAACATTATTTTCCAAACTAAATTTGCTCTTGTTGCACAGAAGCCAGTTCAACTTTTTCATTTTGTAAGAACAGGAACGAGCAGTAGTGATAATATGATATTTCCAAGTTAGACGTTTATCTAGGTGAAAGCCCAAGTATTTCACAACTGAAGAAAATAAATTTATACAAACAGCTTATTAGTATATACTTTTATTTAGACGGTCAGTTCAGTTTCAGTCCTTTCTATAGTGAGCAAAATTAAAACGGGAAATTGGTGAAAAATACATGATTAAGAATATTTTGCAGAATATGCACATAGTTCTTGCAGCTTTTGGATCATCAGTATCGTACACAACTCTTTTTTCGAAACTGTGTTCTAACATTATTTGTTTTTTTAGGTGCAGACTACTGTCGGTCTTTGATAACGCTTTAAGTGTGTCCACATGCTTGATGTCGAGTGGCCTATGTGTCATCATCCTGTTTTATTTCAAAATTTTTCCAGATGGAACTTGTACACTTTAAAGGAAAAAAAAGTAATGTGTCTCACCCATATAAGCACACTATTGAAGTGAAACTGCTGCACATAATGTTTGGACTCAAGCTATAGTTTTTAGTTTTAAAATAATTACTAGAGTTGTGTTCTATAATATTATTCATTTATTTCATTATAGCACATTATAATTAATAATTTAAAGAATTGGGTTACATAACGTACATACAACAGGAAAGACTCAGCGTCATGCGTACAAATTAATATGCGAGACCGGTGTCGTGTAGGGCACACACAATTGAAAAGAATAATATATGATTAAAGAGAAGATCGAAAATGCAACTGTAGTAATTACTGGTGTGCTGTTGTTGATAATTTGTGCACAAACCCAAACAACAGCAGCGACCCGCACTTCAACGTCTCTCCCCCGCATCCTCACATTTGATTACCATTACGTTTCTTTTTGGACTTTCGACTCGAAATACGCACCGATAACTGAAAAGATGACAGGAAAATCGACTGATGGCCAAGTTTATTTGTCAGTCTATTTAGATTTTAAAAGCGATAGCATGGACTGAGACTGAACTGACCGTATAAAATGCCTTATGTTGGCAAGACTGACTGTTTCATATCGGTCAATAGACTATCGAATCCGATATATCGGCCGATGTATCGGGATCGGAATCGTTACATCCCTAACTTTCTCCTTTTGATAAATCAAGCAGCACCTCTGTTACAATATTATTAATAATACTACCTTTGGTGTGCGGTCTTTTGCAAAGCCTAGAGGAGTTGAAAATGAAAATGAAAACGTCGGAAGGATTGAAAGCCTGCATTTTCATTGCTGAGAGTTTAAATAAAGGGCTCCTCCCGTACCAAGAGCGCACCAGATTGGGAACGTTATTGGATCCTAGATTCAAAAAGGAGAGATTCCAATCTATCAACAATGCAGATGTAGCCGGAAAGGCATTCGAAAATGAGCTGACTTGTGTATATAGGGAATTAGCGAAACCTCTAGACAATGCAGAACAGTCAACAAAAAGCAGTGATGCGATGCCACGGGACCCACCCCTAAAATTTTTAAATTACAAAATTGCTAATAAAATAAGGACAAATAGAGTAGATGCGATGACATCCCTTCGCCATTTTATGGAAACAGCAAATGCTCCTCAAGAAAGTGATCCGTTGGAGTACTGAAAGTAAACATTACAATTTGTTAAATTATAGCTTGATAATATTTCTTATGAAACTATTTACATTTTTCTTTGCAGTGCAAGTCGAATGATATGGCGGCATTTAAGAAGTGTGCATCCCAGTAACTTCGACGGAATCTGAAAGAATGTTTAGCAAAGCTGGTTCCATAATTTTAGATAGAAAGGCTTCTTTAAAAGCAAAAAATGTTAATAAGCTGATTTTTATCAACAAAAATTCCCAATGATCTCAGACAAAGTCACTATTTTATAAGTTTGTAAATAAGCATAGAATGCTATTTGTTTTTTATTCTATTTTAACTTAATTAATATTTAATTTTTGTTTTTTATATAACTTATAAAGAAGTACTTAAAATTTAACCGATAGCATCGATAGTTTTCTTCCAAACTATCGAAAACATCGAATGGACCGACTGTGGATAGTTTGATAGCTCTAGTGATCAGTATCCAAACTTTATGAAATTTTACTTTACTTCTGGGTTGTAAACTTGTGCCGGTGAAGAACCGGTTCATGGGTACCTCTGAATCACGGTTTGGTTCGGTTCAAATGGTTCAATATTTTACAACTAATGTTGTATTCACACCGAACTGATTCATTGAGAATCGATTTTGCGTTCAGACCGGAGATTCAGGATCATAAGCTCTTTTTTGGTTTGTTAATACACACTGTGACAAGTTGTGCGATGATTAGTTGTTTTCTTTTTTTTTTTTTTTTTTTGTTTGTAAGAAAAAAGGTGTAGAAGTCTGTCGAAAATGACAGTTCTTAACCGCAAACTACCGTAAATTTTCCAACACTATCAGGAATTTGCCAGCCATGTTTCGATTCACAGCCGATCCAATTGTTGAAGCTACCTGAATCGATTCATATTATGCAGCAACTGTCATTTTTCCTTCTGGTTGTTGTTCGATTCAATGATTGATTCAATATAGAATCGATTCTCGCTCGGTGTGAAAGCACTATAAGTGTCTATATCATGTATCACAACTTTTCTTTTACGATAATTATTATTTCAAGAAATATTTGATTATGGACACAAGTTAAAAGGCATTGTTCTTCAATTGCTTTGCAATAATTTACATACACAGGCATGTGCCAGAAATCGAAGGCTGTTTTTATGCCGATTGATTTCAATTTTTTTTAGTTTAAAATGCAAATTTATACTTAAAACAACTGAAATGTTGAATTCTTTAAATGCAGATTACCGAAGAAAACAATTAGCTACTATATTTGATTTTTTTTTTATTTTATAACTACAAATAAGGGCCAACTTTACCAAACCGTATTTATAAACGTCAGAGATTTCAAAAACATTATAGAGATTTCTGGCACCAGAGAATTGGAATGAGGTTGATATGGGGTTGAAAACGATGCCTGTATATAGTTTTTTCAATTACTCAGTATTCAAATTTATTAAAAGAATGTCTTGTATAAGATCTTCATCTACAGTTGCCCTTAAGTCAAATAAAATAAACTTTAGTAGATTTATCATAAGAATAGCATTTTTAGCATGAACCGAACAGAACATTTTTGTGCAAAGAGTATAAAACAACAAATAGTGATTAAAATTCTTTGCGATTTCCTAGAGATAATTATGCATTAAGTTGAGCAATTTATCTACTCTATACATTTTATAGTCTTTGACGAATAACACTGTCTCTCTCTTGTTCCGCTCTTAGTGAACTTCATATTCAGAAAGAAGAGAACGAAGAGCGCAATACTCTCACACAGTAATTATCATGAACAACGAAAAACGTACTAAAATTTGTATGCATGCATGTAAACAATTTTATAAATAGTATATATGCATGGTGTAAGAAATAGAGGTGGCGCCAATTTGTTACAGTTATGTGTCGTTCTCAATTTTTGACGTCATTAGCATTTGAAAATGCATTGAAAATTGAAGAATTTGAATGTTTAACACTAAATGCATTATTTCAGCGTTCTATACACTGATATGTGAATGACGTCAACAATTGAGAGTGAGTAGTTTTTGAGAGAGTAAAAGGTCAAATTGGCGGTACCTTGTATTATTGTACCATGGTATATATGTACTTATTTTTGATACCTTTGGTTACATTATTGAATTTTCGTAGGGATCTCTAATTTTCTTGAGAATAAAATGGACCCTATATTACTCGATTAAAATGTAGCTTTTTACACTATAATTGAAAGAATTTTTAAAATAAGTTAAGTAGTTTTTGATTATTCAAATAAAATTTCAATAAATTTCCTCATTATGATAGTAGTATAGATACACTGGCATGCACTTGAATAGGGACAAGAATTTATAAATGTTTCATTTTATTTTCCTCTTAATCGTTTGTTGCTATTGTCAAGTATTTTGCTGTTTTGTAACATAGAGAGTATTAACAAACTTTGGACATAAGAGAGACCGCAATAATTTACTGTTTTTAATTACACAGGTCTACATGGATTTTTTTTTTATATGAGAATTGTTTCCGATGTATTTTTGAGCGCTGAACACGAATCTGGGGTCCAAAAGTGCCCATCACGTCATGATTTTGAGAAAAGTGGGGGTAAAAACCCAAAAAAGCGTGTTTTTGGGTGTTTTGACTTCCACTATTCTCAGAAACCTGACGTGTTCGAGACTTCAACTTATGCTTAAATTAAAGCTTGAATCTTACCTTAAATTGACATTATATGTCACTCAAAAAGAAAAAAAAATTTTCAATAAAATAGCGGCTCAAAGATGGCGCATGCAAAACCAAAAAGTAGATATAACGCCATAAAATTGAACTCTCGGGGGTTTTCGGTGTCGCTGATTACGAAAATTTAAAAATAAGTGTTGATACTGTTCGATGAGTTTTACGTAAAGCGAAACATCTAAAGATTTAAATTGAAGAAAAAGCCACCGCTGAACAACCAACGTGAAGATTCTCGTCTAGTATTTGCTCGCAATCACATGGCTTGGAAGAAGCAGTGCCATACCGTGTTTTTTTCGGATGAAAAACGTTTCAATTTAGATGAACCTGATGGGTTCAACTAATATTTTTAGGTGTTATGGTATGGGGAGCAATCTCATATTATGGAATATGCCAACTTCAATTTGTATCATCCAAAATGAAAGCAACTGAATACAAAGAAATACTTCAAATTACCTGACAATAACAACCTTTTCGAACCATTACCGTGGACTTTCCAAAAAAATAATGCCCCAGTCCACACAGCTCGAGTGATAAAAAGCTGGATTGAGAAGCAGAACGTCACTTTAATGGAGTGGCCTCCTTATCTCAATATACATAATTGAGAATATATGGGTGTGGCTAACAAAAAAAGTATACGAGTCTGGGAGACAATTTCTGAAATTTCATCACAGATGCCTGGAGCGAAATATCCTTAAATTATTAAAAGAGTCTATATGATTCCCTTGAAGATTTTAAGCATGCATTCAGTTCGTCAGCAGCAGTGGATCGAGGAATAACTGGTAATGTTTGCCGAGTGCAAAGCACCACTAAATAGTTCTTCCTCGTAGATCTTGTAATGTTGTATCCAAGGCTTCCAGTAATTTATTGTGTGCCATCGTACATTCATCACATACAATAATATTGCATTTTTGCAACACTTTTGCCACTGCAGATTTCTTGGAGATATTGCATGTCGGGTTTTCGGTAAACTGCATATTTAAAGGCAACTTTAGAGCAGAATGCGCTGTTCGACCACCATCTAATAAAGTGGCAGCAATTCCAGAGGATGCGATTGCCAATGCTATCCCACTTTGCAATCGTGTATTTGCTAAAAGTAGTAAATTTAGAAAGATTTTCCCGTGCCTCCAAGAAGTACATTCCACCATTTCCGGTGTTAAAAGCTTCCATGATTGAGTCGTAGGCGGATTTTTGCAGGTCATTCAATTTTTGAATATTTGATCGAACAAATGAGCTCAACTCATTGTAGTCAAATTGTTGCTAGCGGTGCAGATCACGATTAAATATATCGTGACTTGGACGATTCGGCGATATCATAGCTAGGTCTTCCAACCTCTTATTTGCGATCGCTAAGCATTTGTCCTCAATCATAATCAATGCTTCATTGTACATTTTCGGAATGAATACCAACTCTGCGGATTCGATGTAAAATATCATCCGTCATGTTATCTCATTATTTTCTCCATAATTCTGGTGGATTTGATGGTAAACACGTTGATATGATTATTGAAAAAAATGTCCGTATTTGATGCGGCTGGGCAGAAATTAAGGCGTCAGCAAATGTAATATCCCAGTGCATGTCATCCTCAAATAAATGCAATTGTTGACATGCCTCACGATACGTTTCACACAATCGTCCTACAATTGTTCATAATTTTTTTATTAACAACAAACGCAAATAAAAGTACTCAGCATTGTTCGGGTGAATCGTGTAACGTCTTCCGAAAGCATCTGTTGAAAATACATTTGGATGACCTTCAAGTGGTTTCCCTTGTTCACGTCGTTGTAAAACCTTCGATGATTGCTTCCAAGTGTAAAATTTTGGTATTTCCGAATATAGTAACGTTCTGGCAAATGAATCAGCTTAACATAATTCAATAAATGCAGTCAATGTTGTACGTGGTGGTTCCGTTCCCCTTTGTAATACGTTTTCTGTTATAAAGTGGACTCGTTGATCATTTTCAAGATGAGCTGATAAGTGAACAACTGTTGGATGTTATTCATGTATTGATTAGGAAAGGATCCTCCAAATTGCTTCATTACTAATTATGTAACGGCCCATTTGATAGTGAATAATTTCGTCATTTCTATTTTCGGCAACAGCACCAAAATCGGTCACATCGCTCCTTTTGTTGACGTATTTGCATATGTATTTTATTGATTTCACTGTGTAACGGTATTCAACATTTATGTGGGCTTTGTAAGCTTTTGACAGTAGTGGAGAGTATAGCACGATCCAACGGTTAACAATTTCAATATCATGATTTCGAATTTTTACAGTTGTAGATTTTCCATTGTCCCCAGTAGATCGACGACGATACAGAGGATATCCATCATTGCCTGAAACAGTTTCTGTAACTAATGCTCTTGGGTAACGTTTTGTACACTTCCCATCAATCATATATGGTGAATTCAAGTTTAATGGACCACATGGACTGTGAATCATATATTTTGTTACAACTTAAAACAATTCTGGATTGATTTTTTGATCTGGAATTTCCGCTGAGATAACATTATCAATTTGATCAGGTGTGATTTCGTCGATTAACCAAATTAAAATGTGTACATGTGGTACACCTCTCTTCTGTCATTCGACAGAATACATCTAGGAACACCTGATGCTTGACTATGAAATCCATAAGTGATTTTAATTTCTGCTTAAATACACGTGCCGTCATATCGTGACGATCTGTTGGCGAATGTCCGGGTAACAAATAAATGCTAATTTCTGTCCATTTCAAATTGCTTCTTAACGTTATAAACAAATACGACATTGCATCCTGCCCATACTCATGCATATGACGTGGACTTCCAGTATATGTTGCGGGTTTCCCAATATCATTCACATTACCGTCGTTATTGATTATTCGCGCAGATGTATGCACTTCTCAGATCGTAATTTCTTTTGAATCTAATAAAATTCAAGCCCTCAGTTTCAATTTTCACGTATATATCAACAACATATTGATGGAAAAGTCTACGACATTTAAAAAGGTGATTGTCTTCATCAGCACGTACCATAATTCATTGCGCTGACCTTTTTGTTTGTCTCCTCACCTATGTATGTGTAAAAAGAATTATACTTTAAATTTTTTTGGAAAATGTATTTTCTATTTTAGGTAATTGGTTTTACTGCCCATTTAATGGGTTTATCATTTTGATGCTTAAATGATAGCCATCTTCTCCTTGCCAGAACAATGCAGGGTATATATATTCTTGCATGTTCCCCAGCAGGTATTTTGTCAGCACGAATAACAATTTTATGATTGTCTAATGGCATTCGATCAAGTGCCATTGAAACAATTTAACTAATTCATTTTGTTGGTGAAAAAAACTTTGTAGTCTTCTCGTATTAGGACAGCATCGATTTACTTCATTATTCCAGTCCCCAATGAAATATATTTGCAAAATTTGTATCCAAAAATGGTAGCAATGAACCTGCTCTATGGCAAACTTGACCTTGAATCTATAACACAGATAATAATGGGGCCTAAAATAAAGATAACTGTTACACTTCTGATACATTGTATTCGGTATTCTTTGTTTCTATATTAGTAGCACCGAACGATGTAATTTGAAAGGACAAATTGTACGCTTAAATTTTTGCTAGGAAATGCTTTGACTCTGGCGATGCTCCAGAAACCAATGATCGCAATGGCTCTGGTGGAGGATTCAACAACGCACATACGGGTATTTTAATTATCTACGCGGCCAAAAGTCAAAATAACAAAGTATAAGTAATGCTTCTACATTCGACTATCGGAGGCACCTTTTGTGCGTTGTCCGGTAAATTCAATCGGAACTTGATAATTGAACTTCGTGTATGTGTGTCAGTTATCGGCGATTTTAAGAAAGCGTTAACTTTGTGAGTTAAACTGTAGTTTTCTGTGTTAACCTGGTGAAAAGAAGCAATGGATTCGGAGACTACAGGTATGTGACAATCTATATGCAATGTATTTGGTTAATTTTTTTTCCGTTTGTTATACGTTAAGCGATCGAGAAATATCGTCTGAAATGAGATTTTTTTTTCAAATAAATTTATTTTAAGACGTAAATTTGTTATAGTATCCGAGTAGATCAGGCAACTTTTGTTAGTTATCATAAAATTGAGGACTCTTAATTAACGAATTCTAAAAAAATTTGGCGCGGAATACCGCGGATACGCAAATGCATAGTACTTTGATCTTTCACAATGAAAAAATCTAAACTGGTGAAAAAAATTTTCTGCGGCCTCCTCTGGATTGAGAACAGTGACTCGTAAATCACTCTTCGATATGATGAAGAATGAAAATTTACGCAATTTAGAAGCAAAACTGTGTTTTTTAAGAGACCACCTTTTGACTCGTGACGACCTTAACGAAAATCAGTTAAATCAACTGAAAAACAATTTTGCACATTTCAAATCAGAAATGAAGCAGAGGTGGATTAAAGCTCATAAAAAAGAAGACGTTTTTTTAAAAATCAACCAACTTTGGCTGGAAGGTACTTTTGAATTCCAATCACAACTCCAAATCGTCCAGGTCGCCCTCGTAAATTGTTTGGTGAATCTAGCGAAAGGAGCATGAGAAGAAAAACAGAAGAGATCCGGTCCAACGTAGAAGATGGGGTTATTCTTTCACGTAGCTCAAGTTGAATTGAGTAAATCAGGAAAAAAAGATGCTTCCCACGTACTCAAAGATATTACGAGCTCTCCAACCCGTGCGACGAAATACAAAAACGCTTACGACACCTCTAAAAGTGAGAAACCATCACGTCTTAGCCCCATGGAAGCTTTGAAAATGTTTATAGATGCAGACTTGACAAGAGGACAATATGAAATCATAAGAAATACGAATACAAATTTCTTTCCGTGTTATAGCTTAATTCAAGAAGCCAAGAAATAGTGTTATCCTCCTCCAGACTCGAGCACGGTAACGAATACCAGCGCTGAAATCCAACTGCAACCATTAATCGATATTACCATTAGGCGTTTATTGGAATTCTTAAAAGAGGTCTTATTAACAATAAAAGAGGAAGATCGGAACACTTTGAAGTTGATATGTAAATGGGGCTGCGACGGATCCCAACAAGCACAATACAAAAAAAGACATGAAAATGAGACAGACTCAGACGCAAATATTTATCAAAGCTGCTTTGTACCTGTGCGACTTGTTTGTGGGAAGGACAACCAAAAGGTGTTAAGGGAAAACACGACACCTTCATCTCCTCGTTTTTGTCGTCCAATAAGATTGCGCTTCATCAAAGAGACAACTGACATAACGAACGAAGAGATCGATTATGTTAAAAACTCAATTAATAATTTGGTTGCGACTGGGGTGGAGGTTGGCGACAAAAAGTTTGTGGTTTATTCCCAATTTGTAATGACAATGGTTGACGACAAGGTTTGCAACGCAGCTACTGGAACGACATCCACGAGTCGTTGCTACATTTGTGGGAAAAATTCAAAAGATTTTAACAATTTAAAGGACAACGGAAAATTTCAACGGATGCTACCGAGTTCGGCCTGTCTATTTTACATGCTGGAATAAGATTTTTCAAAAGCATTCTACACTTAGCCTACAAATTGCCCGTGAAAAATATTGAAAGAGGAAATCAGATGAGGAGAAACAAATGGAGCTGAAGAAAAAAAAGAAATACAGACCAGGTTTCGCAATGAAACTGGCTTATTAGTCGACAAGCCGAAAGCAAACCTCGGGAACACGAATGACGGAAGTACCAGCAGGAGATTTTTTGAAGATCCGAAACTTAGCTTCAGATATTACAGAGATAGACTATGAATTAATATATAGATTAAAAGTGATTTTGGAAACTATTTCAAGCGGATATGAGATCGATTTAGAAAAATATGCAGAGGAAACTGCTTGTTTATATGTCAAACTTTACCCGTGGCACCCAATGACACAAAAGTACTTGTGCACTGATCAGACATAATAAAAAATGCACTGTTACCTATAGTGCAACTGTCTGAGGCTTCTTTTAAGCTCAGACCCCTTTCTCAGTGCCTCACGGGTAATAAAGAAGAAAAAGAAGTCTTCTTTTCTTCCTGAAACATTATACATGCTTCTGTCTGCAACACCAAACCCAGCAGATGCATCAAAATGTAAGGATAAAATAAATTGAAATATGACATATTTTCTGGTTTTTATGTAAAATTTTTTCGTCTATTTTGTGAAATTATAAATATTATCGTTTGTTTGTATTTAGTTTGTTTTATTTTCGTCATTATAAACCCAAAAATCCGCACAAATAATTTTGACCAGCTAGATTAATTTAATACCCCTATGTGCAACGGTAATTTGACTTTTCCATTAGCACAGAAAATTACTGGCGTCTCAGTGGCGAATTTCAATTCTTTGCAGTGTTGGCATACATTGTCCATTGTGCTAATTGCCACAGATGGATGCAAACTATAGTCGATAGTATTGTCACACTGGAAAGAAGCACGATGTAAATTTCCTGGAGCACGTGTTTGCCTGCGGGTTCGTTCGTTTAAATTGAGCTGCAAATGAATTTCGTTTGATCGATATTGTTGAGCTCGATGACGTGTCATTCTTAAACTGTTGTTGTTGTTATATGTTTCGCGTTGTTCCGGAGTATGGCTATGGCGTTGTTGGTTCGATGCGTTTCTTGCGTCTTGTAATTCTCGCAGCCGCCCTTGCTGTATGAGTTTGTTGACTGAGCTGGCTTCGCTTTGGTGGCATGGTTTTAATATTTAACTAAATAAACTAAAAATTTTGCTAAACTTTAACCGCACTTTTTCCACAAATATTCACTTTGATGATAGCTTGTATACAACTAAAAACGATTGGAATGAAATGAACTGATATCTGCTCATTTTTTTGAAAATGTTCATGAGTGCACAGTGTGCACTGCACACCTCTGATGTGGTCATGTTCTCTCTTCTGACAGGTGTCGCCGAGATTTTATTTTTACAACAGATGGTATTGTGAGTCCATTTAATTTTTCCATTTACTTTTAATTATTTAATGCAAATTTTAAAATATTTTTAACCCTATAATATGGCCCAGACATCAACAATACGTAAGCAAATAATATATCCAAAATTGATTAAGCGGTTTGAGAGTCCATTGAAAACACACACACACAGCATTTCATTTATATGTATATAGGTTTTGAAGAATGGTGGTTCCACACATTTTGAAATAATTATTTAATATAAATATTAGTTTTAATAAGCTTAATAATTAATAATCATACAATTAAAACCAGAGATTTACCAATCTTAAGTTCTGTTCCCTATTCAAATGCACGATAAAAAATACTAATTTTTTAGACTTTAAATAAAAAACAATTTTTTAAAAATCTCTGTGATTTAGCAATGATTTCTTTTTTGTACTTAATACACAATAAACCACTGAATAATGAAAAAAATATATCTTTTAATTTCGTATGTTTTTTTTTAAGTTAAATAGTTATATATTTCAAAATTCGTGTCCCTATTAAGTGCATGCCAGTGTATATTATTGATTAATTTGGCAAAAGAGATGGATCTTAGCCATTATAAAAACTTGGTTCTTAAAGTCAGTTGGTTCCAGAGTGAATCAATTTTTAAGGTTTGCTATGTTCTCCTAACGACACTCATTTTGGAAAATCCCAATATAAACAGAAGGTAGTATTCAATATACTAATATTATAAAGACGTAATGTTTCTTTGATGTTAGAGGTAATCTTCGAAACTACTCATCCAATTTTAAAAATTCTATCACCAGTCAAATGCTACCTTGTTACAGATTGTCATGGGCTATATCTATTGTATATAAATTAAAATAAGTCCGGTTATTTTATTTCCGGGCCAGGTGACCAAAAAAAAAATACAAAACTATATAGTGCCACTCAAACTGTGCTCACAGCTGATACTCAAACTGTAACAGTGAGAATAAAGTGATGCTTAGAAAGGAAGCATATCTGATATCTGTCATTTGTCGCCGTTCGGTTGGATGCAAACCGTGCGAGGCCGGGTCGAGTACGCTAGTCATCAATGAATTGATTGAATATCCAAATATACACTTACTAACTTATACTTATTTTTTATGTATTTATAAATTACGACTCTTAAATCATTTCCACGTAAATTGTTATCTTTTATACATATGTATATCTTTTATGATGCAAGGATACAGTGCAATTAAACAGTTAAAATAAAAAAATTCGCTATTAATTTAAAAATTTTATTTTGTTTTGATACTCCAAGATCCGGATTAATTCTTCTCTGAATTAAGACTTCAGTTTGCAGTTTGGTCCGAATTAATTCTTTTGTGAATTAAGGCTCCAGTGTAAAAATTTCTCCTGCCATTGGTTATTGGGCTTCGCCTGAAAGACTCAAGTTTATTAGACATAAAACACAAATATTATTGGCATAACATGTACGTAGATTAATTTAAAAATATGTACAAAAAATTAAAGTATAAAAACAATATATTTAAAAGCTAAATGAACAAATCAGACAACAGCAAGCATGCCCTATATCAATGCAATTTGGGACACCTTTTTTCGTGAGCTTTGTGCAAAGTACAAATTTATACTTTCTGTATTTCGTACATCACACACATAAACGTCATGAAGTGTGCACATACATATAAAACACAGAAAGTAATGAAATAAGAACTTTGAATCATCTACGTGATATGGATTTACCTTTCCGTTCCACTCTGAATTGAATGATTGATACTCCTCGAAATCTGCAAAGGCATTAAGAACGGTACACAAGTCTGTTTAAACATGTTAGTACGCTATAGTCGGATAAACCGACTATAGGAGACCCTTTTAAATAACAGTAACACTAGTTTTTGAATAATTAATTGTAAATATAAATACAAAAAAATGCTATGGAAAACGCTCTTACATCAGTACAAAAAGGCAAAATATTAGCTTATAAGGAGTGGAATCTTAAAATCAGAAAAAACTAATAAAAGCAACACTTGTAGCAAACTTTCTTAAAATTCCATTCCAAAGGGAAAAAAAACATCGAAAATCACAAGCCTGTGCATCAAAATTCCAATATTATTATTAACAGACTCCAATAAAAGTTCATGAAATATTTTGTTAAATTAGTATTCAATTTTGCCCTTATACAATGGCTCCTAGAGAAACTCCTACAGTAAAGATATTTTTTTATGGTTATAAAAACAAAACGAAAAACATCAACTGTGACTTCCTTTAAGGAAAAAAAACATGAAATAATTGAAAAAACGTCATGCCAAAGCCAAACTAGTTCAGCATGTATACCAAAGACTATAAAATTACATAGTTGGACATATGGCACTTAAAAGAGAGCATTCTCGAGTCAAAAACAAACTATTAAAAGTTTGTAGGCCATGCAAGAGACATCTGTATGAATTCATTCAAAAGGGCGGGTTTGGGACTCATGTTGAAATGATTGAATTTGACATTCGAATTCATTTAAATGAATCCCAATGTCTGAATATAGCTGAGAAATTCGGTGCCGAATTGAATTGAATTTGTTTTTGAATGTTATTTTGTACTGCGTTGTTTGTTGGTATGCAATCATTTGCATCCCCGACCACATTTCACAACAACAATTGCACACAAATTCCTCTCACAAAATATTTTACATTTGCTCTCCCATACTACATTTCACAACAACAATTTCGATCTTAAGCTCGCCTCTACGTAAACAAACTAAACAACCAAATGACCAAGTGAATGTTCCTTTCGTTTCTTTAAATTCTTTTACACACTTTTCTTGTACCAATCGGTTTAAATAGCGATCGTTTACTAAGTCATCGCTCTATCACATAAATAAGAAATCATTCATATTGTGTGTGGTGCCAAAAAATTTAGTAGGAAATTCAATGGTACTCAGTTATGCCAAGCAACTGAATGCGTTCGTACAGATGTCTACACAGAGAGAAAAACGCTGGTCTAAGAACAGCACAGATTGTGCTTGAATATGGAACACACTAAATTGAGTTGCATTTGGTGTAAATGTGCTTGAAATAAGTAAGATTTGCACTTTAACTGAAATTCGAGACCAAATAAACTTGAATAAAGAACCAACAAACAGAAATTGAGAACAATGTGAATTTATCACGCTGCTGTTAGAAGAAGATAACGCAATATACAGAGAATTGGCACGCGCTCTCTGAAATTTGTTCTCATCTCCTTTTTTCAAACAATACATTCACAGAGAGAGAAAACCGAGATCGTTGTACTTAAATCGACACCATTCGGTGATGAAAGTCCGCAAACATAAATGTGGTCTTAAAGTCAGCAATTTTCAGTTAAGTCAAAACGATTCATGCTTAGGTCTATTATAAATTAATCCTTAATTATATGACTGTCTCGCTGGCTCGGAGGTTAGTGCGCCGAGCTGACATCCTAGATTCACGGGTTTAATTCCCGTTTGAGCCTGGTCCTACACTTTTTCTCATGTACTTATTTCAGAACCTAAATGGTCTCATTTTAAGTTACATTGGTCTTAAATCAAGTAGATTTTGTTCACATTATCAGACCCTGAACAAAATCAGTACATGTTTTGAGACCAAATTGGTCTCATTTCAAGTAATTTTGTTCTCACTTCAAGTACATTTCGTTCTCATATTCAGACCATACTTATTTTGAGACCAAAATGCTTTGGTCTTAAAGTAAGATTCCTTGTTCTTGAAGTAAGTCCCATAAGGTTATTAAAAACGTGACAATCCAAACTTTATTGAAGATTTCTTGTTCTTGAACATATGTGCTTGAAGTGAGAACATTTCACTTGTAATAACAACATTCGTGCTTGACGGACTATCGTGCTCGAATGTGCTCGATTTAAATCCAATGTTCTCGATTTTTGAAGTGAAACTTCTTTGAGCTGATTCACACACAAATACATTGTAGGAATATTTTTTACCGAAGTACGCTGCTTAACATACACGACAGATTCGTGCTAGACAAATATTTTCAACATCGTTATTATTGTGCACCGACTCGGCAAGCACATTTCATACAAATACAAAACACACGACGAAACTGAAAAGAAACGTCGGTCGTTCGGCTAAAAACGTCGACAGCGTCTGTGGTACAGCAGCCGAAGCTACCCCGTAAGCGTCATAAGTTTCTTACCTACAAGGAAATGTCTTCGGCTTGTATTCTGCCGAAAAATATCTCTGTATGAATGGGCTCTTTAGCAACTGACTGTCAAACCGACCACCAGCCGAAGATGCTTTTATCTCTCTCTCTCTCTTCGTGTGTGTGTCGTCGTTGTTGTTGTTGCATGCGAACATACAACAGCGCTCTCTTCCTAAATTTGCGTTGGTCAAAAAAGGAAGTACGCGGGTCGTTGCTGTTGTTTGGTTTTGTGCACAATTTTATATGGGGTTTACACGGCACATCACAACACAACTCTGCTACTGCATCTTCTCTCGGATAGATTGTATGTGGATAAAGGAAGCGAGGTGGGCGAGGGGACGATTTGTTCTGCCGACGTTTTCCTTCGTTCTCTTTCGCTTTTTTCGTGTGTTTGTTCATTTAGTTTGGCTTATGAATGGCTATGAAAAAAAAAAATTGATTTGTGAAGAAATTTGCTTTGAGACTGAAGTATATAAATTCACAGAGAAACAGGAATAAAGAATCTGTTTTTTTGTAAATTGAAGCCAAAAATAACAAAGAGGAAACAGTGATAGCTAATGTAGCGTGTAAATCCCGTATTATCAACAACAACACACCCGCAATTACTACAGTCGCATTTTCGCTCTTCTCTTCAATCATATGTGCTCATGGAATGAGCGAATTTCATTTATTCATTTCATTTGTGTGTGCCCTAAACGACGAGAATCTTGCATTTTAATTTGTGTTCATGTCGCTGAGACTTGAATATGTAATATAAATCAATACGTTATTTAACCCAATTATTTAAATTATGAATTATAATATGCTATAGTGAAAGAGATGAATAACGTTATGGAGCACAACTTTAGTAATTATTTTAAACTAAAAACTAAAACTTGAGTCCTCACATTTTGTGCAGCAGTTTCACTTCGACAGTTTGCTTATATAGGTGAGGCACATTACTTTTATAGGGTTCCGTACCCAAAGGGTGCTATCTCATGAACCGTAATAGATAGACAATTGAAATTTTTTTTTTTTTTTTTCTATTGTCATGATAGCAACAAATACTAAAACCTAAACCTTAGCATCACTAAATTCTTTTTTATCCAGTAAGAACATTAATTTAAATGGGGGATTGTATGAGATGTACCCCTCCTGGTAGCCCTAGCATCATGAAATTTACATGGTTAATGAATATGAATCAGAAACTTATATTGTTTCAGTTCGATACTTTAAAAAACAAAAAACTTTTTCTAATAAGAAATTTAATTTAAAGGGGGGTTTGTATGGGAGGTACCCCTGCTGGTAACCCTAGGATCATGAAATCTACATGGCTGATGGCTATAGTTCAGAAACTTATAGCGTCCAAATTTTACTAATAAGAACTTTAATTGAAAGGAGGTTTGTATGGGAGGTACCGCTCCTGGTAATCTTAGGATCATGAAATTTACATGGTTGATGGACATAGATCAGAAAATTATATCATCCAAATTTCAGTTCGATACGTCGAAAAAACTTTTTCTAATAAGAACTTTCATTAAAAGGCGGGTTTGTATAGGAGGTACCCCCCTGGTGGTCCGATTCGGCTGAATCCGACAAATGAACTACGTATGGTATAAAGACACCTATGTGCAAAATTTCAGCTCTCTAGCTCAAAAACTGAGGGACTAGTTTTGATACAGACGGACATGGCTTAATCAACTCATCGAGCTGATCACAAATATATATACTTTATGTGGTCTACGATGTCTCCTTCTGTGTGTTACAAACTTCATGACAAACTTATAATACTATTCACTCCCGTGAAGAGTATAAAAAAAGGGGTCCCCATACAAGAAACGTGTACCAATATACACTGCGCACAGTTTTGATCACAGTTGATATGCAGTATGAAAACTGATTCTACCCTAAACATAAGTGAAATCAATAATTTAATATTTGGAGCATCGAGTTATTGTCAATTTCATAACAAATGCATATTCATTGTGTTTGGAATTGCTCGACATTGAATTATTGAATACATACTTCATTTTTACAGCGAAAAATCTTGTACAATGGTACGGAACCCTCCGTGTGCGAGTCCAACTCACACTAGGCTAATTTTTTCTCTGTGTGTAGTCTGCAAGTTATCATTGAAGGTACCGAAGCAAATACATATATACCAACGAAGTAAAGAGTGAACTTCAATATAAAAAATTTAAACTAAAAGTGGTCATAAGTAAACATTATCAATAGGTAAAAAAATACCACAGCCTAAGTTCAAAGTAGAACTTGAGCCAAAAAAACATGCTGTTAAAGAAAAATGAAGTTCATCCAATCTACACTACTTGTTACATCGTAGAATTACTGTGGAGAAGCCGCACAAACGTAGCACTCCTGTACAATGACATGCCAGGAATACGATCACACAAGAACGTACTGTACGCTGCAATCCGTATGCGATTCCTGTGGTGAATTGCACGATTTAGTCACCTGTACTACAAACAAAATGGATCCAAAAATGAAAAAGTCCAGCAACTGTGGTGGCAACCACACTGCATGGATGTCAAGTCATACAAGAACTGAAGAGTCGTCTGAGCAACTGCCATTGCTAGTTCTCGACCCCATGTATCCTTTGCTAACGCCCAGAAATCAGGACCTGTAATTAGGAAAGATACTTGTACTCTCCCCGCTTCTGAGGGCTTATAAATTCAGTCTACTCGCTTTGCTACCCTACGTGAGCCACAGCAACAAAACAATGCGCCCCAAAACACAGAAAGTCCACCACTGTGACTGCAGCAGAGCATGATAATCACACTCTCGACACAAATTAGAAGTGTTGAAATTTCTTATAATATATTGCTCCTTGCTGAAGCACAACTTACGGACAAAATACCATTTTCGAGTACCAGGGAATGTTTTCTATTGCACGAATAACCCATATAGTAAATCACATGGTGGAACCGGTGTTCTAGTCAAAAATCGTTTAATTACTTTGTCGGCAGTTTATTGTTTTCCTCGTTTTGCAATAACAGAAGCGCAATTCATGCAGCTATTCAACTTCGTGGGAGATCGCTTTCTGGTCGCAGGTGACTAACACCATGGTTGCAATATTTGGCGTTTTTGCGACAAAACTGTAGTTTTTTTTGTCTGTTGGCACTGGCTATTTATTATTGGATTTGGTTCTTTTTTTAGAGATGGCTTAAGCAAAAAACTTTGAAAATTATAGCAATGGAGAGCTTTTTTACAATAATTATACAGGGACAATTTTATGTGAACTCTCGAGCAGTGCAGACGTGTTTTGCGCTCGTAATCTTGTGTCCATTTAATCAATACAATCATCAAATAAAAAGTGATCAACCACAGCGCTAAGATGAGTCTTGCTCAACCAAACATCAAAAAGCCAGCAATTAAACCAACATACTACTACCTTCTTTTCGCTAGTCTATTCTGCCCTAACTAATAAGAATGGGTCATTGTCGTTATACACTAAGTCGGCTGAGCGTAGAGCAAATTCCTGCTCTCCTACTCTGTGCTCGAATGATAAAAGCACCAGACATTCCCTGCCGCTGATCGCCCAGTGCCCATCCCCGCAACCTTCACTGTGCACAGGTCCAGCAACAACTGTTTCAACCACTAAAGCAGCACCAACAACAACAACAGTATACACAGCAACTGCTTCGATCGCTTCATCGGATACAGTTAGTAAAACCCAAATCAATAATCGAATCACCAACAATGCTTCAAAACATACATCGATTACGTCATCGGGCAGATCTGTGACAGCTAAGCCTACAATAACAACACACACGCAAGTACATAGTGCAAACATTAACAGCAGAATCCGCCTTAAAATATTGGTTTGATTTAGTGAACATTGATGAACCCGTCACGGACGCTTATGATAATGTTATAATATTATTATAAATATTTTATTTTCACACTCTACTTGTGAGGAGATCATTAGGGTGTAATCTTTTAAGACGCCTGTGTGGTGCATTTATGCTTAGCGAGGCTACCAGTGGGTTTTGATGATGAATGAGTCTTTTGTTGTATCTGCTGCTGGGGAAGTTTAATTCTTCTAGAATTGTTGACGTGTTCAGATCTCGGTGAAAAGTCGTGTTTCTCACGTATCACGGAGCTCCAGTAATGCAGCGAAGGGCTTTGTTTTGACAAGCTTGGATCTTACGAATGTTATAAGAAGCAGTGGTTCCCCATATCTGTATGCCATAACGCCAGACTGGGGCCACCACTTGCTTTTAAATCAGCATTTTGCTACTTAACGATAGCCTGCTGTTTTCTCGCAGTAGCCAATCAAGTCTGCACAACTTCTGGTAGCAACAAGCAGCGGCACTTTTGACATGGGCACGCCAAGTGAGACGCTTATCCAAGATCAATCCGAGGTATCTAATTTTATTCACCAGTGGGATGATACTTGAGCCATATTTAATATCTGGACAGCCATCTCGCCTTAAAGTGAAAGTGCAGTTCATGGATTTTTCTGCGTTCATCCCGATGTTCCAACGTTTGGCCCAAGCGTGGAAACGTCACAGGTATGATTGAGTCATATCAGCTGACACTTTGGGGGAGTCGTCATTTGCTAGGATGGCCGTGTCATCTGCATATGTTGCCAGCAATATGTTTTCGTCATCTGGTACCGGCATATCCGATGTGTACAACGTATATAGAACTGGTGCTAAGACACTGCCCTGAGGCACGCCATCCTTAGTACCTCTAATAGACGAATTATCATCTCGCACACCTTGACGAAAAACGTTCTATCTGTCAAGTAGCTCCGTAGAAGAAGAAATTGTTTGCTTGGGAGTAGATCTTTTAGTTTGTGAAGTAAGCCATCGATCCATACCCTGTCGAAGACTTGTTTGACGTCCAGGAATACAGCCGAGCAATATTTTTTCTTTCGAATACAGTGAGGATATGTTGTACCACTCGATGCAATTGCTCCGGCGTACCATGCTGAGGCCTGAAGCCAAATTAGTGGTTTGGTATGAAACTCTGAACGCCCCGTACCTCCAGCATTCCAGGAAGCAGACTTATCGGTCTGTACAATCCGATAAGAATCTAGGGCTTTCCAGGTTTGGGAATCATCACGATTGCTGCACACTTCCATTTGGATGGGAAGTGACAGAAACGCAGCATGGCATTAAATATCATAACCAAAAGCAACAAAACCTTGTAGGGGAGGGCTTTAACCACTCTAGCGTCTATCTCATCATGTCCAGGACACTTCTTGGTTTTCATTTTTTTGACAAGTGTTTTTACCTCACTAGGAGTGATATGTTTTGTGAGGTCCAAGTCAAAGTTCATTGCAGATAAGGCTAATGCTGTTTCATTTTATCTGTGTTATCAGCAAGGAGTAGTGGCGTGAAGCGCTTCTCAAGCTCATCCGCAAATGCCTCTGCTTTTTCTTTCTTAGAACGACACCAATTGTTGGATGAATCTCTCACCGGGGCGTGTCTATGTGATTGTTGTTTAACGCATTTGGTTGCTCTCCATAAATTGAAACCAGTCTTTTTGTTGGGGTCCACATTACTCAGTAGATTGTTGAAGAATTCAGTTCTGATGTCTGCTAGTTTCTGTTTGAGTTCTCGAGCAGCTTTTCTCCAGGCTATCTTATCTCTTTCATTGCGGCTGCGCATATATCGACGACGCAACCTACGTTTGACCTCACCAATTCTAGGACCTCAGGTTTTGAAAGGGCCTGAGGTGAGTTGTAAGGGGTGTATGTTTGATTCGTGGTGGCAAAATCTGCGGCTTCTTGGATGTTACGTGAAAATAACTCCACTGCATCGTCAATTTCAATACTTGTTCTTAATTCAACATTTGAGTTAAGCCGGGCTTCAAGCCAAGTTTTGAATTTGCCTGTATTGGCGTGCTTCGGCAGCAAATGCTTTTTTACATTGTAGAACTCTGGTGAGGTATATAAGTTGACGAGTAGCGGTATATGGTTGGAACTAAGGTCTGCGGATTCCTTGATTGACAGCAAACTGGGATGTATACCATTGAATATAGCGAAATCAACTGCATCCGGACATCGAAGATTGTCATATGGGTATAGAGTAGGTGATCCAGTAGCCAACACTTCTTTGTTGCTTTTAACGATAGACTCGAAAAGTCTACCTCTTTGGGTGGCGAGCCTGGATCCCCATAGACGGTGTTTGGCATTCCAGTCGCCACCAACCACGAATCTCGGGCCAAGCACTTCAAAGTAGTCATTAAAGTCTCGCTCGCCTAATTGAAGACCTGGTGGACAATAGATTGCTACAATGATTATTTCACCAGATTTGGTGAGGATTTTCACCCTCATGCGGTTATCGTCTGGGTGGTTGGCAGCGTATATTTCGTAGCCTTGTAGTTTTAGATAAGTGCGGCAGCAGAAGTGGGTTTCTGCAATGAGCATGATGTCAATTGCTTTGGATGTGAAGAACAACTCTAGCTCATTCTTGCGTTGTAGGACTCCATCTGCGTTCCAGATGGCTATGTTGATGTTTAAATTAAACATTTTTTTCTACCATGGTGGTGAGCAATGCTACTGTGTAGAGGCTTAGGAGAGCGCAGCTTTCGCTTACCATGTTGTATTGGCAGAGCGGTTTCTGGGCTGAACCAGTCGCTCAATTGGAGCACAGCAGCATTGGATACCGCTAGCATGTTGTCGGGGGCAGTGACAGCCCGATCACCCATAAAGAGCAACCAGAAATTGCTGATCTGCTAGATGTTGGAATCCCAATGTGTATTACTTATATATTTGTTATGTAAATGAGGTTAAAACAGGCAACCACAAACACGTGGTGAACACAATTTTGCAAATTAGATTTGTTTTTGTTTTTTGTTTTGTTTTGATATAAATGAATATCAGTCAGTTAAATTTCTTCCAAATTTCATCAAATTCATAGTTTATTTTATTTGTTTGTTATGTGTTTTCACCAATTAGTCGATCGCCGTCAATAGTAACGCAGTACCGCTCTACAAACACATACGTGCACGCATGCACTCAATCCTGTTGCGCGTTTAAAACGCAAAACATTACAAGAAATAATAATGTATCCGAACAGTTAAATGCAAAAAAAAGATCCCGACAAACGCAATCACCAGACAAATTGTCAAAACAATAACAAAAAGCAACGAAGCAAAGTTCAAATTACGTCACAAACAAAACTTCAAGACCACTGGTCAAGCTCGACTAATATGCAGCGACTAAACGATTTCGATAGTACACAAGCAGCCGATACTGCTAAGCACAGCAACAATTAAAAGATGAGAGAGTTTTTAGAGTAGTAGCTAAAAATTTACATCATACAACACCGACAAACATAATCAAGACGGAAATTGAATCGTTAGGATTAAAAGTGAGGGACGTCAATAACATCAGAAGCCGCATTACGAAGGAGCCATTGAATATGTTTTTCATAGATCTTGAGCCAGACACCAAAAACTTGGAGATATACATGGTAAAGCATATTGGCAATGTAAGCCAAGTAAGGTAAGAGACATCGTACAATGTTTCAGATGTCAGGAGTTTGGACACACAAAATCCTACTGCAATAAAAAATTCAAATGCGTCAAATGCTCGGTGCGCCATCCAAGCGTCAACTGCCCGAAGGCCAACGACCTACCAGCAAAATGTGCAAACTATAATGAAAATCATGCTACCAGCTATAAAGGTTGCAGAGTTTATAAGGAGCTTATGTCACGCAAAAAAGGTGCTGCCACTGCAAGAGTTATTCATCATAGCAATCCAGTAAACTACAAACGTTCATCAACCGATGTCTACGTACTATTCTGCGAATCTGGTGGCCAAGAATTATTAGCAATCAGCGACTCTGGCAAACCTGCGAGCAAGACCCAATTGAAATTGTGATACGGAAACGAAAGTACGGTTGGCTGGGACATACCCTTCGCAAAAATAACGACGAAATACCCCATGTCATATTGGAATGGAACCCTCAAGGGACGAGGTCCAGAGGAAGACGGAAATTGACGTGGAAACGAACTGTTGCGGCTGAGACAAGAAAATCTATGAGCGAACATCGCGCATTAGCACGCAATAGAGACGGATGGAAATCCTTTGTTAATCGACTTTGTGAATAGATTATGTTTATAATTTCTTTAAATTGTAAATACGTCATAAATAATAATAATAATAATAATAATAATAATAATCCAACTAACAACCAGCCAAGTTTTGAAAACCCCAGCTGAAAACATAGTTAATGGAGGTGAAGATTCTTCTAAACATAACAGCGCTATGGGCAGAATTGAATAGCTCTTGGAAAAACAACTTGAGCTGACAAATAATCTCATCAATATGATGACGTTGCTTATGAGGAAAGTATGCAAGTAGATGTTCGTATTGCCATATGGAATGCCAATGGGCTTTCCAGCCATTTTAATGAAATAACTTTGTTTTTAAAGTCGAATGATATTGACATTATGTTAATATCAGAGACGCACTTTACCAGCAGATCATACTTTAACAGCGTTTTCAACACCATTAGGACATTACGAGTTCATTCATATGCCCTTCGGCTTAAAGAATGCTCCAGCAACCTTTCAAAGGCTAATGAATTCGGTCCTTCGTGATTTTATAAAATTTGCGTTGTTTACTTAGACGATATATTATATTAAATTTTTAACGCTTTACGTAAACATAATCTTAAAATCCAATTAGGACAGAATTAGGATATACAGAGATCATACTGGAGAATACTACAATTACAACATCTTACCATACTATTCTTCATGCGATATATCATCCAATGAAGATTTTACGTGTAATTAAGGATATGGAATATAATATTGAAAATTCAAATCTCAGAGACTATACTAAACCACTTAAACTACAATTACAAATCATAAAAAACAAAGCACAAACACTTATACCAAGACGAAACAAAAGAGGACTAATCAACATAGCGGGACAAGATGTGGTTATATGGAACTTTGGACGATGAGGACAGACAGGATATAGAAAACCACTTGAAAGTTACGAACCAAAGCAATCATTTAGCCATAGAAAATTGAAATAAACAAATTATAATAAATGATGATTTTAAAAAAACTTTTATTAAACTAAAAGATATAATAGTTCCAGATAGGGTAACACTTTCTAGAAGAATAAATAGCTTACAAAATTATGGTAGTCATGTACTCTATAATGATATAATTTTAAAACTTA
Source organism: Amiota communis (assembly GCA_037043315.1). Taxonomy (NCBI): domain Eukaryota; kingdom Metazoa; phylum Arthropoda; class Insecta; order Diptera; family Drosophilidae; genus Amiota; species Amiota communis. The sequence continues at coordinate 108,083 of JBAMAV010000057.1, read as the reverse complement.
AAATATTACAAGTCACCATTGAACACATACAAGAAAGCATTATGTCAGCAAAACAAGGTATTTTTACAAGTAATATATTATATACTAGCGTAGCCCGGCGCGCTTTGCTGCGGCCCCGTCGTGATAATCAATAGCCTCAAACACGAAACACAAACACAGCAAAGCACAAACAACAAAACACACTGTCTCCTTCTTGCCCCACTCTCAATGAACATCAAATACAGAAACGAAGAGCGTAAAAAGTGCGTACTAAGACAGAAAAAATAGAAGTATAAGAACAACCAAAGCATTAAAAACGTACAAAACTTTTTGTTTGGTCTTGCAGTGGTTTTCAAAAAACTTAATACTTAAAAATAGTATATTAAAAGTTAAAAACTGAAAAAAATAAGTATGCAACTCTTTTTATAAGGATTCATTTGTCATTTAAAAATTTGGTAAAAAAAAGTGCCTTTATCTCGACAACAGCGCCACCTACCGGGTCCAACTGATGCATAAACCATCTTGGTGACCCCAGAAGTAAAACAAACAAAAGTTTATCGAAATTGGTCTAGCCATTTAGAAGCAAAACAGTCACAAAATTTTGTACACTCGAATTATATATATAAAGAACATATCTGATGAAGAAATTGTTACATATAATGTTGAAAGAAATACATTATCAAACTAATAACTCTAATATATGAAATGAAAGGGTAATATTTGTAATAAAAATACCAAAAGATACAATAATAAAAATAATAATAAAAAAGAATTTATGTTCAATCAAGAGAAAGTAATTAAATATCAAAATGAAACATATATATATGAAAAAAATAAAAATATTGATCAATCAAAGCCAATGAACAATTGTCTATAGAAACATAATTGTATAAAAACAGAAATTGTTGAAATGGAACAAGGAATAATACTTTGTAAAAATCAAAACAATACGCTATATAAACAGATTGCACAAATGGAAAACTAAATATTTATAATAATACATTAATCAAATTTGCGAATTGTTATAACGGGTGATTTTTTAGCAATTTTTTTTTTTTTTTTGGCAACACTGTTTTTAACAGCTGACGCCGTTTACGTGCCTTGTATTACTGTCAAACACGTTCAGTTTGGTCTATAATTTAACCATGAATCGACTTACAAACGAACAGCGTTTAAAAATTATTGAATTTTATTATCAAAATTTATGCTCGGTAAGGCGTGCACTTCTTCCAATTTATAGTTAGTTTGGTCGACCTTCTGAGACAGGTATTCGGAATTTTGTGACTAAATTTCGCACCCAATATACTTAATTGCACATTAAACCACCAACACGCATACGTATCTCTACGGGCGTCTGTTACTCCACTACGTGGAAAATTTTGCGAAAGGATTTGGGTGTAAAACCTTTTAAAATACAGCTGGTGCAAGAATTGAAGCCGCGCGACCTACCACAACGGCTAACTTTTGCTGAATGGGCGCTGGCAAAGTTGAATGAAGATCCAAATTTTTATCGAAAAATTGTGTTCAGCGACGAAGCTCATTTCTGGTTGCATAGATACGTGAATAAGCAAAATTGCCGCATTTGGACTGAAGAGCAACCAGAAGCATTGCAAGAACTACCAATGCATTCCGAAAAAGTCACTGTTTGGTGTGCATTATGGGCCGGTGGCAGCATTGGGCCGTACTTTTTCAAAGACGGCGACGGCCGGAAGGTTATTGTGAATGGCGACCGCTACCGTACGATGCTTACAAACTTTTTTTTGTCCAAAATGGAAGAGGTTGACATGTGGTTCAACAAGATGGTGCCACATGCCACACAGCACGCGAAACAATGGCCCAATTGTGAGGCAAGTTCGGTGAGCAGTTTATTTCACGTTTGTGGCCGGTCAATTGGCCGCCTAGATCATGTGATTTAACGTCTCTAGACTATTTTTTGTGGGGCTACGTTAAGGCTTATGTCTACGCACTGGAAGCCAATATTGAACAATTTATTCGTGAGAAACCGCCCGATATGTTGGAGAGAGTATGCCAAAATTGGACCCAGCGTATGGACTATTTGCAGCAAAAGATTAATGAAATAAGAATCTCAAAAAATCATTATTATACACAATCAATAATCACTATCATTTCAATTATAGTAATTAGTATCATCTTTATAACATTTATTTACAAAAAACGCACAATCAACTTTAAAATAACTGATAAAAGACCGACCTCAGGAGAGTTCTCAGTTAAACGGGGGAGGGGTTATGTCAGAATCTCTACCTATACCACTATTCAATATGAAGCATATTAGTAATAGACATACTGCAACCTCATCAAATTGTATGACACAGTTAAGAAATACAAATAACTCATATTATTTATATTGCTTATACATTAGGTCAACAAACTGTGAACGTAGCTCACAATTAATGAATACTAAAATGATATCTTACACCTATGTCAACGAACCAATTTCATTATTATTAGTTTGTAATTGCTTCCTCTTAGGTCAGCACAAATAAGTCATTTAAATCAATACTTTTCACGTAACGTTCAACACAAAATGGGTTTTTTTTTTCAACGTTTACTACACTATCATTTTTGTGATGTCACAGCTCGTAACTGAATAAAATTGGCACTACCTTGTTCCCTTGTATCATGCAGAGAAACCATGACACAGACTTGTCGAGAGTCAGCTGGCAAGCCTGCTCACAGGTCTCCTCAGAGGTGGGCAGGTTATTCTAAAATGTACCGCTACAAACTTGGTGGGGAGTTGTTCTAAATGACTTCCAGATTCCAAATTTTCAAACCGATAAATCGATCCTCTTTTCGAATTATCTCTAATACAGATAGTCGGAAACTTGATCAATTGATTATCTTAACGTGGAAGCTTTGTTTCAGAAGACTGCTTATTTTTCGTTATTAAAAATTTTTTAGACAAAGATTTTATAGATAATTATGGTTCCGAATGGTCTCCGTGTCCAAATTGAAAAAATCAAAAAGTTTCTTGAAGAAGAGACCATTCGGAACCATAATTATCTATAAAATCTTTGTCTAAAAAATTTTTAATAACGAAAAATAAGCAGTCTTCTGAAACAAAGCTTCCACGTTAAGGTAATCAATTGATCAAGTTTCCGACTATCTGTATAAGAGATAATTCGAAAAGAGGATCGATTTATCGGTTTGAAAATTTGGAATCTGGAAGTCATTTAGAACAACTCCCCACCAAGTTTGTAGCGGTACATTTTAGAATAACCTGCCCACCACTGAGGAGACCTGTGTGCTACTTTCATCATATTTGTTTATTTTCCGTTCGGACACAAAAGAAAAATTTGATGAGATTCTTCATCATATTTTATGATGAACTGTTCACACGATCATATAATCTATATATATATGTACAATAGGACGAGAAAAAATGTTTAACTGCTTTTCACTCCAACAACGTTTGACCGATCAGCATGAAAGTTGGCATGTATATGTATTTCTTCATGATAATGTTTTAATGCTATCCACTTTCTTGCAACTCGCAAGTTTTTATATATTATCATAGTTTTTTTTAATGAGATTTGCATTTATGTTGACTCTACTGTAAGTTCATTTATACTACCATACAAAAAGCTCATTGCTACACAACTCCGTTTCTGTTTGATCATTCGAATGGATCGAATCTATAAGTCACTCTATAGAAACGAGAACAATTGAGAAGAGACACAAAAACATGCTTGCTGTCGTTAGTAGCAAAAAAATTAAGCAAATATGCGTGGACAAAATTAGAACGAGAAAGGAACAATGACTAAAAAAATCGCACAATAACACACGACGGGGCCGCAGTAACGCGCGCCGGGCTATGCTAGTATGATATATTTTTTCATCATTTATATGACAAAAATCATATTTCTACGCCATATTTTTGCTGTCCACACTGTTCAAACAAAATATCATATTTCAATGATCGTGGGGCAGCACCTTAAAGCTTAGAGACACATTTTTAAATCAATCGCCTTTGTCAAATATACATATCAGGAAATTATGTCAATATTAATTTATCTGCTTTTTCAAAAGTATTATATAGCCGTTTTAGACAGGACTGAATCACAATGATACATTTCGGTGTTTAAAACATGCAATTTCGTATCAATAACAACTGTTTTTTGTTTTGAATGTGCATAAGAAGAAGAAAACGTTTGTTGAATTCGAGACAGTAAATAAGAAAATTAATGAAACAGCATTATTTAAATAGAAAATGGATTATTTAAATGAATTATTAATAATTGCATGCACTCTGGTACGTTTAAATACAAATTTAAAACACAAAAAGAGAAGAAGACTAACAATATCTAACCGGAAATGACAAAAAAACTTTGTAACACTATCAGACATTTCCCAACCCTTGTCAGCATCAGAGGCGAATCAATGCGTGATGCGATGCTGATTCGCATCACAATCTACAACAACAACCCCTGAATGACGTCATTTTCCTTGTGGTTGTTGTCGATTGTGATGCGAATCATTGGTCGCATCATGAGAGATTCGCATCATGACACTGTCTAAAACGGCTATTAATTGCTGCGCAATGTATGTACTACAATTAAAAAAGGACAGCATGACGACAAATATCACGTAGGGCGCGTAGCAAAGGTTGATTAATAAAATAAAAAATTATTATTTTTAATTCATAAAATAAAAATCAAATCTATCAGTTATGGTCCCTGTTTTTTATGCTCACTACTTCCATTGCTTCTTGGTAAATATTGCGATTTGTTTATTTGTTCATCCTTCAAATTGAGCTGGACAAATAAATAAGTGTATTTTCGTAAAAATTTAGAGTAAAGAAATTTAAAAAGTTATTTAGTTACCGAAGGTTACTTTTTGAGGAAATGTATGGATAATCTATGATGTTGTAATAATTTAGATGGATCGTGGATCTCACCGCAGTCCAGAAGAAAAGAGACTTGTTCGTCAGCTCCGAGATGAAGGGAAAACATACAAATTCATTGCGACATAAATGGGACGATCAGAAAATTTCGTTACACATGACCTCAAACCGAAAAACCATGGAAACGCACCCAAACAACAATCGTATCGAAATATTAACTAAACGCGACCCGTTCAAATCATCTGCGATAATTGCTAGTAAAATTGGGAATATTTTATCATCGCGAAGTGGTCAACGACGAATCTACCCGGTAGGATAGCCCGCAAAGTTCCTGTGCTTAGAACTGCAAACTTAAAGATGAGGAAAACCTTTGAATTAGTTCATAAAACCTGGTGTGGATCCCAAGATGCACAAAAATAGCCAATATCCTCAGGAGTGACGATACATAAATTAATTTGGTTGGTAATGATACGGAAAGAAACGTTCGTCGACCGAAATGCATGGAATTTAACGCTAAGGTATACAAAAAAAAGACAGTGAGGCAAGGAGGTGGCAGCAAAATAGTATGTAGCTATTTTTTTTCTGTGGCAAGGCGTAGGTCCGATACATCAAATTGATGAATTGAATAATGGATAGAGGATTTATTAGAAACAGTCATGCTACGAGGACGGGTCAATAAGTCCTTAGAAAAAAGCTTTAAAACAATTTTTTTTTTATTTTTCAACATAATCTCCTTGGAGCTCTATACATTTAGTTAGATGTTTCTCTAATTTTTTTAACCCGTCAGAAAAATAAGATTTTGGAAGGTCCTCAAAATAAGCATTTGTTTGATCGATGACTTCTTCATTTAAAAAAAAAACGTTGTCCACTGAACCATTTTTTCAGGTTTGGGAATAGGAAAAAGTCACTGGGAGCTAAATCTGGCGAATACGGTGGGTGGTCGACCAATTCGAACTTTAATTCTTCAATTTTACCCATTGATCGTAAACGTGTGTGAACGCGGGCATTGTCCTGATGAAAGAGGATTTTTTTTCTGTTTAAATGAGGCCGTTTTTTTTTTTCAATTTTTTCTCTTAGCTGGTCCAATAAAGATACATAATACTCCCCTGTCATTATTTTTTTTCCTTTTTCCAAAAAGTCAACGAAAATAATTCCACGTGCATCCCAAAAAACAGTAGCCATAACCTTACCATCTGATTTTACGGTTTTCGCCTTCTTTAGACATGGTTCGCCTTTCAAAATCCACTGTTTTGATTATTCTTTCGTTTCGGGAGTGTAGTGGTGAATCCATGTTTCATCTACAGTCACAAACCGACGAAAAAACTGATTCGGATTACGTTGCATGAGCGACAACAGAGCTTTAGAGGCAACCACCCTATTGCGTTTATTGTCAACTGTGAGCAAACGCGGCACCCATCTTGCCGAAATCTTTTTCATACACTATTTTCCATGTAAAATAGAAATGACGCTACCTTTTGATATCCCTGTAACCTCAACTATCTCACTCAACTTTAATCTTCGATCACTTAAGACCATATCATGGATTTTATTGATCATTTCTGGCGTAGTCACCTCTACAGGGCGTCCTGAGCGTGGTTCATCCTTTGTTGATGTACGACCACGTTTAAATTCATTTAACCAGTTATAAATAGTTGCAAGTGAAGGAGCAGATGTGCCGTGAACTAAATCCAACTCATCATTTATTTCCGTTGCTGTTAAGCCTTTTATATGAAAATGTTTAATAACAGATCTAAACTCAATTTTCTCCATTTTTGTAAACAAACAACACAACAACTCAACCAATCTGGCTGAAACTTCACAGCATACCTAGACGTTAGTGATGCTGCATGAAAACAAACCATTTACAGTAATAGTCGCGGTATCTGTTGGATTTTCTAAGGACTTATTGACCACCCTCGTACCATATGCCGAGGATAACATTCCGATTTTGTGGACATTTCAGCAGAGCAATGACCCAAAGCTTTCACTGCGATAAGTGAAATCATGGCTCCAAGAGCATAATGTGAGTGTTCTCAGACCTCAATCCTATTGAAAACCTCCGGAGTCAACTTAAACGTGAAATTTCAAAGACAGTTTGCCAAAATAAAACGCTGTTTTGATTTAACGTATACAAGAAATCTCGATGTATCCTGTATGCCATTTGTATGTTTCTTATCACAGACCAATCTTTATCTATCTTCTTTACATATATAATTCGAGTGTACAAAATTTTGTGACTCTTTTGCTTCTAAACGGCTAGACCAATTTCGATAAACTTTTTTTTGTTTTACTCATGGGGTCACCAAGATGGTTTATGCATCAGTTGGACCCGGTAGGTGGCGCTGTTGTCGAGATAAAGGCACTTTTTTTTACCAAATTTTTAACATTTTTTTACTAGTGCCCACTATACTAAGCCGATTTAAATAATTTTTTTTTTGGACAAATGAATCCTTATGAAAAGAGTTGCATACTTATTTTTTTCAGTTTTTAACTTTTAATATACTATTTTTAAGTATTAAGTTTTTTGAAAACCACTGCAAGACCAAGTATAACAAGTTTTGTACATTTTTTCGTTTTTAATGCTTTGGTTGTTGTTATTGTTGTATTTTTCCTTTCCTCACTTTTTTGTTTTATTTCTGTATTTGATGTTCATTGACAGTGGTCAAGAAGGAGACAGTGTGTTTCGTTGTTTGTGCTTTGTTTTGTTTGTTTCGTGTTTGAGGCTATTGATTAACACGACCGGGCCGGAGCAGAGCGCGCCGGGCTACGCTTGTATATGTATAAAATCGTAAGCCTTTTTCTGTCTGTGCACGATAATATCAGTAACGGCTTAACCTATTTCGATGCAGTTGTTACTGGTGTATTGAAGCAAGCTCCGTGTAACATGTAGCGTTTATTTTATCGTAATCGATCTACTGAATTAAAAGATATTCCTATTTTTAATTCTGTTGCCTACTTTTTGGCTGATTTTCGAATGTTTTCCTCTTTTGCTGCGCGCCAACGTTAAACATCTGACATTTCGGAAAAAAGTTAACAAAATGCACGTTATTGTAAGCATATTTCGAATACCACGCGTACGAAGTCGTGGGCACAGCTAGATATTAATAAAATTATAACACAGTAATTAATTTATTTACTTAATCCTGAACCTGACGAAAGGAAAATGTAGCCATCACAAATAAAACATGAAAATCCGAAGGACTTATTGGAATTCAAAAACGATTATAACACACATAGACGTATTCACGCAAAGCAGACAGCCGTGTCCACGATACAGCCACATCCCCTTTTTGTTTATACTTCCAATGAAAGACCCAGTTTTTTTTTTTTTTTTTTTGTGATACATATTTTTTTCTGTTTAAATTTACTGTTATAGTGAAGTTTAAAGTTTTTTTTTTATTTTTGACGTTGCAAACATTTATGTGAATATGTGTATATGTATATACAGTCAAAAATGTACATATGTACGTACTAAAAATACATTAGCCTTTAATGGAATGCCAACTAACTATAAAACTATATGAAAAGATATTTTATATTTCATTATATACGCTTGTATTTTAATTGTTACATCGGTTTCGAGCATACCTGAAAATCCATTCTGGGTTTCATTTCTGAACTCTTCGTGGTCGAAGAGAAAATTGGAATTGAAATAATTATTCTTGAACATTGGAACGGTGCTCGATGAATCCGGATTCAAGACAAAATACAAGAATTGTGGCACCACTCTCGAACTCTTCGTTGGTTTAAAATACTTTGGTTTTATGTCGTTTTCGTCTGAAATCCCACCTCCTTCGATATATTGCTGCATTTCTTTATTTTATGATTTGTTTATTGAATTTGATTTAAATTCGTTTTAATTTTTATGAATATTGAATATAATTTGACAAATCTGCAATTCGTTTGATTTGTGGGTGCAACCCGAAAAAATAAAATTAATATGAGAAAATTCCACTCAACATTTGAATATTTTTTTAACCCGTCTATTAGGAAAATAATCTAAAAACAAAAAAAAATGTAAAAAATGAAATGTGGGATTTTGCATGCCACGTTCTTATGAGGTCACTCATATTCAATATTGGGCTGTTCAGAAAGTTAATTCGTTTGCAACAGACGACTTAATTGTATTTTCCACCGCCAAGACAGCTGATCTGGCAACGCTTGGTGAAAATCGATTGATTAAGCTTGAGTCAGACAAACATTGTTTTCTGTCAAATCGGTTGTTCTGGCTTTCAAGGAGATGAAACAAAAAAGTTAAAATGTATGAAAATGTATGAAGGCAATTACATAAACTCGTCGGCAAAGCCAACCCGTGAAAAGTTGCTCAACTTCAACATTATCAAAATACAGTATTGGTAAATGGGAAAAAACTACTTTTTGAACTGTTATGTGAACCAAAAAGACCTGTTTGATGTTGTAGTGAATTATAAATACCTGTTTTGGCGAATGTCAAACAAAGTGTTGCAGTCTTTTGTGAATGACAAATATGGATAATTATTGATAATAATGAATAATACTAATTAATTATTAACAATTAATTATAATTATAATAATAATATAAATGTAACTATAATTATTAATCATTAATAATTTTGTATTTAATAATTACTTTCCGTTATTATTATTCAATTTTCGAATTTAACTGATACACATGCTTAGCTGTTTTTTGTTTACCAAAAGCCAATAACGGTAACGTCATTCGTGTAACTACACGTCGCTTGTGTAACTCGAAGCTGAAGTACCCCTATTGCCGAAACAAAGTTTGACGGTGACGTCGTTTGTCTAACTCAAACTTAAATATCAAGTTTTTGGATGGTGCCCTATCAAATACGGAAGGTGAAAACAAGCATTTTCGGCATATTTTACTTTTTTGCTATCGAAAAGCTAAAATTCTGTTCAAGCAAGAAAAAAATTATCCGATGTGTATGGAGAGGATGTGTTGACAGTACACCAATATCAAAACTGGTTTCGAAAATTTCAATACGGTAATTTTGATTTTGAAGATGATGAAGACAAAATAAAGGCATTAACTGATGCAAACCGGCGAATAACAGCTCGTGAGATCGCTGAGAGAAATTTATCGAATTCGACCGGTCATGAGGATGGATTGTCTACAACGAATAAAAAAGATGAACTGGTTCAGATCCACTCGAAAGCCAATATTCATCAAAAAAAAGATGGTATCTGTTTTTTGGGATTCAAAGGAATCGCGTTTTTTGAGCTTCTACCGGACAATACAAGGATCAATTCTGAAGTGTATTGTCATCAGATGGATAAATTGAATGATTCACTTTAACAAAACAGGCCAGAATTGGTCAATAGATATTGCGAAACATAATATAAGTTTGGTAACTCGTCAAAAGTTTTTACAGTTGGAATGGGATATACTGTCACCCCCACCATTTTCTCCAGATCTAGCACCTTCCGGTCTCTACAAAATTTTTCACACGGTTAAAATTTTACTTCAAATGAGGAAGTTAAAAAAACCTGGATCATTTATTTGCCAACAAAGGACAAAAATTTGATGTGCGTGGAATCATGCAACTGCCAGAAAGAATGGACAATATAAAATTCGATAAAATACTTATTAACTATAAGAAAATCGTAAATAAAAATCATACAAAAACAAAATTACTTTCTGAACAACCTAATAAGTAAATTTTTTCGAATCAACTTGTAATTTCTTCTTTGTACCTTTCATACATGGTTTGAGTAAATGTTATATTTCTGGTACTCATTAAAGGGTGATGACAATAGTTTTTAAATTGGTAATATCTTGCAGACAATTTTAGCTCCCGTAGACATAAAAAATAAGTTTTTTAGAGGTTAGAGTGTCATATAATTTTTTAAAACAAATACATTTTTTTTCACTTGAATAGCCCACCATACAAAATGTTTTTCGCCTATCCACAACGTTGACAAAAAGAAAATATAACGGTTTGTTTTCTTTATTTGATGTCTGTCAGAAATATAAAACTGGTGCACTGACATAATGATTTTTGTCATTTTATCTAATTCTTGTTCCAAAAGCTGGTGCGATTTTGTTTCACTTTAATAGCACATTATGGTATATAAAGCTAATTAAAAGCAATGTGCTGAGGAATTAGGTCGAGACAATGACTTTTATTTACAACAAGACAATGACCCAAAGCATACAGCACACGTAGTAAAGCATTGTTTGCTCTACAACGTTTCTATTCAACTACGGTCGCCTCCCCAAACAGCCGACCTAAATCACATAAAGAACTTTTGTGAATATTACTGGAGCGAAAAATTCGCCACAGGACAATTAAATCAAAAGCTATGCTGAAAGAGGTGCTGCGCCAAGATTTGAGCCAAATATCCTCCACGGAAACTGCTAAACTAGTCGATTCAATGCCAAATCGTTAAACAGAAGTTTTAAAGTATAGAGGCTAAAGAACTAGTTATTCATTTTTATATAATGTAATACTCTTCACGCTCCTCCGGGTTGCATCCAATGCTCCTTTCTATACACTATATTCTCGCTGTTACAGTTTGATTATCAACAAAGAGCACTGTTTGAGTGGCACATTTATTGTAGGTACTTTTATTCTTTATAACCCTAGGATCATAAAATTTACATGGTTGATGGATATGGATCAGAAACTTATAGTGTCCAAATTTCAGTTTGATACGTTAAAAACAAAAAAAAATTTCTAATAAGAATATTAAAATGGGTTTGTATGGGAGGTACCCCCCCTAGTGACAAGATTACAGCTCTCTAGCTCAAAAACTGAGGGACTAGTAGTGGCGAACAGACGGACATGGCTAAATCAACAAGTCTCATCGAGCTGATCACAAATATATATACTTTATGTGATCTGCATTGTCTCCTGAGTGTTACAAACTTCATGACAAACTTATAATACTATTCACTCCCGTGAAGAGTATAATGAGTACCACAATGAACATCGATTTATGTTTTTTTATCTCTTCAATAAGTTTTTCCTCCATGTTAAATGGTTTTGCACTCCACTTTAGGGTGGGAACTTGGCATCCGCCTCCGCATCTGCAGAACATCCGCATAAAATCGTACCTCTGGCTCCGCATATTTTTTAACGGAGTTTCAGCGGAGTTTAGTATATTTACATTTTGTCATTGCGTGTGACGTCACATTTCTCACTCCCTTTCACATCCCATATCAAACAATCAACAAAAAAAAAAAAACAGAAAGAAGGCTATCATTGGCTGTGCCAAAGATATAATACTCTTCGCGCTCCTCCGGGTTGCATCCAACCTTTCTTTCTTAGCATCACCATATTCTCTCTGTTACTGTTTGAGTATCAACAAAGAACACATTTTGAGTATCAACAACGCACACAGTTTGAGTTGCATTGTAATTTTATTGTACTTATACTCTTTATAAGTTAGTCATTTAATGTGAGTTTGTATGGGAGGTACCCCTTCTGGTAACCCTATGAATATGAAATTTATATGGCTGATGGATAGGAACAGAAACTTATAGTGTCCAAATTATAATTCAATAAGTCAAAAAACAAAAAACTTTTTCTAATAACAACATTAATTTAAAAGGGGGTTTGTATGGGAGGTACCCCCCCTTAGTGATCCGATTCGGCTGATTCCGAAAAAATTTACAGCGTTTGGTAAAAAAAAAACCTATGTACAAAATTTCAGCTCTCTAGCTCAAAAACTGTGGGACTAGTTTTGCGAACAGACGGACATGGCTAAATCAACTCGTCTAATCGAGCTCATCACAAATATATACACTTTATGTGGTCTGCGATGTCTCCTTCTGTGTGTTACAAACTTCATGACAAACTTATAATATTATTCACTCCCGTGAAGAGTATAAAAATAATTGAAGACATCAATTCAAGATTTCGAGGTCTTTCAAGCAATACATTGTATTTGTTTGCTACATATTCGAACCCAAGGTACAAATAAAGTTTTTGGATGAATTTGTTAAGGACCAGGTTCAATCTGAACTATAGCGTTTGCTAACGCTGCATGAGTTGGGTCTTGTAAGAGCTTCAAGTGAAGCTGAGGACGACGGAGCTTCTGTCGCCAATTGACCTATGATTGAATAATAAAAGATTTCAAGCTTTTTGTCCGATCGTACGTGCTTATTTATTGTCGCCACCAGGATCGGTTCCAAGTGAGTAACTATTTAATGGAGCCAAACCATTGAGAAATCGGTTAAAGTCAACAAAGCTGCAAAATTGTTGTTTATTAAGAATAATTTACATCTTATCAATCTTAATTACCAATAGTTACTTATATAACTACATATGTATACATATGTATATAAGCATACTTTGAAGTACAAACATTGTAGTGTAGTACTTATGGGTACATTTTTTTCTTTAATAAAAGGTAAAAAATGATTTTTTTTTTCTTTGTTACCCACCTCCGCCTCCGTTAACATCCGCATCAGCGGGTGTCATACTCTGGACTTCCGCCTCCGCATCCGCCACCGCTAAAATGACATCCGTTACAACCCTACTCCATTTACACAAAAAAAAGGTAAATAAATGACATGATATTGCTGTTTGCCATTCACAAAAACAGGTATTTGTAATTCACCACAACACCAGTTATTTTTTTGGTCCGAAAACAGCTGTTTTCGGTTCACGGACCAGTCTTTCACCCATTCTCAACACTGGAAAGCCTGAAAAGCTCAAAGTTGACCAACATCCGGCTTCTCAAGCTTTCTAAGAAAATCTATGTTTGTCATACGATTTCATACATTTCAACTATTGAATCCCAAACGTGTAAAACTTGCGAAGCCACAAAGCGTGATGAATCGTCGGCCATTTATGCGTACACAATTTTTCATGGAGTGAAATTAGTGGAAGTCTGTTCTTGCATCAATGCTTTGTTTTAACGTGTTCAAAACCTGGAAAAACTATCAAAGCAGTGTGCATCTTCAGCACGGAATTAGGCGAACCAGTTTATGACACTGATCTTTTTGAAGAGTAAAATATGGCTCATATGTTCATCAAATGTGCGAACCACAATTGTAAGCATAAATTGAAACCGATTTGCGTCGATTTATATTTTTAATCAAAATGTTTAGTTTCAACAACAAAACGCGAGTAAACATTTTGAATTTATTTGAGTCTCAAAAACTTGCACATCATTAACTGAAAAATAAGGAAATGTATTTGTCAGTAACGCAATTGTATCCAAAATAGACCTATAACACAAATATCGATCGGATTACTCTGACTAATATTGAGTCCTTGGAATTTAAATTTTTATATTAATAAACTTTTATTTAATATTTTTTGTGTGAAAGGTATCTAACCTCCGGTGGCACCGAATTAAATATTCTGTCATGTATAAATTTTCAACTTACCAAGCGGCATAATGAAACGTGGCTGACACAAATAGTTTGATTGTCCTGAAAAATATTTTACATATACACATATACATATGTAGACTTTTGAAAGATATTGAGATTATTACAATAAAGAGAAACTTGTATTGGTTAAAGAAATGAAGCGGTGATAGGTGTGATTTTTTTTTAAAAATGTTGCAAAATAATTTTTTATTGATGCAAATTGTCAGATACAACTATGATAAAAATGGGGCACTTCCTTTTATTTTGGAAATAAATGTTGGGAGCGTTTGAAGCATGTCAACTAAAGGAAAAATCAGAAGCATAGCCAGTAACCTTTAAGGTATTTTATTTACCTGTGTTAAGGTTATCCACTATTGATGAATTAGCTGACGTTATGCTGTCAAAGTTTTCAGTTACGACTGCGTCTGCTGTGCGAATCTGCGAGGCTGTGAAGCCAAAAGTATAATTATAATTTTACATAAAATAAATAGCATTGTGCGTCTGTTTTGAAACTATTCAATTAAAGAAGCATTTTTATTTAAAATGCGTTATTAAAACTATTACATATGCAAAGTTCTAGCAGCTTTGAGCAAACTATTTTTTGTCAGAAAACCTACCCCACACTGAATACCACAATATAGAACTAACATTGATTTCAATATTTCGCAAGATATTGAATTTTCACTCAAAAATTTTCAAAGCTAAAATAAATGTTTGTAAATCTGAAAAGATATTCGATTTCATTGAAACTTACATTTGCCAGATATAGTTTTGAATTTTCTTCATACCAAGGTATAATTCATACCAGACATCTGTACGAACGCATTCAGTTACTTAACATAACAGAGTACCATTGAATGTCATACTCAATTTTTTGGAACCACACACAATAAAAATAAATTCTAATTTATTTGAGAGAAGGTTGCCATAGCAAACGATTGCATTGAAAACGACCGGAACAAGTAAAGGCGAGTTTTAAAATTTTGATGAGTGAATAATAATTTTGTAACAATAATAATAATAATAATATGGTAAATATTTACTGTGTAATTTAATTGTTATTGCTAATTGTTGTTGTGTTTGCTTGTTTTGTGTATTTAATTGTGATGTTATGTCCAACGTACTATTTATATGAAGCTGTGTAAGAGTCTGGTGTCTGCTGGGAAAATTGTGCACCGCGTTTAATCTGGAATTTTGTTCAACTCTGTTTAGGATTCGATTGCAACTGCATCGGGAAACTTGAAGATGTCTAATGGAGAATACACCTTGATCACCAAAGGAGAGCGTAGTGAAGTGTGGTATACATTTGCAAAAATTAATAATATGAACGGAGAAGCTTTTATTTACTTCAATATCTTTAAGGTTTTCCTATTTTCAAGTTTACTTTTAAATAATAATAGCGGCAATAAAACACACACACAATTGAATTTTTATTCCCTTTAACATTTTTAAACATGCAGTGTGTAGCATTATAACTTCATCATTAAGTTTGGAACACATACAAGGGATACATTGGAGACTCCATACAGAAAATGTAAATGATCACCTCGACGAGGCGAGTTCAATTAGCCATGTCCGTCTATTCGCCCTGAACATAAGCCAAATCAATAATAATAATAATAATATATTTCTGTATGCTTAATTACAGAATAGTGAAGAGCATAAGAACATCAGCATAGCCAAATATAATTTTCTTATGTGTTGTTTCGTACAAACATATATCAAAGACTAAGAAATGTGTAATACATTGTGTATAATACAATCTTTTCACAACAACAACAGTTGCACACCATGGTACAATAATACAAGGTACCGCAAATTTGACCTTTTACTCTCTCAAAAATACTCACTCTCAATTGTTGACGTCATTAGCATATCAGGGTGTAGAACGCTGAAGTAATGCATTTTGTGTTGAACATAATTTAAAAATGCATTGAAAATTCTTCAAATTCTTCAATTTTCAATGCATTTTGATATTACGTTCAACATTGAATGCATTATTTTAGCGTTCTATACACTGATATCCTTCAAATTCTTAAATTTGCAGTTCATTTTCAAATCATGTTCAACACTTAATGCATTATTTCAGCGTTCTATACACTGATATGCTAATGACGTCAAAAATTGAGACCGACACATAACTGTAAAAAATTGGCGCCAACTCTATTTCTCACACCATGGTTGCACACAAATTCTTCGAAATTGTTGTTGTGAAATGTAACAAAATGTATTTTGTGAGAGGAATTTGTGTGCAATTGTTTTTGTAAAATGTAGTCGGGGATGCAATTGTGTTGGCATACCAACATACAACGCAGTACAAATTAGCCTTCGGTTAAAAATTGAATTCAAACTAGAGGGCTGCATTGAGCGCAATATTCGACGTTTGAGTTACACATGCCAAAAATGAATGAATGAGTTTTGTAACCAGATAGGAAAGAAACTCACATAGTAATAACCAAAACCAAAAGTTCTGGTTATCGCTATGCGGCGGCACTCATAGCGCGTAATTCTATTCAGTTGTAAAAAACTCTTGCACTCAGTGTGTGAAAGAAGAAGCCATAAAGAAATGATCAATGCGCTTGTACACATAGTACCATAAATGTTTGCAATGTCAAGAGTAGTAGTAAAACAATTTATTGAAAGAAAATAAATACAGTTATCTTTTTGTAATCATTTATTATATTTATTGATAAAAAACAAAAGTTATCAAATTGGAAGTACGTCAAACAATAGTTAAAAGTTTAAGTGTTTTTTTTTTGTTCATTGCCATAAAAAATGTATTTTGCACAAATTTTTAGTTTTTATTCAGCCAAAGTTCCACGTGTGTGTATAACCAAAACAAAAAACACCTTTTTCTGTGAATGCTGCATCGGATGCTCTGTGTAAAACCAGTATAAAAATCTTTCTAATATATATAAAATGTTGAATTCTATCTAGTACAGACTTCGGAAATTAATTTAGTTTTATGAAGATCTTTTAGAGCCAAACGTAACAAATCACTGGCCGCTGTTAATTGTTTGAACCATGTTACAATCGCTTTAACTTTAGTGATGATATTACTTAAGCCATTAGTGTTCTCTATTGCCTTACAGCAAATAAGGTTGAGCATGTGAGCACAACAATAAATATGATGAGCTTTTCCGACAAACAATTCAACCGCCTTTACTATATTTACTCCACCGTCTATCTATCGCTATTATTTTATTGGAGTGAATATTCCATTTTTTAGCATGAAATCTAATAACTTTTTAATCACAACAAACATTTTGCTAGCACACCTGATCATACAGTGCACTTTACAATCCTAGTAAAGTAATATGGTTGCATGCAACAAGATCATTTTTAAATTCAAATTATTTATAGCTTGACTTTAAGAATATTTAGTTAAAATAAAAATATAATACACTGCGCTTCATCAGATTAGCGGTTCCTTCAACATTCTTCGTTTATGTTCAATATTATCTTAACCATTTGAACTATAGTCTTACAATTTTTATACATTGAACTCTTATCAATTCTCTTTAAAATAAAACAGCAATAGATACTGTAACATTCAAGGAAATATTTTAACAAATTTTATAATATGTAATTTGCCAATCAACTATAGTGCTTTTTATACTCTTCACGGGAGTTTTATAAGTTTGTGATGAAGTTTGTAACACACAGAAGGGGACATCGTAGACCACATAAAGTATATATATTTGTGATCAGCTTGATGAGACGAGTTGATTAAGCCATGTCCGTCTGTCCGTCTGTATCAAAACTAGTCCCTCACTTTAAGCCGAATCGGACCACTAGGAGGGGTACACCCCTTTAAATTAAACAACTTTTTCTAATAAGAACTTTGTTTTTTGAAGTATCGAACTGAAATATGGACACTATAAGTTTCTGATCTATATCCATTAACCATGTAATTTTTATGATCGTAGGGTTACCCCTGGGGTACCTCTCATACAAATTCACATTAAATGACAAACTTATAACGAGTATAACTGTGTTCTTCGTTGATACTCAAAATGTGTTCTTTGATGATACTCAAAATGTGTTCTTTGATGATACTCAAAATGTGTTCTTTGATGATACTCAATCTGTGTTCTTTGTTGATACTCAAACTGTAACAGAGAGAATATAGTGATGCTAAGAAAGGAAGATTGGATGCAACTCGGAGGAGCGTGAATAGTATTACATCTTTGGCATAGCCAATGATAGCCTTCTTTCTGGTTAATACTTATATTCGATGAGACGAGTTAATTTAGCCATGTCCGTCTGTATCAAAACTAGTCCCTCAGTTTTTGAGCTAGAGAGCTGAAATTTCGCACATAGGTTTCTTTTTACCATACGCTGTACATTTGTCGTATTCAACCGAATCGGACCACTAAGGGGGTAACTCACATACAAACTCCCTTTTAAATTAATGTTATTATTAGAAAAAGGTTTTTGTTATTTGACGAATCGAACTGAAATTTGGACACTATAACTTTCTGATCTATATCCATTAACCATGTAAATTTCATGATCCTAGGATCCAGGAGGGGGTACCTCCCATACAAACCACCACTTCAATTAATGTTCTTATAAGAAAAAGTTTTTTGTTTTTTGACTTATTGAACTGAAATTAGGACACTATAAGTTTCTGATCTATATCCATTAACCATGTAATTTTTATGATCCTAGGGTTACCAGCAGGGGTACCTCCCATACAAATTCACATTAAATGACAAACTTATAACGTGTTCTTCGTTGATACTCAAAATGTTTTCTTTGATGATACTCAATCTGTGTTCTTTGTTGATACTCAAACTGTAATAGAGAGAATATAGTGATGCTAAGAAAGGAAGGTTGGATGCAACCCGGAGGAGCGTGAAGAGTATTACATCTTTGGCATAGCCTTCTTTCTGGTTTTTAGTAAAATTAGTAATAATAACTTCGTAAATTCGATTGGAAATTAAATTGTAAAGTTGTCCAATGTAGTTTAAGGAAATTGTGGACCAATCGTATTTGTTCGATTAACTCTGCTTCGGTTGTATATTGTTTTCCGGACTCGTTCACTTTTCTAGCCAACCATCCCAAAACGTTTTCGATAATATTAAGGTCAGGCGAGTATGGTGGCCACTCAAGAACATCAACCTTTTGGTTGAATCCACGATTTCACGGACCGGGCAGTGTGAATTGAAGCATTATCGTGTTGGAAATGCCATTTCAGATTTCCAAATGTTTTGAAAGTGGGGAAAAGCTGGTTGTTAAACGCTGTTGGAGCTCAATGCGGTCATACGCGATGTTAAAAACTGCAACTCGCAGATGCCATAGTAGGATATAGCGCCCCACATCATCACACCCCCCACCCGGCTGTGCAGGCGGTCCAAATAATGCTCCTCTTTACGAATGTCATGAAAATAATAGTTATAGCCATCAGAGGCCCTTCCAAATTAAACTTCTTTTCATCTGAAAAGGCAACGGTAAGCCACTCTGCCAATTTTTTTCTGTGTCTGCCTAATTTTTCAGCAATTTAATGTATTGTTACAAGGGGTGCTATTTATATTTCGGGAATTGGCAATACTGATGTCAATACGTAAAATCTGGCAACGCCATAATAAACTTTGTCATTTTTTAGCACACATGTACGCACAACGTTTTTATGTACAATTGGTTTTTGTTTTGTTTACAATAAGTTAAAGAAATCAATTTGGCAAAACAATGGAAATTTCTCGAGAGGTTTTTCGTTGGATTATTTTTCACAACTTTCGACGTGGATTATCCCAACAAGAATGTGTCGATGAAATCTGTCACGCTGTATCACGTCACATTTATTATTGACGTTTGGAAATTGAAAATTGGTCAAAAATTACACGTTCAAAGTCAGTAGAAGAATATGCATTTCAAGAAAACAAAAATGCATTTATATTTTCCGTCTGATGTTAACGTTATCTTTTTTAAAAAAAATTTTAAATTATTTTTTAAATTTTAAATTGTGTTGGTATGTGGGGCAGTGTTCGGAACCGTACGATAATTGTTGTATATACATATATACGACAATTCATGCTGGCATACGATGTACATCATTATCGTACGCAGATTCTACGTTAATTTTCATCATGATCCAAATTCTGATAATTCATTTTATTCTTACTCTGATAGGCACAGAACGATATGTCTTTCTATCTTTTATATGTGGCGAATTCAGTCGTATGAATAAGTCCTTACAATACAAAAAAGAATCTAGCCAAAAATATTTGCGACTTGTGTGTTGATGCGGATGTGGATGAATTTAATAGCATTTTAATGCTAAATGATTTTAAAGCAAGCACAGAGAAATGACATAATGTAAATACCACCAATAATATGTTTAATAGTCCCGAAAATATAGAATACTAGCGTAGCCCGGCGCGCTTTGCTGCGGCCCCGTCGTGTTAATCAATAGCCTCAAACACGAAACACAGCAAAGCACAAACAACAAAACACAGGAAAGAAAGGAAAGGAAAAATACAACAATAACAACAACCAAAGCATTAAAAACGAAAAAATGTACAAAACTTGTTATACTTGGTCTTGCAGTGGTTTTCAAAAAACTTAATACTTAAAAATAGTATATTAAAAGTTAAAAACTGAAAAAATAAGTATGCAACTCTTTTCATAAGGATTCATTTGTCCAAAAAAAAAATTATTTAAATCGGCTTAGTATAGTGGGCACTAGTAAAAAAATGTTAAAAATTTGGTAAAAAAAAGTGCCTTTATCTCGACAACAGCGCCACCTACCGGGTCCAACTGATGCATAAACCATCTTGGTGACCCCAGAAGTAAAACAAACAAAAGTTTATCGAAATTGGTCTAGCCATTTAGAAACAAAACAGTCACAAAATTTTGTACACTCGAATTATATATATAAAAAGATGTTGAAATAATATGAAAAAATTCTTGGTTTTATTTGTCACAAATCTACTTTTCTTTCATATCCTTTTTTTTTCGTTATTCCGAACTAATAGCAATAGCATGCTGGATTTTGGGAACGGTGTAGCCGTTTTGAACGAATTTAAAAACAAGACGGACATGGCTGTATCAACTGCGTGAAGACAATTATTCGATGAAAAGGAGGGAACTTTTATGAGGGGAAACAAGGAAGTTTCCAGAGAGATTGCAAAAGATCAGGAAACAAAATGGCCAATATGTTTTTTTTATTTCTAACTCAAAAGAACAGAAATTTAAGCAAAAAAAATTCTAAGTGAACCGTATTTTTGTCAAGCAGTAGATCAAGTTCAGTTCGAGAAACGCTAACCGTGGCCATTGGAATAATTGTAAAAATCTGAATCAAGTCTGAACCGAATTTAAATATAAAAACTAATAAATAATATTGTAACATTGGAAACAACCTAAATAAATAAATATTAAGAAAGAATATTATAACTATTGTACAATTAATAGCAAAGTTAATATTTTAATTTGTAGAAACACGAAAAAAAAAGTCTTCATGAACATTTTAAAAAATGAGAGAACATTCTGTGATAGAATTATTCTCTCCCTTTCACAAAGATGTTTGTTTGTGAGACAAGGTGGTAGCCAGGATTTCGCTTCGGAGGAGGTCAAGGAAAAACGAATAATATGCAGACTATAAAAACGTTTGTAAATGAAAAAAAAAAAAAACACATATATTATTAAACTAAGGTTCCTTTTAAAATATCGTATTATCATTTGAAGATACATCAATTGACCATCGAGTTAATTTTAATATGTAATAAAATAAGAAATATCTACAGCTTAGCCAACCACCAACACCACTCAATAATTCAAACTTAGCACAAAGCTGCAAATGATTAGATCGATTTGACTTGCCAAGCTGGTCAGGAACTTTTGATTACATTTCGTTTTTTAAAAACCATTATAACTTAATGATTATATTAACATGTTCATTTAAGGCATTTGTAGTGCCGAGTTTTGTCTAATAAAAGGGACTAATTATATTTTGTAATGAAACTTTAGTCCCTTCTACTTCTAATTTAAAGTAATAGAAATAAAGAAAACTTTTATACTTACTTCCACTGCCTTTACCTGCGAAAGCATTCCTCATATCGCTACTAATCTGATTGAGCTGTTCTAACTGACATTGACTGAACGGTGATTGCGAGAGTGATGCAGACTGCTGTAATTGTTGTTGTTGAGATATTAAGACATTGCCTCCACCAACGGTACCGAACAGCTGTTGAGAGCTTACTGCGTTCGTAGATGATGATCCCAAAATGTTAGCGGTACTACTACTAACGCCACTACCAGGTATAGGTGGTGACTTGCCAGAACGTGGACTAGAATTTGGAGTAGAGCGTGGCGAAGCAGACTGTTGAGTTTTGAGCATGCGCATAAGACCTTCTAACTGTTCCATGAGCTGACGACGGGAGTCCTGCAGTGCGCCCAAATGACCTTCAAGCTCACCTTTACGTTGACGCAGAGCCCGAAGTTCATTTATGAGAGCTGGATTTTCAGGGGTCATTTGTTCAGTTTGCTGTTGACGTCGAAGACGCGCAATTTCACGCATTATCTCCTTATTTTTTGACTCTAGTTGGGCGATTAGCTCTCGTTGGACTCGTGAGTTATCAGTGTTTATTAAAACTGGATTATCTACCGAAGACATGTTTGTCGGCTGTTAAATACAAAATTTATTATACAAGAATATGAATACAATTATTTGATATACTAATTTGAAAAGCTTACTGCACGAGTTTCTTGAGCCAAACGCGCTGCATAACGTGCAATCAGTCTGTGTTCTTCATCGTTGACCGATGAAGCGGCCACTCTCGAGATTGTTGTGTTACCTGTGGAACTGTCTAAACTGCCACCAGTGGCTCGAGAATCGATCGTGCTGGATTGTTCGAATACGCCAGCGCTTCCGGTCGGTCCACGTAAAATTGATGAGGGATCAGAAAAACCGTTATGTGAAGGTAATGGCGATGGTGGAACAATGTGCGACAAATTTAAAGTTTTTTCTGGCTGGTCAGGAAATCGTGGCAATACTTGCATCGTCTTTTCGGGCACACATCGGAAACTTTTCCGCAACGAATGCCCAATCTGTTTACTAGGCGATTTATAGCTTGAGTACTCCTTGACTTCGTGATCGTTTTGATGGTTCAATGATGTCTTGCCGTGCCAAAAGCATTCTTGGCACAATTGGTAGGCGTGACACCGTTGACAACGATAACGAAATCCTGTAAAATTTTCTTTGTGGCAAACAGAGCAGATCGTCGGATGCACTATGGTCTCTACAGTTGCCAAACGATGTAACAATGGCAGCCAGACGAGACACGATGGACCCGGTTCAGACATAAGTATTGCCATGAAGTCGTTAACAGTGACCTTGTTTTCAGCTGGAAACATTTTCTTTTCTAACCCCTCAATGTAATGGAATGTGGGTGACTCATAAACAGCAGCTGGTAGAGCAAGAACTTCGCGTAAAAACTCACATAATTTCCATGTAACAAGTTGACCAGTTGCATCCGATATTTGTGAAAAAATATCTAAAAAAACGAAATTATTGCTATGTGACGCAGTAAGTTGACTTTAAAACACTTTACAGCGTAACTTGTCCACCAACTTGCCAGAGCACATGGTAGCCAGAGCCACTTTGATGGAAAACACACGAATTTTTCCAGAATTATCGCTGCATTGTAAAGAATTATTTATTTTATTATTTTAAAGTTTTTGTGTAAGAACTTACCTTGTGTATGCCGCTAACAGCCAGTTTAGTAGAAGTCCCGCCTTCGAGTCAACAGGGACTTGTTGTGCAGTCGGCAAGCGTTTGTTTAAGTTGTGATAAAGCGAGGAAACGAGTGTTTCCAGCCGCGATACACTTACCTCACTCTGCGGTTCGAGGGTGTTAAGACCATTCTCGCGGAATGCTTCAATAACGTTCCATATGTCAACCAAATGCAAATCAGTAGATTTTTGTATATAACGAAGTTTTGAAGCTGTGCGATACGACGCAAAACGTATTGAGTCAAAAGTCTGCAAGCGTAAATCCTGCAATATGGCAATTCGCGGTTCAAGTTCCATTATGTTGACCGATTTAACAATCACGGAGTTCTCTTGTCTTTTCTTAAAGAAAGATATACTAAATATTAATTACATAGGTCTGCGGTGGAAAATTTTTTTTTAATATCTTCATATAAAACATAGAATGGGAACATGGAAGCATTACTCTACTAATTGTCATATTTGTTTTTTTTTTTAAGAAAATGATTTAAAATGATGAAAAACGTTCAGTTCAAGCTCTTCTGGGTTCTAGTTTTGGTTTGGGCCTGGTAGTTAATCATATTTACATAGTAAAGTCAATGGACTTAGTAGCCTTTGCGTTATCATTAACTAGTGTACCCGGCGTCCTTTGCTACGCTCCCGACGAGATGTTATGCATCCAACGTTCCTAAGCATCACTATATTCTCTGTTTGAGTTTGAGTATCAACAAAGAACACAGTTTGAGTATCAAATATGAGCCCAGTTTGAGTGGCACTTTTATTGTACTTTTACTATTTATAGGTTTGTCATTTAATTTGGGTTTGTATGGGAAGTATATGCATCAGAAACTTATATTTGTCCAAATTTCATTTCTATACGTCAAAAAACAATAAACTTTTTCTAATAAGAACATTTATTTGAATGGGGGTTTGTATGGGAGGTACTCCCCTTGTGGTCCGATTCTGACAAATGTGCAGCATATGAACTGAAATTTGGACACCATAAGTTTCTGAACCAAGAGGGGTACCTCCCATACAAACCGAAATTTAAAAAAACTGCATACAAAACTGTATTGTGGCCATCAAACTGTGCTCACATTTGATACTCAAACTGTGTTCTTTGTTGATACTCAAACTGTGATATTATGTTGCTAAAAAATGAAGCAACCCGGAGGAGCGTGGTTCGTTCTGGTTTTCATCTATTTTTATTTAATTCTGTATTTCCCTTTTTATCTTTTTATACCTCCTGCTGCACACAAATCTGTTTCCCTTTACCTTTGCTAATCCTGCATTGCATTTGTCCCTCTATTAGCAACAACAACACCATCATCACGTCGGGACCGTAGCAAAGCTTCCCGCCCTATTCTCAAAATTATAACATAAAATTGTTACTCTGTTAAAGCGTAGGTCTTATGATAGTAATTGTTACTTCTTAAGGGGAAATTAATAATCAGACAGTTTTATCCAAATGTATACTCATTTTGTGAAACACGCTGGTCAGAAAAGTATCAAAGTATAAGCGAATTCAAAAAACACTATTGTGAAATAGTTGTGGGCTTAGAAAAGTTGAGTGCTGAAGGTAATGCTGCCACAAGGAGCGTTGCCTTCCAGTTGCATAGCGCTGCTGGACCAAGTGTTTTTTATAATTTTTATGTGCATAATAGCAAATTATTATGGACTTCTTCAATTAGTTGTGAATGTTATGCAGTCCAAAAGCAACGACATTATAAAATGCAGAGGTCACATACTAAAAATTTTGAATGTTATTGAAATGCACAGATCACCACCTGAAATTATATTCCATGAAATTTTGAAAAGAATTTGCACATGAAGCTTCCTTCGAAACTTGTGTGCCCAGAGTTGCAGAAAAGGAACAAAATAGGACGAACCCTTCTTTTACAATTACAAAGAAATACATCCGGCGATCAATTTTTCTACCCTAAACTCACTGACGTCTGCACACAAGCAAAGATTTTCACTGGAAAATAATGCAGCATTTGATTTAACTGCCTTACATCCAGAACATGGGCAACGCCTTGGCTTGATAGATTTTAAATTTCAAATTTGTACGTTACGTTTTTTTATTTGGAGGAAGATGAGCTAGGTATTTGGTATTAAGACTGGAGTAATAAAGAGCCAGAAGATTAATTTCTGCTTACAAAAAAGCAGATTTTTATCCAAAAACTCAAGAAGCAATTATCATTTTGCTTGTGCTACCATGCACTACGGCATCGGTAGAGAGACCCTTCTGTACCCTAAGAAGAGTAAAAACATGGCTAATAACAACGATGAGCGAAGATCTCCTAAATGGTGAATTAAATATAAAAACATGGTATTTGCTAACTTAATAACAATTTTTTTTTTTTTGTGTAAAATTTATCAAAAACCCACCTAGAATGGTTTTGAAAATGTACACTAAATCTTAAATCTAATCATGTCTAATAATATCATTGATATGTGAATAAGTAGGGTATCGACATATTTCATTGAACTATGAAATACAATATAAGTGTCTGGCCGAACATCACCTCTTTTAGCGTTAAGTTTAAAGTTAACTACATATGAGATGTAATAAATAAAAAAATCAGGATTCACGCCATATAATATTGCTGTATCGATGCAAACATAACAAAAGCCTTTCTTGAATCGCCGCTTCAAATGGACCTTCTTATTAGTCATATCTCCCCAACCGAAGTCCTTCAACAAATCAAAGAACGGAAAATCAAAAAAGCTCCAAGCTATGACATGATAGATGCTCGAGTTATAAAACCATTGCCATTGAAGGGAGCCCTGTTTCTGGTCAAAATTTACAATGCAATGCTCCTTATCGGCCACTTCCCCTAACAATGATTACATAGATTCCAAAACCTGGCAAGCCAGAAAGTCTTGTTGAATTATCTCCAATATATTCGAAAGAATATTCTTGCGTAGATTGTTGGCTGTAAGTGGCGTACACACATACATCATCAATCATCAATTTGGATTCAGAAAAAAACATGGTACCCCAGAATTGGTTCACAGAGTAGTACAAAAAATCCTCGAAGCCTTCGAGAGCAAAGAGTTCTGCGACATCCAGCAGGCATTTGACAGGGTATGGCACGATGGCATTCTTCACAAATGCAAACAACCTATGCCCAGTTCCGTTCTACGTAATCTTGAGGACATTTCTCGAAAACAGGACCTTCATGGTGACAATTTAAGACGTGACGTCTACCATTTGAAAAATCATGCCAGGGGTGCCTCAAGACAGTGTACTCGCTCCAATGCTGCACACAATTTTCACAAGTGACATGCCACCACCGAATAACCGGGAATTACTATTTGCCACATATGCTGGGGACACTGCAATTATGGGGTCTTCCAAATGTTTCTGCAGGTTTATATAAATACTTTAGAGGAGCATCGCAGTAAATCAACATAAATCTGCTAATGTGACGTTCACCCTAAAGCGAGATTCATGCACAAGTCTTTACCTCAATGGTGGTCCCATTCCGGCCAAACGTCATCACAATTACTTAGGAATGCAACTTTATAGGAAACTAACTTGGTCAGAACACATTAAGAAAGCCCACGTAAAATGCGTTTCAAAACCTAAAAAACTAAGTTGGCTAATGAAAAGCAAAAGCACACTCAGCATGAGAAACAAAGTGCTGGTGTACAAATCGGTAATTGCTCCTACATGGCGATATGGCAACCAGTTATGGGGTACAGCGTCAGCAAGCCATATCAAACGCAATCAAATAACGCAAAACAAAACCCTGCCATTCATAACAGGTGCTCCCAGGTTTATCTGAAACTCCCAGTTACACCGAGACCTTAACGTCCCCTTTGTGGGAGATTCCATAAACTTCCACAGCAGCAGATACAATAACCGAATATCGATTC
Source organism: Amiota communis (assembly GCA_037043315.1). NCBI lineage: Eukaryota > Metazoa > Arthropoda > Insecta > Diptera > Drosophilidae > Amiota > Amiota communis. The sequence continues at coordinate 80,319 of JBAMAV010000057.1, read as the reverse complement.
ATCCAAATCCCCTAGCAAACGCTCTTGCTGTAAACACAACCGCTAGAAGAAGACTGAAGAGGCTCCATCCACATGAGCTTTAGGATCGGAGAATCTAATCAAATAAATTGTGCATTATTTGTTGTACTAGTCACTGTTAATTAATAATAATTTTTGTAACCTACAGTAAGTCATTGTTAAATAATATAATTAACTTGTAAGATATTGTCAATGTACGAAATTCGTCTGCCACTGTAGTGCTCACAAATAGCATTTAAAACTTCTCATATTGGTGATAATTGTTAAGAAAATATATTAAAAAGAAAAATATATAAATATATAAAACTTAAAAGATTGAACAAAAAAAACATTGCCAGCTGTATACGCCCTTGCACACTGATCAAAATCGAAATAATTTGAAGCTGCTGTTCATACACCAATTTCGCTTTAAAAGAACAGCTATTTTTTTCTATTATTATACACACTCGTGCAACTTTATGGGCACATTGAAAAAATTAAAACTGAAAATTTGTAATACATGACTTAGAACATTTTGCAGTATATGCACATAGTTCTTACTTATAAAAGCAAACAATTTGCATATCACTTAAAAATGTTATGTGCCATCATCAGCTGTTTAATGATGGCCATAACGACCAAAAACTTGGAAACACTTACTAAAAACCTGGCACCACTCTCAGAAGTTTCCCAACCCTGCCTAGCTTTAACTTATCGCGCGGTGTCCCAAAGGACAGTAACTGCAATAGAACCAGACTCCAGTAACAACGTTCTGGGACTGTTCTTTTTCAGATCTGTTTCTGGTGCAGTGGCACTTGTACTACAAAGAATAGAATCAGAGTTGCTTATTATTGTTTTGATCATAGTGAAAAAATAAAGTGATATTCTGATAGCAGCTAAAAATAAATAAAATTTAAGGTATTTATTTTAAGGTTAAGGGATAATGTGATTGCTCCCACGAAGACTTCAAAGCTTTGGTCTATATTCTTTTGTTGAGCAATCAAAAGAAAAGGAAAAGACGGCAACGAAAGAAGTCAAAAGTAGTTGGTCCTGGTGCTAATACACTGAGATCTGGTTTCATTTTTAATGCAACCTGGCCGCATATTTTCCATTGCGGCCACGTTTCTAGTCTGTTTCAGCTGCAAATGTACTGGAGTCTGGTTCTGTTGCCGTTTCTTGTCCGATGCGACACCGCTCCATTAGCTATTTCTTTGGCAGTTGAAAAAAAGCTAACCAAAATAACCCTGAAATTTGAAAATTTGCCTGTTGTTGTTGTAGAGTTTTGAAGCTGCTTACAGATAAAGCTGCTTTATTAATGGTGTGAAACGGCTATAAGTTACAATAGTTCATGTATTTTCAGATTATGTTAATATTCTCAGTTGTAGTATATTAGAGGAGATTTGAAGGTTTTGTATTGTTGAAAAAATGTGCTCTATTCTTCGCCAGGTTTGGACAGTGGTCAAATACATGCTCGATGGAGAGGTAGTATATTGTTCGCACATGCCAACTTGTAGCACACCATTTTCAAGCTTGGTTATTCGATTATAAGTAACTCTGATTTTGCGAATCGAACAACTTAAATATGTACCTATATAAGCAATTTTAGTTTTGAAAGAATATTATCATCTAATATTGGGTCAAATAAAAAGTCTCCTACATTTTTTGGCAAGACAGCTGTGTAATTCGTAGCTAGTGTTATACTGATTTGAATATGAGTGAAATATCTGAAGAAATACGCTATGTAAAAAACGCTGCAAAAACATGCCGAAAAATTTGTGCAGTTGACGGTGAGAATGCTGTGAGCGAATGCTGGCCCCAGGAGTGGTTTGCTCGATTCCATTCCAGAAATTTGTAAAAGATGCACCTCGCACTGGTCGGCCTGTCACTGAAAAAGTCGATGATATTTTGCAACTGATGGAACAAGATCGGCACGGAAGCTGGCGGTTGATAGCGGAGGCACTAAACATCAACCATATGACAGTTTGGAATCATCAAAAAAGAGCAGGATACTCAAAGAAGCTCGATGTTTGGGTGCCACATGAATTATCTCAAAGCAATTTGATTGACCGAATAACCATCAGAGAAACGTGACGAAATGGAACCATTACGGGCGATGAGAAATGGATTAAATACGAGAATATCCAACGCAAGCGATCATAGTCAAAGACTGGTAACCTTTCTCAAACGACTTCAAAGAATGGATTGACGGCAAACAAGGTTATGTTGAGTGTTTAGTGGGATTGGAAGAGAATTGTCTATTATGAGCTGCTAGAACTTGGCGAAACGGTCAATTCGGTCCTCTACTGCGCGTAACTCGACCGTTTGAATGAATCAAAGAAAGAGCGACTAGAATTGGCCAACAGAAAGGGAGTTGTCTCATGGGAGTTATCATGACAATGCAAAAGGTTATAGATAATAATGGCCAATATGTACTTGATTGAAATAGATAATAATGGCCAATATGTACTTGATTGAAATTGATTTTGAATAAACAATTCAAAAATGGAAAAAAAAAACCGCGGAGATTTTTTATATGACCCAATATATAAAAATCCCGAAACGGCTTGACCAATTTTATGAATTTTTTTATATAGATTTGGTAGGTATGAGAATAGTTTGTAGGGTATATTGTTTACCCTCCTTCCCCCACCCACCATTATTTTATCCCGATTTTTGTATTTTAAAATAAAATATATTCATATAAGTTTTTGCAAGACCACTCATAAAAAATTGCTTACGTTTTTCGTTGTTAATGATATGCTTCTTCTTGAATTGTGTGTTAGTGTCATTGTTGTATTTATTCCTCTCATTTATACTGGATTCACATGTAAGCGATCTGTCAATGCTGATAACACTATCCAACACTAAGAAACGACCCTCGAGAGAATAAGACGGACCCTCAAGAGATTAAGACGAACGCTTGGAAGAACGCGAAAAAGAACGCTTAAGCTAATATTCTAAAATACCCGTGTTGCTAATATTAAAATAATAAAATATTCTGATTTTTAAATAAAAACGTGGCCATTGCCTTTCAGTTCAGATGTGGGATGTATATCCGTATGTTACGCTACGATGTGGAAGTTTTTCTCCCAAACTCAATAAAAGGGGAAAGTACACGAGGTTAAAAAGAATAAAAAGCACACATGATGATAACGATAACTGATTTAAAGACGGATCAATTGAAATTGATGCTGCGGAAGCGAGATTTACCGTCGGGTAGCAAGGCGTTTGATAGAATACGTAGAGGCCGATGAGATCGAGATGCCTTGCCAACGTCAAATGCAAAAACAAATCGATGATTTACGAGATTTGGTGAAGCAATTAATATAATCGCAATCGGAGGCACTCGAAGCGGCAAATAAAAAGAACGGCAATGGCGGTAACGACAACGGCATCAGCAACAACGTCAACGTTAATTATACCAACCTTAACAACAACGGATATGGCAGCAACGTCTTCAGCCAAGTAGAAAGAACTTCGACCGTATTTAATACGCTCGCATGCAATGGATCGGTAAAGGAAATCGCGAGTACTTTACCTGATGTTTACCAACAAATGAACAATCGTTAACGGCGGAACAGTTCATCGAACGTGTGAATAAAGTGGAATGAGCATTATTGGCATTGCACACAAAATTAAAAGGCGTTGCCAGAATCATCAAAGAATATTATTTCCGAATTTCGGCGCTAGGTCTTCGATATAACGTGAGTGAAACTGCAATCATCAAGTACGCGCGCAACGGTTTAAAACTCCGTGAACTTCAATTAGCTATTGCAGCAACAAAATTCTTACGATGAGAGAAATGCGAGATATAGTGCAAGAATATTTTGCTAACCGAGGCAAGATCAACGATTTCAAGTTAGAAGCAGCGACAAAACGGGATGACACAGTGAAACCAACGAACGAGAAACCACAAATCAAATGTTACAATTGCGGTGAAGTTGGACATATCTCCAGCAATTGCTTGAAACCACAAAAACGTCATCGCTGTACTAAATGCAACAAAGTTCATCCTAGAGGAGAAGCGGAGGAATGTCAGAAATCTAGTTTGGATGTACGCCAGATCCAAACAGTAAGCTACGACGATTGTTTCAGGAAAATCGTTACGGTTCAATCCAAACCATATTGCGTTTTCTTAGATTCGGGCAGTCAATGCAGTCTCGTCCGTGAAACTGTTGCGCGGCAACTACAGGTAAATAGACAAATATGTTGTATGCAAATTACAGGAATCTGCGGAGGAACCATAGCGTACGTGAATCAATAATAGTTGATATGAATATAGATGGAAATAGCATCACCGTTCAGACGTTCATCGTGGACGACAATATTTTGCAATATGATTTTCTCTTAGGGCAAGATGTCCTTATAAATTCGAATTTAACGTTTACAATTGAAAACGGTCAGACAATGGTAGAAAGCAAAAGTATGGTACGAAAGGTGACAACGTCAAAGTACGAATTCTCCAAACTTGTTACAACGGTGGCAGGAGAGGAAAACCAACGCAAACGGCACGAATTATTAGATAACTACGCTGACACCTTTTTAGCCGATTTGGACGGAATTGGTAAAACGAATTTGATAGAAGCAAAAATTGAAATCGAAGGGAATAAAGTTGTCTCACAACCTCCATATCGTATTCCTGTACCGAAACAAGAGCTCGATAACGAAATGATACACAAAATGCTTGTGCATGGTATTATTACAAAGTCCGAATCTGAATTTGCTAGTCCGTTAATTTTGAAGAAAAACGAAAGCAGTGGTTATGTACTCCAACAGCAACGTTTTTTCTGGAAATATGCAGATAAGTTATTATGGGTTGTACAAAAAGGCCTACGACATAACGTTCTGGTTGAATGCCACGACAAAACAGGGCATATGAGCACAGATAAAACGATCGCTCGCATTTTACAATGGTTTTGGTTTCCGGTAATAAGAAATTTCGTGAAGAGCTACATCAAGTCATGTGTTGGCTGCGTATTCAACAAACGACCAGGAGGACAGCGAGAAGGACGGTACCATTACGATAACATGAAGCCGGTACCGTTTACAACGATTCATTTGGATCACTTAGGTCCGTTTCCAACAAGCTCGCAACGTAATGAACACGTATTGGTAGTATAATCGATTCGTTCACAAAATTCACTATAATACGAACCGTTAAAAGCACAGCGACAATGCATGTATTGAACGTTTTGTTAGACGTTGCCGGTTATGTAGGAATGCCGAAGCATATCATTACTGACCGAGGAACAGCTTTCACTGCAAAAGATTTTGATACATTTTGTAGAAGTCATCACATCAAACATATTCTAAATGCCGTACGAACGCCTCGAGCAAATGGTCATGCTGAACGAATAAATCGAATAATTTTGTCAATGTTGTTATCAACGAATTACAATGAAAAACGATGGGATGTCGATCTACCAGATTCAATGGAGCATCAATACGATGGTAAACAAAACGACTGGATGCACCCCTTATCAACTTCTGTACGGTTTTGAGCCGCGTGACATACTTCAAAATCAATTAATTCTAACGCTTCAAAATGAAAAAAGTGATATGTTGACTATCGGGTAGCTACATGAATTACGAAATAACGCAGCAAAGAAAGTCGATGATCAACGGGCTCAGGCAAAAAGGCGATATGATTCCCACCATGCACCACCTAAAATATATAAAGAAGGAGATATTTTGTTGGTTGAACACGAACACGTATGCACCGGAACATCACGATATAAAGGACCATTCGTTGTCTCAAAGGTACTTCCAAAGGATCGTTATGTGATTAAAGATCTTCCTAATGCGCAACGAACAGCACGTCAATATACGTCGGTTTATTCATCAGACAAAATGAAACCATGGTGCCAACTACCTCCAATGACTTACGATGACCCTCCCGATGACGACGGTTCCGGCGAGGACGACACGGAAGAGCAGGATAGCCGACTGTAAGCGATCTGTCAACCTTAATGTTTATAACACTACCCAACACTAAGAAACGACCCTCGAGAGATTCTAAAATACAGATTGTTACCCGTGTTGCTAATATGAAAATAATCAAATATTCTGATTTTTAATAAAAACGTGGCCATTGCCTTTCACACACCAAAGAGTATAAAAAACATATTTAGCAGACAACTCACTCAATTTAAGCGGAGACATTTTTCTAGCTTTTGTGTAGAGTAATCCAAGAGGAAAACAAGAGTAAATCCAACAATTGTCTGTAATCTCGGGTAAATCTCGAGTTACCAATTAAGAAACACACTACTTAAATTAAGAGTCACAACACTTAAATTGAGCAATGTCCCGTCTGTATATCTTAATAGTGTTTGTTCACAAAAAACTACATCACGGTGATGCATTTTTTCATGAAGAACCGATATTTTGCTTCATGAACAGCTGTTTTTTTTTTTTGGATATACACACACGTGGAACTTTTCGTTGGCTAAATTAAATCTAAAAATTTGTGAAAAATACATGATTAAGAGCATATTGCAACTTATGCAAATAGTTCTTGCAGCTCCTGATAATTATTTTATTAAAATCTTGTAAAAAATCAACTATTTATGGTGTACTTAAAAATGTTATGTGCCAACATCAGCTGTTTACTGATGCCACAGATGGAAAGAGAAAAAAAAAACTTGGAAACACTAGCAAAAACATGGCCACACTGGCAGAAATTGCCAGAGTAACCATTATTAATTTTTAAATCAAGGCATATCAATTCTTGATGTGGCTATTGATCCCCATCAAATTCTACAACAACAACCCCTGAATGACGTAATTTTCCTTGTGGGTGTTGTCGAATCTGAAACGTATCAGTAAGCAAATCAATATTGATTTGCATTAGCATCGGTGTGAATCCAATATTATTGATAACTGAGTGCGCACAAGAGTATTGCGTTATTTGGTCTTTTCTTTTTGTATTATGACGATGATATTTACTCAGAGCGTAGCAAGAGAGAGAGAGAGTGTGTGTACAAAGACATATTGTAAGCAAACTTTATAAAACAAAATTAATACAATTTCGCGCTATCAATATCAGCGATATTTTCTAAATTTTTTAAATAAAATTGTAAATTGCACCCGTGCGCAAGGCAGGGCGGGTTTCTAGTAATTAATAATTTAAATAATTGGGTCAAATAACTTATTGATTTATATGACATATAACAGCGAAGTCTCAGCGACACGCACATAAATTAATATGCGAGATCGGCGTCGTGTAGGACACACACAATTGAAAATCATAAATGAAATTCGATCACTCCATGAGCACATATGATTGAAGAAAAGTCCGAAAATGATGATGTGCATCACACAACAACATCAACAACAGCAACGACACAAGACCTATTTCTCTTCTTTCTCCAGTGGCTAAAGTTCTGGAGTCGTTGATTCTTCCGACAATGACAGAACAGGTGACTATTGCAGATCACCAGCATGGTTTCAGGGGAACAGCACTACCTCGGCCTTAAGTGAGGTTACTACGCACATTGCCAATGGACTCAACTACGCGAGGCCATGCGAAAGGACAGTGTTGTGGTAACTTTGGATCTGGCGAAAGCCTTCGACACTGTCGATCATGCAGTTTTACTGCAAGATCTATTTGATACCACACTGAGCGCTAACACCAAACGCTGGATAAAAAACTACCTTCATGGTAGAAAGGCATTTCTTGAGATCAGAGGTATCAGATTGATGTTTAGAAAGCTCAAAATGGAAGTCCCCAAGGGGTTGTTTTATCCCCAATGCTTTTTAACCTTTATATGTCTAAGATGCCATTACCACCTCCAGGCGTCAACCTATGCAGATGATTGCACAATTTTTTCTACGGGTGTCGATGTGAATGCAATTTGTGACCTAATAAATAAATACCACAGCGAAGTCTCTGACTTTTTCTGTAGCCGCAACCTCAAGCTCCACCGTCCAAATCAACGTCACATCCTGGACTAAGAAAGTTACGATGGAACTGGTTATTTTTGTTGAAGGCTTAAGGGTTCTAAATCACCCACCCGAAGATTCTGGGTGTTACATTTGATAGCATGCTCACTTTTTCCACACACGCAAACAACAGTTTCAATCGTGTGATGAAGAGGAATAAAGTGCTTAAGGCCCTAGCAGGAACTTCCTGGGGTAAGGAGAAGGAGCTTCCCAACACCACTTAAAAAGCTATAGGACGTTCCGTCCTAAATAATACTGCTCCTGTTTGGACTCCTTCCTCAGTGCTACTCAATGAAGACACCTGCAAGTAAGTCAAAATAACGCCCTTAGAACAGTGAAAGGTTGATTCCAGATGGCAAGTATTGACCATCTCCACCAGGAAGCAAAAGCATTATCGGTTTGCCATCATAGCGAACTGCTTTCTAAGCAGTTTTTGTTGGCTTCACTTAAGAGTGCGCATTCCAACTATACCACGGGCGTTATTCCTCCTAGAGATATCCGAAGAGACATCAGGACATTCGAAGGAGACATAGCCTTTTTATTAGGCGATACTCTTGATAGTGGTCGTTATAGGTCTGCTCGTGATGAATTACATCGGAGGGCAGTTGAAAATACTATTGAGTCACACCAGAACAATGTTGTCCTAGAAGGTCGTCCGTTCCCCACCAGATGATGATAGCGAGAGGTTACTTCCTCGTAGCACTCGGACCACCTGAACACAGTTAAGGTCGGGTTGGTCTCTTATCCTCCAGTGCTAAAGGGAACGTATTGGTCTTTCAGACAATGATTGCTGTCCACAGTATGAAGGTTCTCCTCACAACACTGTTCACATTTTTAACTGTCCCTAAAAACCGACCCCACTGACTCCAATTGACTTATGGCTTCAACCGATAGAGGTGGCTTCCGTTTTAGGACTTGACCTAAAGAACTTTACCATATATAACTTTACCCATATATATTCTTACTAGACTAATTATTTTAACGTAATTTAGTTTACCCTATTTAATTCTTTATTTCAATTCTTTTATCTTTTTAACTTTTGCTGCACACTAATTCTCCGTTTCCTTTTTACCTTTCCTAATCCTTTTGCATGCATATTACTATTTGCAGCCCCTTGCTGTTACAACAACAACGACACAAGCAAAATCATAGTCTTTGGGTTTTCGTACGACGATCAGAGAACGACCCGCGCATTCCCTTCTCCAAAACGCAAATTGAGAGAGAGAACTCTGTTTTATGTTCACTCGTGTATACCACAGCAACAAGAACAACGACGACACACACGAAAAAAGAGAGAATCATCTTCGCATAGTGGTCGGTCATTCGGTCACTTGTTCGTAAGTTCTTTCGTAAAGTCACACACACATCAGTAAAGCATTTTTTATCTCTCTCTTACTCATGTATAAACATTCATTATCTACGGTCCAGACGAACAAGCCAATGTGTATACCCCCTCTACGTCTCTCAAGCGCATCATCACATTTGATTTCTGTAACACTTTGTTTGGACTTACACATCGCTAAAGAAGTTGCACTTCAAAAATAGCGAAATATTTGGTGGTGACTAAATTTGAGTAAAACGTTCCACGTTCGGCTTAACAAGAAGATAGTTCATCACTGGGGCTGCAAGAATATGATATGAGGTTGCTTTTCGTGGTATGGTGTCGGACCAATACATCGAATTTCTGATACCATGACCAGATTCCAATACAATGAAATCTTGGAAAATATCATGCTGCCCTACGCTAAAGAAAATATAAAACTAAGGTGGACTTTTCAACACGATAACGAATTAAAACAGATATCCAAGTTGGTCAGGGATTGTTTCAAAGTAGAGGGCTGCATTGAGTGCCAAAAACGGCGTTTGAGCTTTTTTTTTTTTTTTTAATTCCTTGATATAATGTACCAATACAAGATATCGCTCCTAATCGGAGCATAGGGCGGAAACAAAAACTCTCCAACGGTTTCTATCAGTTGCTAAGTATCTTAGCTCATTCCAAGTAGCTATGGCTCTGCTCTCATTGTGAACGGTGCGTATCCATGTTTGACGAGGACGACCTCTTCTTCGGTTACCCTGCGGATTCCATTGGAAGGCCTTCTTTTCTACGTAAAGTGTGGCCTATCCAACTCCATTTCCGCTCCTTTATTTCGGCGCTAACTGGATGACTGTTGGTTAACAGCAGCAGTTGTTCATTTGTGACCGTTTTGGGTCAGAAAATACGGCATATAATCCGTAAACATTTGTTAACGAAGGTTTGGGGTGCTCAGCATATGGGTTCTGATACTAGCCATGTCTCAGAACCATATAATAATACAGATTTTATGCTGGTGTTGAAAATTTTGTTTTTAGCGACAGTGTACGGGAGCACCACACTTTCGAGCAGCCACATCTGCCGCTGCGCCACCATCCTTCGTGATTTGGCTACGAGGTAGCAAAATTCATCCACATCAGCTATCTGAATGGTACTGTTATAGGTGTGGATTTCGAGAGGCGAGGTGTTGTTTGTCTGCATGCGCATTAACTTGGTTTTGCCATAGTTTATTTTAAGATCAGCTGCACGTGATTTGATCTCAAGTTGACGTAGTTTTGCTGAGGCATCGGCTAACGTGTGTGTCATAAAACATATATCATCAGCATAGTCTAGATCGCTCAATTCTTGGTTTAGTCTCCATTGTAGGCCTGACGGCGCCTCGATGTTTGTGCGCTTTAAGACGTTATCTAGGACTAATATAAACATAAGTGGTGAGAGGACGCAGCCTTGTCGTACACCTCTCTCTATTTTGAACTCGGTGCTACTTTTGCCCTTGAAACGCACAGTGAGCTTAGCATCCTCATACATGGCCTTAATAAAATCGATGATCTTCTCGGGTACACCAGCGTTTCGCAATGATCTCCATATTTCATCTCTTATTATCGTGTCAAACGCCCTTTCAAAGTCGACGAAGAGAAGGTATAAGGGCGATTGAAATTTAGTCGACTGCTCTATTACTATACGGAGCGTGTTTATGTGATCTACACAGGATCGGTTCGGTCTGAAACCATTTTGTTCTCTCCGGAGTTGGGTTTTAAGGATGGGGGATATTCTACCCAAGATAATAAATGCCAAAATTTTCAGAATACAGTTTAGCAAAGTAATTCCTCGCCAGTTTTCACACTGGCTAAGGTCACCTTTTTTTGGTATAGTAATAATGACTCCTTTCCAGCCGTCCGGAACGGTGGAGGATGTCCATGTCAAGTGTATTAACGGATATAATGCGCGTGCGATTGTGATAGAGCCGTATTTTAAAAGTTCAGCTGGAAGCTCGTCTGGCCCGGGGATTTATTCTTTTTGAGCTTTCCTGTTGCTTCACAGATCTCTTCAACAGTAGGTGGCTCGGTAGAGATACTCCTATTTGGATTTCTGCGTCGAACTCTGTCTGCATGTGCCTCTGTGTTCTCTTATGTGCTGTCTTCAAAGAATTCTTTCCATCGGTTTAACTGGTCATTTTCTGATGTTAATGTATCTCCATCACCTGCCTTGATTAGAGGGATGTGCGGCTTAGTATTCGTTAACTTTTTGATGGCTGCATAAACACCTCGCAAGTTATTACAGTTTGCTGTATTTTCTGCTACACCGGCTATATTTTCAGTATATAGTCTCTTATCGTTTTTTATAGAGCGTCTTATTTTTCTGTTTATTGTGTTGTAGGCATCGAGTGATTGGCTTCGTTCAGATATAGCGACTACGTTAAGCTGAACCTTTAACTTTTTTCGTTCTTCAATGAGTTGCCAGGAGGTGTTGCTGATCCATGGTTTTCTTTTGAATTGTTTTTTGCCTACCGTCTTTTCAGCTGCCTTAAAGCATGCATTTGTAATTGTACAGGTTGGTTGAAAATTATTGAAAGCGACACATACTAACCAATAGGAGAATAAAAATTAATATCGTATATTAACATTTTATCTTTCATTTGAACACTTTAAAAAAATGATTTTGAATGGTCACATTATTCTTTGTTTACAAGCCATTTGAAGTTGACGGGTCAGCCTATTTGTTTGCAATGGAAAACACCGAATATCGTGCGGTGATAAAATTCTTTGTTTTGGAAGGTTTATCAGCAACGGAAATCCACAAAAAATTGGTAAAAGTTTTAAACGAATCTGCTCCATCATTTCCAACTGTGCATCGATGGGTTTTGGAGTTTAAACGTGGTCGTACAAGCGTTGCAGATGATCCACGTAGTGGACGACCAAAAAGCGCAACAACTCCAGAAATTGTTGAGCAAGTTTATGATATTGTGTCTAATGATCCATGTTCGACTAAGCGAGAAATTGCTGATACCATAGGCATTTCAGATGAACGGGTACTCTACATTTTACATGAAGAATTTCATATGAAAAAGCTGTTTGGAAAGTTAGTGCCGCATTCTTTAACAATTCAAAAACTGAATCGAAAACAAATTTCTCAGCGTAATTTGAAGCGTTTTAAGCAAAATAAAACAGATTTTTTGCGATGTTTCATAACTATAGATGAGACTTGGATCTACCACCATGATCCTAAACTGAAAAAAGAACGTTTACATTTGATGGAAGCTGGTTGTTCCGCTGCAAAACAGGTGAAGTCAAAACGATCGGCAAAAAAGGTTATGGCATCAGTTTTTTGGGATGCAAAAGGCATTTTGTTGATTGATTATCTTGAAAAAGGTAAAACAATTAACTCTGAATATTATTGCAACTTTTTGGATCAGCTGAACAAAAAAATTGGTGTAAAGACCCGGTTTGCACAAGAAAAAAAATCATTTTTCATCAAGACAATGCATGTGTTCACATAAGTGTTTTGGTTAAATTCAATGAATTAAAGATCGAATTGATTGAACACATACCGCATTCACCAGATTTGGCTCCCAGCGACTTCTAACTATTCAGAAACTTGAAACAATTTTTTCGAGGAAAGCGCTTTTCGTCGAATGAAGAAGCTATTGCAGCTGTGGACCGGTATTTTGCAGAGCTTCCGGAAAATCAATACAGAGAGATGGTATAAAATTATTGGAGGATCATTGGAATAAGTGTAATGAAGTTGAGGGAGACTATATTGAATAAACAAAATTAATTCATTCAAAAATTATCATTCCTTCATTTTTGCTTTCACTACTTTTCAACCAACCTGTATATATCGTGGGCGGTTGATTTAAGCTCATAATTTCATTGGAAAGTGTTTGCTGATAGAGTTCTATGCATGCAAGGTTTTTGAAATTGTACAAATTAAACGACTGTTGTCGTCCTTCACGTTTTCTTACGCTTTCCGGGCGTAAACAGAATTCACCAGTATGATCACTGTATACGTCAGCACCTCTGCGTGTGCGGACATCGGTTAGGGAATTATGGAAACGTCTACTGATTAATACATGGTCAATTTGGTTTCAAGTGTGTCCGTCGGGGGACTGCCAGGTATATTTGGGTATATTTTAGTGAGGGAATTTTGTGCCTCCAATGAAAAGACGTTGATTTGCACAGAGCTCAAGCAAGCGATCTTCGTTATTATTCCTGGCTGATGTTAGAGCGAGTTTACCCATTACTTTTTCAAAATTGGTGTTATCTGTATCAACTTTCGCATTAAAATCGCCCAGTGCTATGATGATGTCTCCTATTGGCGCGGAGCTACTCATGTCAAAAATGAATGAGTGAGTCTGTGCGACGAGAAATTCAATTTTGTTGTAAAAAAAAACTCGTGCACTCTGTGTGTGAACGAAGAGGACGTGAAGAAATGATCAATGCGCTTGTACACATATTCCCATCAGTGTTCACAACCTAAAGTAGGGGAATTATCGTACCTACGACGTAAAATTATCGTAAATGGACCAAAATTATCGTACTTATCAAGATAACATATATACGAGGGGAACTATGTATATTTTGGGATCTGGCAACACTAATGTCAATAGCTAAAATTTGGCAACACCATAATAAAGTTTAACATTTTTTTAGCATAAACGTGCTCACAACGTTTTGATGTACAAGTGCAATTTGTTTCGTTTGCAGTGAGTTAAGAAAATCAATTTGGCCTAAAAATGGAAATTTCAAGAGAAGGTTTTTCGTTGGATAATTTTTCACAACTTTCGACGTGGATTATCTCAACAAGAATGTGTCGATGAACTCAGTGTTTTGTATGGCGATAAAGCACTCTCAAAAACCACAGTATTGGTATTGTGAATTTAATCGTGGTTGTAGTTCGGTTGCAGATGAATTCCGTGAAGGTCGTCCAAAATCGGTTTTTGTGCCACAAAACATCAATACAGTGCATGAACTGATAATGCAAGATCGACATGTGACATATCGTGAGATAGAGGCATCCTTGCACATTAGTTCCACTTCAATACATTCGATTTTGCATGAACACTTAAATGTAAAAAAATTTGCAGTCATTGGATACCCCATAATTTATCAAGAGCTGAAAAAAATGCTCGTGTCGATTGGTGTAAGGAAATACTTAAACAGTTCGACCGTGGTGCTTCAAAAGACTTGTATAAAATCGTGACAGGTGACGAAACATGGATATATGCGTATGAACCGGAAACAAAACAGCGATCGACCGTGTGGGTGTTCCAAGAAGAGCCAAATGCAACAAAAGTTGTTTGCGTTCGAAGCACTGCGAGGCAAATGGTCGCCTGTTTCTTCGACCGAATGGGTCATGTGACCACTGTTCCGCTTGAGCAACGTAGGACGGTCAATTCTGAGTGGTATACGACCATTTCCGGCAGAAGTCTTCAGAGAAATTCGCAAAACCAACTGCCAAAGACGAATCATTCTCCATCATGACAATGCAAGCTCTCACACATCTCGTCAAACAGGTGAATTTTTGAGCAGTCAAAACATCGAGTTGATGACTCATCGTCCGTACAGTCCATATTTGGCACCCAATGACTTCTTCTTGTCCCCGAGTATCAAAGGTAAACTGCGTGTTCAACGATTTACGAGCGGCGAAGAAGCAGTTGAAGAGTTCAAAAACCATGCGTTGGAGGTGTCTCAAGAGGAATGGAAAAACTGCTATGACAAATGCTTTGAACGAATGGAAAAGTGCATTGATTATCATGGTGAATATTTGGAAAACAGTAAACCCGTTTTCATTTAAAAATGTTTGTTATTATTTGCTATTCCCGAAATATAAAAAGTACCCCTCGTATAGTGAAAACTAAGACATATTTTACGTAATATTGATATTTTCCCAAATGGTTTATGACTTAACACTTGTAAAATACCGTTTTGATATTTGTTTATTGGAGATCAGCGATGCGTCAAAGTAAATATGAGAGAGCGAGTGAGGGCAAACTGTATGACATTAAAAAGGACCTAAAAAGGGTTGAAATTAGTCATGCAATCAAGAACTTAGATGGATTAGAGGTAATCGAAATTTTATCTGAGAAGTAGTAGTTGGAATCAAGACTTTGAAATTGTAAAAGAGAATTTGCTGCAGAATGATTTAGTCAATCCAGTTGTGATTGGAGATTTAAATATCCAAATAGGTGAGTTACAAATAACTGTTGATGACAATTTGGCCGGAAGGAAAATCAGGATTTGAAAAGATTTAGTAGTTAATAGGGCTGGTAAGCAATTTTGTGAGTTTTGTGAAAATAATGGCCTGCTAATCCTGAACGGGATGTTAAAAAGTGACGATACTGGGAAACATACATTCCTAAGTAGTGTAGGGCATTCTGTTAACGATATATGTGCAATGTCAATGGATATTTTAAGGTATGGTTTTGATTTCAAGGTGGATGATAAAGTGTGGTCTGATTATATGCCAATTTTCTTAACACTAAAACTGAATGTGCGTGACTCGGAAGTTTCTTCGTATAATAGAAGGCTGGTAAATAATTTGGAGAGGAAAAAAGAGGAACGAAATGACCTGGAGCTAAATGAGTCTGTTGGGGTCAATTGCAGAACAGTAAAGCTAGTTAAAAAAGCGGAATAGTTTGATTGGAGATGTAATGCCGCTAGAAAACTAGCTCTAGTTTTTTAAGGACGTTTAATAATACCCAAAGCATGATTGATAAAGAAAAACACAAAAAAAAAAAAGCAAGAACTAAATATAAAGCACAATGTCAGAAAAAAAAGAGGGCATATTTTGAAAATTTGGAGTTAAGTATAAATAATGTGAGGGACAACAAAGATTGGTGGGAAGTAGTTTCGAGATTGCGTGGACAAAACTTAAATGGCTGAGCTGAAATATTGTACATGCAGAAGTATTCAAGCAATCTTTTAAACCCACAGCAAACAGTGTCTTGTATACATTACGCACTTGTTAAAAATCGAGTTAATTTTAAGTATGTTGAAAAAAAAAGTAAAGCTGGAAAAGCGCCAGGTTTAGATAGAGTCCCATACGATCTTTTTAAAAATGCAAATACAAATTATACTCTTCACGGGAGTGAATAGTATTATAAGTGTGTAACACACAGAAGGAGACATCGCAGACCACATACAGTATATATATTTGTAATCAGCTCGATGAGACGAGTTGATTAAGCCATGTCCGTCTGTCTGTCTGTCTGTCTGTCTGTATGTATGCAAGCAAGTCCCTCAGTTTTTGAGCTAGAGAGCTGAAATTTTCTTTTTACCATACGCTGCACATTTGTCGGAATCAGCCGAATCGGACCACCCTCCCATACAAACCACCCTTTAAATTAATGTACTTATTAGAAAAAGTTTTTTGTTTTTTAACGTATCGAACTGAAACTTGGACAGGATAAGTTTGTAATCTATTGCCATCCATTGTGTAAATTTCATGATCCTAGGGCTACCAGGTGGGGTACCTCCCATACAAACCCCCTTTAAATTAATGTTCTTGTTAGAAAAAGTTTTTTGTTTTTTAACGTATCGAACTGAAATTTGAACAATATAGGTTTTTGATCTATATCCATCAACCGTGTTAATTTCATGATCATAGGATTACCAGGAGGGGTACCTCCCATACAAACCCAAATTAAATGAGAAACTTATAAAGAATAAAAGTACAATAAAATTGCCACACAAACTGATGTGATGCTAAGAAAGGAAGGTTGAATGCAACTCAGAGGAGCGTGAAGAGTATTACATCTTTGGCATAGCCAATGATAGCCTACTTTCTGGTTTTTAAGTGAGTTAGCCTAAACTTATTTAAGGTTATACAATCATGCATAGTCACACAAATCTTTTGAGACATCTCATCATGAATTGTATTGCGAAAATTATGGTGGGCATAGTAAATGAGAGGCTGGTGATGTGGACGGAAAACCATAATGTGGTAAATGAATTTCAAGCGGGTTTTAGAAAAAAACGCTCTACTGTTGACAATATTTATAACTTATATTCAATAATTCACCGTAAATTCAAAGAGAAGAAAAAGTCTATGCATTTTTTGTGGATTTTAAAGCGGCTTTTGACAAAGTTTCAAGGCAGCTTTTAATATACAAGTTGCATATGATGAGAATTTCAACAAAAATAGTGAATTTTTTTGACCAAGTTTATAAAGTGACCAGTTCTTTGATATGGACGGGTAAGGATGTGTCACACAAATTTTATGTTTCTGGTGTAAAGCAAGGTTGTTTATTGTCCCCTTTGCTCTTTTCACTCTATTTAAATGATTTGCATGACGGGTTTGGTGGAGGAATATATATTGAAGAACTAAATATTAGGATCCTTTTATATGCAGATGACATAGTTATATTATCAGATAATATAGGTGTGTTACAAGGAATGATAAATAGCCTAGAATTATATTGCGACACTTAGAACATGGAAGTGAATTTAATGAAGTCAGCAATAATGGTATTTAGGCGTGGGGGTCGTTTGGCCAAGAATGAGATTTGGAAGTTTAGAGCCGAGAATATTGAGATTAGATCAGAATACAATTACCTAGGGGTAATATTGACACCACAACTAAGTTTCAAAGTCCACTTAGCAAATAGGAATAGTCTAACCAAAAATAGCATCAATGCAACTTGGAGAACAATTCTGTTCAAAAGCCAAATAACGCTTACCGAAAAATGAAAGCTATTTTTAGCAGTCACTAGGAGCGTACAAAGTTTTGCTGCTCAAGTTAGTTCGAAGAGGTGGATAAGTAAAATTTTTTTTTTTTTTTAAAAGACTTTTGCATCTACCAAGTAAACACACCGTACTGCATATACTTGGAAACAGATATTCTAAATGGGTATTTATATACGCTGGGTCTGTTCCTGACATACGTATATAAAACTATATTTGAATACACTGACGATAGGCTGCCATATAAGTTATCTAGGAAAGTATTGTGGTTTGATAAAGTACAAAATCTTTTTAGCAATATAAATGCCAAGACTGAAACGACGATATTGAATAGAAACTCATGGATGGTGAATACCAGATCACGAAAAAAAAACCTAAATAGGGAAAATGAGGAACAGTGCAAGTCAAAGTAAACGTATATATAAAAATCTAAACATAGTTACGGGAGAAGATATTTAAATGGCAATTTAAATGCGCACACTATTATGTGGTTTTTTAAAGCGAGAAGCTATATTATATACTTGAATGGACACAGAAATATGAATTGAACACTCTGCAATCTCAATGAAGTTGAAAATATATCCCACCTCCTAGAAAAATGCACTGTACAGACGGACAGACCGAAAGGGGACATGGCTAAATTAACCCGTCTCATCGAGCTGATCAGTAATACATACACATTATGGGGTCTGCAATGTCTCCTGTGCTTCACAAACTTCATGACAAACTTATAATACTATTCACTGCGTGAAGATATTTATAACAAGATTTACAATTATTGATCAGAAAGATGAAAAAGTGAAGAGTTGACAATTATCATTTTAGCGATAAACTGTTTTCAATATACTACAGTAGACGCTCGCAAAATCGAACTCGCACAAATTTTAATTGATGTAAAAGATTATTTTTCTGTTGCCTTTCAGATAGAAATAGAACATACGTTGCTGCTTGTGAGAAAAATGGTGCTAGATACGTAAGGAATGCACTTTCATTCAACTTGGCACAAATGATCACACAATTAAACGCCGCGACTGATTCGAATAGCTGAAAAAAAATCATGATGGGTTCAGAGATTTAATATCCCACTCATTTACAATATTTCGAAAACTGATTAAATAACATCGCGATTTTTCAAGAGTGGTTTCATATTTGTTGAAGAAGTACGAAGAAAGAATTCTTCAACACAATTCCAAATCACTGTCAAAGTATTTTTAAACTCGTTTTGGTGAAATTCTCTTTTATTAAATTTAAAAAGTACCAACAATTGTAGTTAATTGTTTCCATTGTAATCTGCATTTAAAGAATTCAACATTTCTGTTAGCGCAGAACTGTTAAAAGAATAGAGCTTTTATGTTACATATTTACTAATCTTTGAAGTCTCTTAATTTTTCCTTATCCTCATCACTTATTCGGGTTAATTGTTCTCTTTAATTCTCTTAAGTTATCTTTAGTCATTTGAAATTATCTTATGTTGGGTTAAGCTTTGTATAAAATGCATTATAAATTAGTTAGTGAAGTAAGAATGAAAGAAATAAAAAACAGAAACAATTAAGAACACCAAGAAGAAGGAATTGTTTTTGTGTCTCTTCTCCACCTGAAGTACCAATTCAACAAGACGACTACACTGAGGGCCGACTGCCGAAACCACCCCAGGAAGAACTCAACAATTTCAGTTGTGTTTAGTAAAAATTTGCATTTTATAAAACCCTTTTTTGAAATTTCAACAAAAAGAAACAAGCAGCAAAACAACAAGCAATGCTGGATATGCCACATTGTTCGCATATATTTTTTTTCATTTTCGAAGATTCGAATTTGTTTCCAATTTGTGTACTTGGTCGAGAGAAGAGTAAAATTTGGAAAAGTGCAATTTTTTAGCATAAATGTAAGTATAATTAAGTTAACTTTGCTTGCCAATCACACGAAACGCAAACAAAAAGCGGTCAGGTATTCATTCGATAAAATCTCGTGTTGTTCTATTATATCGATAGTTTCTTTTGGATTTCGAAAAAAAAAACCGTTTGCGAATTCGATGACATGACTATCATTTTGAAACTATTTTTCATCAAACAGGATATCCGATTTTCTTTAGAAAATATATTATCTCCAAAAGCTCTTCTTATTGATAACAACTCTGCTCATGCATTGATAAACTTCAGAGTGAGTGATGATGGAAACATGGTTGAATTTCCTCCCACCAAACACTTGCTGTGAAACCAATTGATCAATACTCTATAGTGATGAGGGAATGCATTACATATTTCCGTTCCGACTCTAGCAATATTTTGTGAATTAGCAGCGATAATATGAACCAATGCACGAACATAAAAAAATTGTGTTAAACTTCTCTATAACGACGAAATAGTTGAGGCCGAAAATTCACTTCGTTACGTATGTATATTTTAAAAATTTTAAAGTGTTAATCAATTGTTTTTAATACATTTTTTCAACCTTCGAAAATAAATATTTTTTTTCATATATAATGGCGCTTAATATATGGCAACACGTCATGTGGCCAATTTCTCTTAGACCATGTGCATGACCCTTCATGATTGAGTGTACATTATTGATTTGACTTATGTTTAGTGTAGGGTCAATGTTCATATTGCATTTCAAAATAAAGACCGGGAGATATACCAGTAATCCTAGCATCTTCAAATTAACATGGGTGGTGAATATCAGGTCAGACACTTATGGTGTCCAAATTTCAGTTCGATAAGACAAAATACGAAAAAAGTTTTGCTAATAAAAACTTTAATTTGAATTTGGGTTTGTATGGGAGGTACCCCTTCTAATCTTTCGATTCGGCTGATTCCAACAAATGTGCGTCTGGTAAAAAGAAAACTTCGTGCACTCGTCTCATCGAGCTGATGAAGAAAAAATATATACTTTATGGGGTTATCGACGTCTACAAACTTTTTGACAAAATGATACTACTATTCACTGCGTAAAGAGTATAAAAATGACCAATTTTTTTATGAAAATCCCTCAGTAATTTGACTTGAAAACACGATTGGGTTGACACGAATAGATTATAAACAGTCATCAAAAAGAAAAAATAAGTATGTCTAAGAATCCAATCTATCCATTTAAATGGAAACTAATTTCTCATTTTTGGGATGTAGTTGATTAAATTTGGAATTTATTATTGAATTAAACAAAACAGAAAAAATATTTACATTCAATGTAACTGACAACATTTATGTCAAATTTACCTTTAATAGGTCACATACACTATTGGAAATGAAGGTAATATCGTCAATTTAGCCCGGCGGCGCAAAGCAAATATTACTTTGAATTTGTGTGAAACAAAACAATTTCAGTCCGACCATCAAAACAAAAACGAAATAAAGACGACTTGATTGATATTAAAATTAGTCTCCAAGCTTATATGCAAAATTTGATCCACCAATTTCGACACAACATCGTCACAATGTCGACTCCAAAACTATCTTATGTTCAGGACGGAACCAACCAGATACATTCACAAAATTTTATTTCAACAGATGAACGGTATCGCAGCGCATCATATACGTAGAAAAAAAAATATTGATTTTTAAATATAAGATAATCTAATTGATATTTACCAATTTTGCGGATGTCTCACAGTTGAATAACGATGCTTACAAGAAAAAATGTTTTGTACAATTTTTTAAACACAGTGATGAGTGAGTTTATTATTTTTTCCACTTACTATTTTAAGATTATAAAATATTTGTCATATGTTCAAACTGTGAAAAGGATTACATATCACTTTATTCCATTTACCACATTCTTATAAATTTATACAGCTATGTATGTACATATTTTATATCATATGAAGGGCGTAAAAGTCAGTTTTAACAGTTAATTTGGAATGTCATTTTCGGTTGGATATTGTTTAAATTTAATTGTTTATAAATTTAAAAATATAAGTAAACCGCAAACCGAATAATTTTTAACTTTACATTTTTTAAACAACACGGAAAAAAATAGGCAATATAAATCGCTGCATCTATCAAATACTACTAAAATTATTTTAGTTATAGCTTGTAGTCACAAACCTGACATTTTAAGGTAGGATTCCACGTACAAATTTTTGCGAAAAAAAATTTTGTGGTGTAGCCTTTCCACGCTACAAAATTTTGTGCAACACTTTTTCGATTCTTTGTTGTCTTTGCAGTGTTTGAAGCGAGCTCATTATGCAAAATGAGTTCAGACAGTGCGGATAGTGATTGTACGGCGACAATAGTAATTGCTATAATATACGCGCAATACCCGCTATGATGATAATATAAATAAATAAAATAATTACTGAGTTTCCACAATCGTTTCAACGTAATAAAGCTTTTTTATTTTGTATCTCTTGCCGCCGCCAATATTACTTGCAGTAAAAGGGAATATATAGACTTATTTATAATTTACAATTTAATATAATAGTTTTAAATAATCAATAAATACGAAAAGGTTTTTTTCTTTTTTAAAATTGAAAAATATTGCAATATTCTGAAAATTTTATAAAAATAATACAATTTAATACAACTATTCAATGATACTCTCTGCAATGACGTTGCAACTGTGGAACACCTGCTCTCAGAATGCATGCAACACATCACCTTCGAGTCCAAACCAAAATTAACATGATAGAGCTCCTGGGCAATCCAAATCTTAGCAACATAAACTCGATCTATAATTTTTTTAATTCTACTAATTTGATAAATCTTATATAACTAATATTAATTAATCTTTTACTTTAATTTTATTTTTTTAAGAGCTGAAAGCCATGGCAGCTAGCGCTCTTAATTTTAAGTAGTAGAAGAATTTATTTTTTTTATTCTACTTCTTAATAATAATAATAATAATATTTTAAAAATAATAATAAATGAAATAATTACAAGATTTCCATATTCATTGTTCATATTATGAACATTTGCATTTTGTTTGTTTGCCGACGGCAAATTGCATTTTACATCAATTTCTCATCGTCCGCAGGTCTGCTGTGTGAATGTTTTGTCATTCACGGCTACAAAATTTTGACCGAAATTTGTAGAAAATCAAAATGTTTTGATTTTGCCAAAAATGTTTGTAGAAACACGCAAACACCGCCTTCCACGCACAAAAACACTTCTTCTTCCTGTTTTTGTGCAAAAAAAAATTGTACGTGGAATCTTACCTTTAATTACCAATGATGTTTTGTCGTACGCTACAATTTACTGTCACAACTCATGCTACAATATATTTTATATTACCTCAGCATATGTATATCAAATTCGAAAGAAAAAAGTACACAAATGCAGAAAATAAAATCTATGGGGCGGTTACCCCATATTTTTATTATTCTTAATAATTTCATTAATTCGTTTAGATTTTTTTTATTTGACTTTATATAAGAAACAATAAAAAGCGTACCATAACTGTGAACAAATAAACAACGTTGCACAACTAGTACTGCCTGTAGTGTAAGGCCGGTGAGTCGCAGACAAACGTAGAAGATTTCAGTACATTGACTGCAGATGCCTTGCATATGCTCTGCTACTGCTTCTGCAATTTACACCGGGAAATTAGCGAAATAAAAAGCCATCAAGATTCATCATCTTTTCGTAGGAAAATAGAATCGGTTAAAAAATGTCTGTTTGTGTTTAATAGCCTTTCTACAGTGAGTAAAAAGTCGAGAGTTCAAGTTTTGGGTTCACAGTGTGCTCTGGTGTGTTCTGGTGAGCTCTGAACAGCTGTTTTTGTTTTGATTATACACACATGTACAAATTTGCGCGCACATTGGTAAAATTTAAACTGAAAATTTGTTATTTAGAATATTTTGCAATATATATAAATAGTTTTTGCAGCTCCCTTTTCATTCCTGATACTTATTTTATTACAATTATTTAAATAAATGAATAAATTGCATTTTACTTAAAATTATTTCTGGCATCATCATCTGGGTTCATCGACAACACAAGCAGAACTCTGTGTTCTGACTGCTACAACAACAACAAATTTCGTTCGTTTTCCCTGTTGTTGTTTGCGTAAAAACACATAGTTCTGCTTGTGTTCACACAACCCAATTTTTTATTCACTGTAGAAAGGCTATAAATTATGTAGTCAGTGAAATCAAGAAATTTTTGTGTAATAAGAAGTGAAAATAGAAGTTCGAATAATACCACAAAGGGACTGGTTCATAGAAAAAAGAACGCGCTTTTCACTAATATGTAACCGTTTTTTTTTTTTTGAGAAAGGGCAGTGTTGTGACATTTCGTAATCGTCAAAGATGAGCAAAGTTGCTCTGGGGATTTTCTTCCAGTTTGAGTTGGTTTCTGTCCTGACTTGCCTTTGCTGTCTCACCTTAATTGAAACACTGCGGCTGCTGCTGTTGTTATTGTTCTTATCCTTATTGTTGTTGTTGGGTTGGCAGCAGCTTGGTCATTTATTAATAGATTTTTGGGAATTTTATCGAACAAGCAGAAAAGCAAAAGCTGATGAAATCCTGCTGCTTTGCTAAAACGAAATAAGTGTTTGTTACGATATGTATTTGTATGAGAAAGAGATCAATTTTAATTTTAAGTTGTCAGGCTCACTAGAATTTGTTACAGGTAATCAACAAATCTTTGATATGGAACGCTTTTAGACACCAGACGATGTTTTGATGGTAATGACTCGTACAATCAAATCCGATGCTGGATGAAGCTCTACAATTTTTCCAAGCTTCCATTCGTGTGGCGGGACGCGAACAACCTTGATTATGACAATATCATTTATTTGTAGGTTTGTGGATTCATTTAGACATTTAAGTCGCGATAGTAAGAGCGATAGCCAGTCTGCACTCCAATTCTTCCATAATTGTCTCAACATCCTTGACCTTCTAGAAATTGGGTATTTAGCGAACTATCTTTTGATGTGGGTTCCGGTAATGCTGTTCTAGCCTCTCCAACCAGAAAATGGGTAGGCCATCTTAATCAGCAGCATGGGCACAATGTCCTGGAATTTAGACAGACTTCAATTTGTACCAGAATAGTTGATAAGTGTTGATCCGTCAACTGAATGCCACTAAATGTACATACGTAGGTGCATTTTAACGGTTTTTATGTTCGCCCACAATCCGCCAAAATTGGGACCATGCTTGGGATTAAAATGCCATTGGATGCTTTTAGCGTTGAGTTTAGGAACTACATTTCGAGCGACTTCTTGTTGGAAAGTCTGCTGCCACATCCTCAACGATTTGTCTGCGCCTATGAAGTTGGTGCCACAGTAACTATATAGGTGTTTGCAACCTGCACGACATCCGATGAAACGTTCCAATTAGGTGACCACTTCTAAATGTATGGCATTGGTTGCCAAGCAAATGAGCAATAAGATATAGGCTTTGTTCTTATGATGCCCATGAAATCGTGACGCTTTTATTTGAAAACCACCCGTGTAATCTACTAGTGGCTTCAAATGGGAGTTTCGATGTAAGGGTAACTCCGCCCTCTTCTGACAGAATGATTGTGGACGGTGTCGGAAACAATGACTGATTATACTCTTCACGGGAGTGAATAGTATTATTAGTTTATCATTAAGTCACAGAAGGTAGGCATCGCCGACCACATAAAGTATAATTATTTTTAATTAGCTCGATAAGACGAGTTGATTAAGCCATGTCCGTCTGTAAACTACGACATCATTGAAAATGCCCATACACGCACTCACACATACGCCTTAACTTATTTCTGCATTAATTCATTTATTAACCCATAATTTACACAATTCATATGTCGGATGGTCATCTCACGCTTGGAGATGCGGTCGTTGAGCGCCGCATCTCGATTCCTCTTTGGTTGTCATAAGACTAACTAACTAAAATTCTCTACCCCGCAATAAGCGATCAACCACCACATATAAGGAATTCTCTATTTCTCTCCATTCTTAGAATAACGGTACTTATTTACATTCGTCTATTTCATTCGCTATTTACTCTGCCGCGCTCAAGCCTCACTAGACAAAGAGCAAGGCTTAATATTTCTCAAAAACTCCAATAGACAGCAAGATTCAAAAGATATCAGGCGCTATGAAACAAAGCAAAGAATACAAATCAACAAAGACAAGAGCAAAGGAAAGAAACAATAACTGGATCTTACAGTTATTTGAATTCCATTATACATAGCAATACATTTTATTAAACTTAATCCAATTAACAATTCATAATACATAACTCATAATAATCAATACCTAATAAATTAATGACGCTACAACACGGCCAGCCTGACTAGCACACGTCCTTGTTTGTTTCTAAAACAAAAGAACAAAGAAAGGTTGGCACTATGTTTCGCTCAATTTAAATTTCACTTTAACGTTTATTCAAAAGTTGAAAACAAAACAAATATTCAGCATTAACAACAACAAAATAAATGTCCTATATAGTGGCAAAGACTTCGCATTTCAGATCACCTTCAACTACCTTCAGGCAACGAATTCCACAAATTAAAAGCTCTTGCTACTTCGCAATCGTACAGCTACAAATGATAAATGGCCATACCGAGATTCTTACCACAATGCTACTACTCCTTATTGATTGATTGATTGATCAACATAACTCGCGACCACACTTGTGCTTATGCATAAGCATTACGGATCAACCTCGATCCATAGTGCCAGACATTATGCAGTTTTTCTTTTCTTTTTTTTCATGCAACAACTTTACTGACGTCTCTTGCAACGCCTTCACTAACGTCTCTTTCAACGTCTTTACTGACGTCTCTTGCAATGTCTTCATTGACGTCTCTTTCACCGTCTTCGCTGACATCTCTTTCAACGTCGTCACTGACGTCTCCTTCCACGTCTTCACTTTCATCAACTGTGTTCAATTCTGCGGGGATTCCCTCTGTAGACATACGTCGCAAAAACTCATGGGAATACTTATAGGTTGTTCTCCCATTCAACGACTGCAAAATATATCGATCCCAAGACAAAATCTCTGACACCAAAAATGGACCCCTAAACTTCGGATCAAGTTTCGTTTTATGTCATTCCTTATTTTTGGGCAACACACAATCGCCAACCTTGTGTCTTTCAATTTTACATTTATTTTTATCAAACCTAGCTTTCTCCATACAAGAGTTTATCTTTATATTATCCTTTGACATTTTTCTTTAAGAAATCACATCAACTAAGACTAAAAGGTCGTGCTTCTTTTCCTATCAGTAACTCTAATAGCCTTTGTTACACGATTGATCGTACAATTCAAGGCCAGTTGCACCTCGCCTAAAGCATCCTGCCAAGAACGCTGACTAGTTTCAACCGCGGTGCCTAAAACTATGCGTAGTCTAGAAAAAGTAAGCGATAGCGTACGAGTTGGCAAGTTCACCCAAAGCATTCCCAAAGCCCGCTCAAACACAGATGGTGCATTTTTCAGCCCGAAGGGCATGGTCAGAAACTCATCCTGTCCCTCTGGAGTGACAAATGCAGTACGCTCAATTTAATTAGGGTGAATAGATATTTGGTGAAACCCGCTGGCGATATCCAAACAGGAAAAGTATTGTGCTCCACGCAGCCTAGAAATTTTGTCAAATATAAGAGGTAATGGGTACCTATCGGCTATCGTGTTAAGCTCACGATAATCCACACACAGTCGATCGGAGCCATTCTTATTTTTCACTAGAAGCATGGGACTAGCAAACGGAGAACAACTGGGTCGAATAATGTTCGCTACGATTAATTTTCGAATTCTGTGTCTAACAAATTCCTTTTCTTTTGAACTAAGTCTGTAAGTTCGTCTTTGTACAGTTTTGTTAGAATCAATCAAACGTATCTCACATTGTCCAGTAGTAACACGGCTTTTCGGAATGCCATCTATAAATGAAGCTGTATATTCTTTCAACATGTCCAACAAATGAGCATTCTCAAGCCCATCCAGTTCGGTGTCAACATTCGTGAGGTCAGTACAACTGTCAGACGCTGAAAAGGTACACACACATTTTTCTTTAAAAAGTTTAATTGGCACAAGTAATTGTAACGCCAAAACCTTGACACAGAATCTCACGGCCAATCATAACATCAATCTTTAGACAGTCACTCTGAAACAACACTTCAAAAGAATAACCACTAACTACAATGGTAGTAAGAATCTTCAAAGTACTATCTACAGTACTACCTCCAATACCCTTAAGAACAACTAAATTATTAATTCTTTTGCCAGAGAACATTTTAGATACTGATTCTTTGATTAAGGAGCACTCAGCCATAGAGTCAAAGCAAAATGAAAATGACTCACCGGATTGAAGCAAAGTACCCTTCGGTTCGGCCACAGTATAAAGGTTCACTTGCTTTACGTCTGCCTTGCTTCTATTATACGATGAAATACGCTCTGGACAGGCTGATGCAATGTGTCCAGGGTAGATGACCGACCTCCTCCAATCGATGAACCAACAGTGTTATGTTTGCTTTTTGGGTGGTGGCTTCCTCCATCTCTCCTCGAACGACAGTCAGCAATTTTGTGTCCAACCTTCCCACAAAAATGACATTTGATACTGGAAAAATATTTCACTGTTTTTATTCCTTTCTTTTCCCATATGCAAATGCCTTCAGTTCCTGCTGTAATTCGTCTCGCGATTTAACGTTTGCTATGAAAGCCACACGTTGCAGTCGGTTGTCTATTTTAGCCGAATGAGCTAAGACGACCGATACTGCTATTTGTTCAGTTGTCATTGATTTCCACCTGGATACAAGCGAAGTAACCAGGTGGCTCCCATACAGCGGAAGACATTCCTTTCTTTGGATGGCCATTTAAAATGTTCATCACTGTAGCTGCTGGCGTCTCGTTACCTTCAAAGTGCTGCAAGAACAATTCCTTGAATTGTTCCCATGTCATACCGGCGAAATACATTTGAGCCATCCAATGCGACGCATTTCCTTCCAAAGATTTACTTAAGGCCATTAGAAGAGCACTGCCCTCCAACTGATTCTCTACCAAGATCAGGTCAACAGTTGAGCACCGAGAAAGAGCGTCAGCTCAGTCATGTTCAATGTTGAACTTTGGGACCGTTAATATTTTCGGCTCTCTGGTTGCTTGTGTTGCTTTTATTAATTCAACAAAATTGCGGTGTTGGGACTCCAAAAGAACACACAAACGATCGTCAGAATTTGTTTGTAGCGGAGCGTATCCCACTTCTGATGTCGGATGATCAGATGCTGCGCTTGGTTGGCGCAAGCGGATCTTATTTCATAAATTGAACAATTTTTCAGTAGGTAAGTAGATTAAAATTTGAAAACTAAACTCTGTAAAATAGGAAAGATTAATTAATTAATCGGATGATCATCTCGTGCTTGGTTGGCGCAAGCAAAGCATGATGATCTAATACATAAATTAATGGTTATGAATACACAACTATACTAATAATAATCTAATCATAGACTAGAGATATGAGTACCAATTATGCCCAAACTTATAAACATAGTATAGACCCTATATAAGTGAAATGCGATTATCAAAATTTGAGTTATACGATGGCGGTTCATTAAGTATCCGTGTAAGAAATGAAGACACCATTTTTTTTCAAAAAAATGTTTTTTTTTTTCAACATAGTCCCCTTTTAGAAAGATAAACTTCTCCCAACGTTCCGGATATTTTTTTAACCTTTCCAAAAAAATAGGATTTGTCGAACTCTCCAAAATACGCCTCTGTTTCGGCGATGACTTCCTCGTTTGAGATAAATTTTTTTCCCGCGAGCCATTTCTTCATGTTAGGGAACAAAGTCGCAGGGGGGTGCGGCAGCGATTCATAACGCAATTCATGCAGTTTGGCGGAGACAACACCAGATGAATGTGCTGGTACGTTATCGTGATGAAACAACACCTTTTTTTCGCCAAATGCGGCCGTGTCTCCTTTAATTTTTTGTCGAAGCGGTCCAAGAACTCACTGTAGTATTGTTCAATGATCGTTCTTCCTTTTTCTAAAATATTCATGAGGATGACGCCCTTCGCATCCCGAAAAATCGTCGCCATGACCTTACCGGCCGATGGGACCGTCTTCGCCTTCTTTGGTGCAGATTCACCGAGAGAAATCCATTGTTTTGATTGTTGCTTAGTTTATGGTGTGTAATGATGAATCCAGGTTTCATCAACGGTGACAATTCGATGCAAAAAGTCCTTCGGATCTCGCTTAAATTGCCCCAAACACTGCTTCAAAGTTAACAGCCGCATCCGCTTGTTGTTCAGCGTGAGCAAACGCGGCACCCATCAGGCCAACCATTTTTTCATCGCTAACTTATCATGTAAAATATTAATTGCTGTTCCGGTCGACACACCTACGGCCTTTGCTACTTCGCGCACTTTCTTCCGTCGATCAGCAAGAATCATATCGTGGACTTTTTCAATGATTTCCTCGGTAATCACGTCTGCCGGGCGTCCTGGTCGCTCCTCATCAAAAACGCATGTTCGCCCACGTTTAAATTCGTTGAACCGATATCTTATGGTGTCCCCATAAACAGCATCCAACTTTGCTTTTATCTCCTCGCATTTTTTCCCATTCAAAAACAAAAAACGAATTACTGAACGAACTGCTCTTTTTACATCTTAGCGAAAATCACGAAACACGTCTGACTCGGATGGCTGCCAAATCGAAACTAACCTATCAATCAGTCTTAAATTTGTAATAGCGCCGTCTGATAGATGGCAGCACACGATGATAACACTAACTTCACTCAGGAACGACCTCTATCGTCAAACACGGGTACTTAATGAACCAGCCTCGTATATAGAGGTTTTACCTTAAATTTTTTTGTATAGTGGCTTTTACATGTAATTGACTAGTCGAATAGTAGTATGGTAAATTCAATAACAATTTAAGGAGGTTATTCTGTGCAATCTTTTTTTGTTTTTTTTTATTTCTCAATTGTTTTTGTATTTTTTATCTATTAATATTAGACACTTTATACATGTTTCTGAAAAGGTTGACAATAATTTAATTTAAATTAGAAATTTGTTGGTTAAATACTTTATAGTGCTAGATCTACTGGCCTTGTCGATTCTTTTTAGCCGTCTGGTTCTTGTGAGTTCGGCAATCGGTAGATTACTTATATCGTTGTTTACATGGTTTGCTAGTTTTAATTGGTGTTTTCTGCTCATTTGTGTAATTCAGCATTGATTAACATTCTTAATATTTTTGATTGTTGTCTTTATAAAAGTGATATGTTTGTTGACTTTGCTGTGCCCCATAACTGAATTCCATAAGTCCAGGTGGGTTTGATGATGGTCTTATGTAGTAGTAGTAGTAGTATTTCTTTTTATTCATTTTTCGTAATATATATGTACATAGTAGACATGTGCTCGATTACAATTGAAACTGCTTTTGAATAATCTACTCTAAAACTTGTCCTTGATTTACCGCACTAATTTGCAGCGATTATGATTAAATGTAGTATTTTGCTTCTGTAGTACGATTACTCTATCCATTTGCTTTATGCTCAAGTTTTATGGATAAAAATGAATAATGATAATTTTGAGTACGATTATGAAAAGTATTGAGTTCATACTATATGTACTACAAGTAAAAACGTTGTTGTTGTCTACTGGTTACTGGCGAGCGAGATGAGGAGAGCGCTCGCATAGCACAAACATATTTCGTAAGAAAACAATAACAACGTACACCTTCATCCTAGCCCCTCTCTCTCACACTCTATATGTCTCTTTGTTATCTTATCTTCACTGGTTATTGCTTGTAAGTCCACATTTCTTGGGCCGAAAGTCGACCTCCCTTTCTGAACACCATTATTTTTGACTTCATTAGGTTTACTTCCAAACTCCATTTTAAACAGTAATCCTCTAACTTATATATCATTGTTTGGAGTACACACATCATCAGCTAGTAGTCCTATATCATCCGCGTACATTATCACTCTTATGTTTGTCCCATTAATATTTAGACCACCTTCCAAATTGTTGTGGATATCATTAAGATATAAAATAAACAGCAACGACGACAGTAGACAACCTTGTTTTACCACAGAATAAGTATCAAAGACATTTGACATTTCATCACCCGTCCATACCGCGTATTTGGTGTCTTTGTAGATATCTTCTATTACTCGTAACATTTTTGTTGATAGGCCAATCTCATGCAGCTTGTATATTAGTGGGTTTCTGGGCACCTTTTCAAAAGCAGCCTTGAAGTTAACAAAGAAGGCGTAAGGCGTTTGTTTTCCGCTAATTTTATGTGCACAATACTTGACAGGTTGTATATGTTATCAATCGTTGAGTATCCCCTTCTAAAGCCTGCTTGGAATTCGTTAATGATGTTATACTGCTCTGCCCATTTGTAGATTCGCTCATTCAGTACACCCATGAACACTTTTGCGATGGTATTCATAAAAGCTATTCCTCTATAGATGTGCCTACTGATACGTATCAGATTCGACAACAACCACAAGGAAAATGACGTCATTCAGGGGTTGTTGTTGTAGAATGTGATGGGGATCAATAGTCGCATCAAGAACTGATGTGCCTTGATAAGAAAATTAATAGTGTCGCCAAGTTTTTCCTAGTGCTTCCAAGTTTTTCAGTGTTTTTCCGCTTAAACAGCAACTGATGGCACAAAACATTGTTAAGTAAACCATAAATTGTCAATTTTTTATAAAAGAATTTAATAAAATAAGTATCAGGAATGAAAAAGGGAATTGCAAGAACTATTTGCATATGTTGCAAAATGTTCTAAATCATGTATTTTTCACAAACTTTTAGTTTTTATTTAACCAACGTGCTCGCAAGTTCCACGTGTGTGTATAACCAAAACAAAAAACAGCTGTTCGTGATGCAAAATATCTGGTGTAAACGAAAAACCCCATCAATGTGATGTACTTTGGTGTAAATTGCATATTATTTACTATATTTGGATTTCCTTTTTTAAATATCGGGAACAGAATTGTATTTAAAAATGTATTCTCCACTTTTCCTGTTTCGAGTATAACATTGTTAACTCCTCCAAAAACTCGCTGGTTGCATTTTTGACAAATTCATAAGGTATCCTATCTATTCCAGGAGCCTTGTTATTTTTTGACTTTTTTAAAACCTGATGAATATCGGATATTTGTATAGCACTATCTAGGATGTCATGAGATTGATATCGTTGGCAATAATGGATTTCACAGAATTCTTGGGTAGAATTTAAGAGGGTTGCAAAGTAATGTTTAAACTGTTCCGCCGATAAATTTGCTCCAGTTTTAAAAGTTTGCCCTCTTATTTCGTTTGCAACTCTCCACCAATCTGAGGAGTCTTTTATATGGTTTATCTTCTGTTCCATCCCTTTGAGATATTCAAGTTTGGCCTGCACACACACATTTCTATAGACTTGAATGGCTCTTAAATAGTAAGACTTGTCACTTTCAATATTTGTTCTTTTAAATTTGTTTAGGGCTTCAAATAATTTTATGCGCGCTTTATGACATTTAAATTTTAACCACTTCTGTTTAAAAATTACTTTTGTGCCCCTCTGTATCTCCACTGAGTTCCTGATACCTTGAACCAGCTGGGGTAAGGTCGGTGTGTTATTTTCTTCCTTTAGGGTCTGTAGGTTCTCATTTAATTTTTGTTGGTATGTGCTACGCTTCGACTCTATCCAGCGCAGTTTCGGTATTAAATGCTGTGGTTTTGTTTGGCTGTTAATATTTTCAAACTCCATAGTAAGCTTGATTGGTATGTGATCTGACCATATTTGATGACCGACTCCGAAATTTGTGACCAAATGAAGGCACTCCACTGATATTGCACAAAGGTCATTTACAGAGCTTCCGATCGCATTTACAAAAGTAAAATCATCACTTTGATCACCTTGCGTCCTTCCATTCAGTATCAATAATTCATAGTCTGTACAGAACTCAGTGAGTACCTTTCCATTTGAATTAGTTACCATGTCTTTTGAATTCCTGTTTTCTTAAACTGCATTAAAACTTAGTCTATTTAGATCTATTTGTTGTTGTAGTTGTCCAATTCGTATATTAAAATTGCCCATAATTATTAAATTTATTTATTTTATCAAAGTTATTTCTTCATCGTTTGCGTATAATCTAATATAACCAATTCCATTTATAGTACGGTACACATGCCTTATTCCCCTATTGCTTAAATCCTTTTTAATTCCAATGACCATTCCACCGCTAGCTCTTCCGTATTGGCTATTTCTTGTTGCTGGTTTCCAATATGTATCAAATCCATTAAAATATTTAGTTGCCTGTACTACTTTATCATCAGTGATGTGTGTTTCAATTAAAGCGAATACATCATTTTGCCGCAAATATTGGAAAAAGTCAGGATATAAAAATTTACTTTGCAGGCCATGAAGGTTGTAGGAGATAAGACTAATTTTTGCATTTTGGCAGGTCGTTTTTATTAGTTTTTTTTGTAGCTTGTCGAACCAGTACTTATAATCTATGGAAATTAGTTTAGCGTCGTTTCCATACAGCTCCCTGAGAGTAATTCCACCTTCCTGCTGGTCTTGCATCAACTTTTTTTCGCGGTTCCACCTAAACCATTTATTCCCGATTTTTAAGTTGTCATCCCTCACCATAATCGGATGTTTTTTATTTGTAGCCAATATCGCCGATTTAAACTGCAGCATCACCCTTTTCTTTAGTTGGCAGTCACGTTCTATGTAGATAGATGAACCTGCCAGCTTGTTTGTTCGTTTCAAAACCGAGAGCAACCCCTCTTCCGAGTCAAATTCAACCAACGCAGTCACTTTACCACCTCGCTCTGCAATCCTCTTTGTTGCTTTCACCATTGAGGCCGATGTAACTGTAAGCACTCTTTACGTACCCTCTTCACTTCGTCATGAACTGCCATGGTTGCTGGCAGCCCTTTGAATATCAATTTCCTGCCTTTGATATGTTTTTCCATCTGCGCTATCCGTTTTCGGTCAGCTTCCTTTTCCGCTTTTAGTTGCTCTAACTCGACTTTCATTGCAATATTTTGTTTTGTCAATTCAGCTACATATTCTGCCATACTCGATTTTATCGAGAACCTCTTTACTCATCTCCTTATTTGTTACTCTTACAATGGCATTGATATCTTCGGCGCTTGGATTTTTTGTGTCTACCGCCTCAATTTTTGCTTCTAATTTAATTTCTCCCGATTTGATCGCATTTAAGACATTCTGCAGGCTCACTTCTGGCGAAAGCGCTCCTCGGGACCTCTTTCCTGACGGTGTGCCTACATCTTGGTTTTGTTTATTTGGCGTACGTTGCATTGTAAACACCTTCTCTACTTTCTCGTTCAAATTTGTTACTATTTAAGGAGTACTTTTACGCTTAAAATTAAAGATGTATGTACTAGTTTTGGATATACTTTTGGGCTTATGTCTAATTTACAACTAAGTGATGCAAATCACAGCTTTCAAAGTCCTGGGGTCCAAAGTCCAAAGCTCGGGAACAGCTAGCTAGATAGTATAATGTATTTTTAGGAATTTTTGCTGCTGCTGTTCTTTGTTGTTGCTTCCACTTCTCGATTATATGCAAACGGTTAGCTACTTATTTTGCCGAAATACTGAATAACAAAATTATTGTTCTATGTATTATTTTTTCTTTTATATTTTAATTAATGTTATTATGTATGTTTAAACCGTTTGTTCTATTCAAATTTTTGGTTCACTTTTTGTCTTTTTATCTTTTGTATTTTCCTTTATTTAAATTAATTGTTATCACTGCACTGCAGAGCACATTTCCACACGTCCTGACTGTTCGACTCAATCTTGACTATATATATACGGTCTTATATATTAGCAGTTTGTTGTCAGTTGATAAGGCTGAATTTTTTGAGAGAAGCCAATATAATTGTCTGATCTCTTTTCTTTTGAATGTGAAATTTCCAATTTAATTTGTTGTCTATATGCATTCCTAGATATTTTGCCACGTTTTCAGTGGGAATATCCGTGTGGTTGATTTGGAGCTTCTGTGGTTGGTATCTTGTCCTCGTTGTGTAAATGACATAGACAGTTTTTTGTTCATTTATTTTGATTTTCCATTTATTGAACCAGGTTACCATTGTATCTATTATGAGTTGCATATCTAATGTAGCTTTCGTCAAGAATATGTTGGAATGCAAAAGAACGGTGTAATCTGCAAATCATTGATGATTCGTCTGTGGGGGTAGGTATGTCTGCTGTATATGAGTTGTATAGTAGTGGCCCTAGAACGGTTCCTTGTGGAATTCCAGCTTTGATTAACGATGATTGGCAGTCTTTGTATTTAACATAAAAGTATCGTCCAGTTATATAACTTTTTACTATGTTATATAGAGGTTGTGGTAACTGGTTTTGTAGTTTGCGTAATAAGCCTTCATGCCAAACTTTGTCGAACGCCTTTTCTACATCATGAAAAACACCTACGTAGTATTTTTTGTCGTCTAGATCTGATAATATTTTTTGAGTCACCCTATGAACTTGTTGTATCGTCGAGTGTTGTTTTCGGAATCCGAATTGATGATCTGGAATTACACGCCTGTCTTTTAATATTGGGTTTATTCTGTCGTGTAGTAGCTTTTCAAATATTTTACATAGAATCGGAAATAAGCTAATGGGTCTGTAAGATAATGGTAGTACTGGATCTTTACCCGATTTAGGTATAGTGATTATTTCTGCGATTTTCCAAAGTAATGGAAAGTGTTGCGTTCTTAATATAAAATTAAATTGTTTGCAAAGGAGACTTATAGCTTCGCTGGGTAGCTCTTTTATTATTTTACCAGTCAGTTGATCATATCCGGGCGATTTTTTATAGTTGACTCGGTTTTCTTAATCAGAGGAGTATTTCTCGTGGTATGATGTTTTTTATTATATAATTCGTCGATATAATTGCATTAAAAGTTGGCAAGTTGGTTGGAATATTCAATGTAAATGTGTTATCACAGTGGTCAGCTAAGGTGGTGACTTTCACGATATCGGTCCGTACCCAAGAACCATTCGTTTTCTTCAGCGAAGGTTGGTCCGGTGTTTTTGATATTACTGATTTAGTTGCCTTCCATAATGAAAAGTTCGTTTCAGATGTTGGAGTAAGGGGTGAAGGTAATTTGTTATCTGATTGTTTTTCTCTTTAAGAAGTGTGGTTGTAAGCATTTTTCTCGCTCTGTTTAGTTTATTTTTTGTCTTCGGGGTATCTGGTAGTCTGCCATATTTTCCGGAGTCTTTTTTTTTCCTCTACAAGTCTCCTTACTCTTAGGGATGTGTTGTTTTTATTAACGGTGGTGTCGATTTATATAGTGCTTCATTTATTATTTCGTTTATATGGATTATAGTTTATTCGATGGTTTCTGTTGTATTGAAAGTGATTTGCGTTTGAAGTGTGTTGTTAATGTGTTCACGGAAGGTTTCCCAGTCGGTATTTTTATTGTACATTTTGTTATTGATATTTTGTCTAGCGATTTTGAAATTATAGTCAACTAGCAACCCGCCCTGCTTTGCACGGGTGCAATTTAAAAAATATCGCTTTGGTATTCATAGCAAGAAATTTTATTAATTAATTTTTTAACAAAATTTTGTTTACAATATGTCTTTGTATACAATATTTACAGCTTTCTTGTCATTGCACAATTCGAACAGATTTTGTCTTGAAGTGACGCGCGAAAGAGCTGCATATAACTGTCCATGGGAAAAACACTCAATGCTCAGGTCTAATCCCACAACGTTGAATGTTTGACCTTGTGATCTGTTAATTGTCATAGAAAATGACAATTTTATAGGAAACTGCAATCTTCTAAACTGGAAAGGTAGATCCGTTGGTATTAATGGAATCCGGGGAATTAAAACGACTTCTTCAGTTCCACATCCGGTCAGTATTGTACACTATAATATGTAGTTTTTTAATGATTTTATCTGTAAACGTGTACCACTGCACAATTTTGGATTGATTTTTGGTGGATTAAGGTTCCGTAATAAAATAATGGGACACCCTACTTTTAAAACTAATTTATGTGGGGGCAAACCAGAAGGCTGTAGAGAATTAAGAAATTCTGTTGGGAAATGAACAGCCTCTTCCAGATCAATAGCATTGTCTACAGAGTAGTATGTTTGAGTCAGTCCATTGATCTTTGACAGAATTAAATGATTTACTTTACCTATTTGATCGTTGGTAGGTGACAAAATAGCTCTCTCCTTTAATATAATTTCGGGATAAACCTTTTCTACCAATTCTTGGAGATCATTTACCAAAACGCAATTATTTTCATTCTCAAGATTAATTCTTCCATTGTCTTGTGGCATCTGTCCATTTCCTATTTTGAGCAAAAACTCTTCAAAATTCCGGTTTTCATGTGTAGGCAACGAAACTCTCATATTTGTTTTGAGTTCTAATATATTCACATGCGACCACAGGTATGATCTTTTCAATTAAGCGTTTATTTCATCAGCACGTATCCCTCTTGTGACAACCGGTAAAATTTGGCGAAAATCACCTGAGAATAATATTGTGCACCCACTCATAGCTGAGTTTGTGCTGCGCAAATTGCGCAATGTTCTATCTAATGCTTCAACAGAAGACTTGCTTGACATTGTAGCTTCGTCCCAAACAATTAATGAACAGTTGCGCATCAATTTTCCAGTATTGTAATACTACATACACTGTTAGTATCTTCAGTAGGAATTTTTAGAGGAAGTTTAAACGTTGCGTGTGCGGTTCGGCCTCCTTCTAAAAATGTAGCTGCAATTCCGGATGAAGCAACAGCTATTGCAATTTTACCAATAGATCTTACTTTGGCTAAGAGCAAGTTAATTAGAAATGTTTTTCGGTACCTCCAGGAGCATCAAGGAATAATATTTTTCCTTCGTTCCTATCAATCGATATTAATAACGCATGGTATACTTTTTTTTGATCGATGTTCATGCGATGTTCAGTGTAGGTTGATCATAGGATGTTTCTCTTGTGTATTCACTGTTTAAATTCGAGTTCGCTATATTTGTAGGCATCGGCAGTTCAAAATCTTTATTAGATTTACCCGAAAGAACTTTGTTTGATTCTAACAAAGCTTCCTTAAAAATATTGTCATCATATTGGACATCTGACATTATCTCTCTTCGTCGCTGAATCAATATGTCTTCAGCCATATTTTCTTGATACTTATTCCAGAGAAATAGAGAGTCGCCCACTTGGCAAAATGCTACAATAATGGCAAATATATACCTCAATGACCTCGCTGAATAGCAAATAGCAGCTTCCGAAATTGTATTATCCCAATGGGAGTTATCTTCTAAGAGACCTATGTCTTTGCACGCTGCTTGATACGTATTATAAGTTACGCCTTGTATAGTCCTGAGCTGTGCGAAATATGATGGACCTTTTACTATATGAAGTAACATTCTCAAATAGAAACATTCGCTGTTGTTGGGATGAACTACATAAACTCTTCCCAACGCATTTGTTTTTTTTACTTCCGGAAACCCTTCATGTCATCTTGTGATTTTTCATGTAAATATCGAGGCCCACCAGTGAATGATGCAGTATCACTAATTGTCCAATTTCGTTGCTGTGC
This sequence comes from Amiota communis, assembly GCA_037043315.1. Classification (NCBI taxonomy): domain Eukaryota; kingdom Metazoa; phylum Arthropoda; class Insecta; order Diptera; family Drosophilidae; genus Amiota; species Amiota communis. Next base: position 40,938 of record JBAMAV010000057.1, on the reverse strand, counting down.
TCATTCGACTGTAAAGCATCCTGAAGATGAACGTAGTTTTCTGCTCTCAATTTAGTTTGCTCGTTTCGGATGTAAGCTAATCGCTCCGATTCAATTTTCGCATACTGATCGACTAAGTATTGGTTCGTTAACGTTCCATACCTCAGTAAAAGGTTAAAATTTGCATGCCTTCTCATTATTCGATAACAATAATAGTTCATACATGAAACTGGTTTATGTAGAGGTGTTCCACTAACTGGATCAACTTGAGTAATATTTATAGTATATCCGTCTTCTCCCCGACATAGCATCAAAGGATACTGTAAGCTGTCATAAGATCGGTGCAATTCGGATATTCTGTGCAAGTTGTTGTCACGATTGTGCAATACAATATCTCATTTAGCAAATTGTTGTCCAGCTATCACAACTGCAACTTCACTCGTAGATGGGACATTATAACGGCCGATGTGTTCTCCAGCAGGCACTTTATTTGCATGGATTACGATATTAAAGTACGTAGCTGTTATGGGAATGTAACAAGTCTTGTAAGTCTAACCAAACTTTGATCCATTGGTTGTGCGACACTGTTACACCTCGCTGATGCTTGTGTTTCGGGATCTGATATAAAATAGATCTGTAGAAATTTGTGATCGTCGCACCCATATGGTAGCAAGCTTCCTGCTAAATGATATACTTGGCCTGTATTTTAAATGTAGCCATAAAACCTCGCTCAACAACCTGCGTACTCTTAAAAGATGTCATTTGGAATGCATTGTTGTATCGGCGTATATTGCGCATGAATGTTTTTGATTTAGGATGATCACCCGTAAGAAGAGAGTAAAGTGGTTCAGGTGGAGGAAGAATTTCATGTAATTTTATTTTTCCTTGCAAGCAACAAAGACCTTTGGATTCATCCTTCCATTTCAAAGCAGAGCAATATTCGCAGACAACCGACATTGTAACTATTGAAACGACAGGATCATTCTTGTATTCAATAGAAGGATCGTAATTCATGGCAGAATTTAACTTGTTTGACCACAAAATAGAAGTCCTCATCGATCTGCGCTCGGACAATTCTAGGGCTCTCTGAGATCTGCGTCTATTTCTGCCATAACGAAGACGAATTGCACGTTCTACAGATGATTCTCTATTTATACGCAAGGAACTAATTGATCTTGCATAGACAGATTCCCTTTTTTCGTTAGTTTCATTATTCCGAAGTAAACGATATCTGTGTGCGTTTGGCGTGCTACGATATTTGAACGACTTGGCATAATTGATGCTATGATAAGAAAGATGTTAGCTAACTGCAATTACAATAAAAAGTTTTGTGTTGTACATTTTTTCCTTATATTGCAAGTAAACAAATGTTTCTTTTACCTTATAGTATGGCGTAAATGATAATAATGTTAAGGCTTCAATTATAATAATGATAACTTTAATTTAATTCTAAAATCACATTTGAAGAAACTTTGCTGTGAAAATAATGAAAAGCTGCAATTCTGTAGTGGCACTAAATGCTTTTTCCATAAATTATAACACTATTACAACTACATTAATTTTAAAAGCGAACATAACGGGACTCACAAAGCCAACCTGTGAAATTATAAAAATTCAGTATTGGTAAATGGGAAAAGAATTACTTTTTGAACTGTTTTGTGAACCAAAAAAAGCTGTTTGATGTTGTAATGAATGACAAAAACCTGTTTTGGTGAATGTCAAACAAAGTGTTGCTGTTTTTAGTGAATGGAATTAATGATAATGATCATCATTATTTTTATTATGGAATCAATTATTTATGTACATGCAAACCTTTCTAAGGAAATTCTTTAATTAACAGTGAAACCCGTATCAAAATACGTTGCATGGTTTAGAAGTAATCAGTATTCTAACTTCTTGAAATTTCGACTTTGCTTTATACTATGTAAAGATTTGGATTGGAGATGATAATTCGAATTTTGATTTGATTGTTAATGCATGCTCATTAAGGTTTCGTGTTATGCAAAGTCGATTAGATCCGGGACTTTACAGGGGTCAGTTGGCCAGTAGGTTGGTTCTCCAGTGCTTAGGTGTCTAGCTTTAATATGCTGAATAGCATTATATAATTGTTTGTCTTTAGCGGTTGTTGTTCTTGATCCCCATATTAAGTTTTTTGAATTGAAATCACCTGCGGCAAGGAATCTATGTCCGAGATTTTTAAAATAGTCCAGATATTGGTCACTTGTTATTTTGTGCTTTGGTGGACTACATAATGCAGCTATATTGATTGGTCCAGCAGTGTCATTTATTTGAATAATTGTTGACTGGATGTGATCTGTTTTATAGTGGTCTAACTCTGTGTATTTTATATTGATTTTATAATAATAGCTGTTCCTCCGTGTCCTTTTCCGTTTGGATGGTTGGTAGCCAATATATCGTACCCGTGTATTTGGATGCAATGCTTGTTTGTAAAACAAGTGCGATGTCAATAAGATTGTCATTTAAAAATTGTTTCAGTTCAAAAATATGGCGGTTTAAGCCGTTAGCGTTCCACACTATTATTCCTAAGTTCACTGGTCATTTTGATTGCTTAGTAAGGCTTGGTTAGGTAGAAGGATGGTTATGATCTTAATTAAGTTGTTTACTTGTAGAACTAAATCTTTAACTATAGATTTTAGTTCTTGTATGTCATTGGATTGTGTGTTAATTTCCTGCTTACTTTCTTGCGTGTTGTCAATGGTTTTCGTATCATTGTTTTTATTTGTTTGAGTGGTTGCCATTGGCTGGCGAACAGTAGGTTGTGATCGATTGATGATTTGGGCATAACTTATTCCTGATTGTGTTGGTGTGTTTATATCTTTAGTTATTGGTTCATTGGTTTGTGTAATGAGATTTTTTTCTCTTAGTTGGGGGAATCGTTGTATTTCAAGTGTTTTGTAGGTTTCGCATCGTTTATAATTAGCGGTGTGGTTGCCGCCGCATAGTGCGCATTTGAGTTGGTAGTTGAATAGTTTTAAGTTGCATTCTATCGTCTTGTGTTTGCCAGCGCACTTGACACATATTGGGTCTCTAGTACAAAAGTTTTTTGTATGTCCGTATTTTTGGCAGCTTGTAAATTTTTTTATAATTTATTATTTATTTAGAATCTATCTAATGACTATATGTAGACAGTAGCTAAATTGCATGAGGTATACAGTATCTTGAGGTTATATTAGGAAGGATAGGGGTTAGGTCACTGATTGAAGCGGAAGGGAAGATCCAAGGGATGATAGCGCTTAAGTCTGCGGAGTTGCTGGCTGTTGTCCAGAAGCTGCACTGCAAGGACGTTTACATGGTTCTCAAGTCGATGTACATTGTGAAATTTTTCTTTTGTGGTGTGGTGGTTAAAATTTTATTTTGGTTTAAGGCATGGGTGTTATTTTGTAATTGTCTGCATTTTTTTTGTTGCTTTTACCTCTATTAAAAATATCGGAAGGTGTGCCTTAGTAGCTTTATGCTGGATATGATTGGTCTAGTATGTCATTGTATTTGGTAATTGTCGACGGATGTGATCTGTTTTGTAGTTGGTCTAACTGTGTGTATTTTATATTGATTTTTAATATGCTGTTCTGAGTCTTGCCGTTTGGATGGTTGTAGCCAGTATTGTACCCGCGTACTTGGATGCAATGATTGGGTAACTCTATGTCAATAAGATTGTTTTGTATGTCCGTTCATATCTTTAGGTTAGCGTTGCAAATTTTTGTTACTGAGATTTTATTCTTTAGTTGGGGTAGAATCGTTGATCTTAATGTTTTTACTTGTAGACATCGTTAGCTATAATTAGCGATGTAGGTTGCGGTATCCGCTTTGAGTTGGTAGTTGGAATGGTTTTATAGTGTGTTTATGGTCTTGAGTTTGCCAGCGGACTGGGAACATATTGGGATCGATTGCTGATTTGGGCTACTGTCCGAGTTGTTGGCGTTGTATGTCTCTAGTAATTGCATTTGTGAAGGACTTTTTCTTTGTGAATGTTGATTGTGTTTGAGGTTTCGCATCTTATAATTAGGGGTGGGGCTAGGCGCATTGAGGGAGTGAAGTAAGGCATCATCGCTTGTGTGCGGACTTGCTGGCTCTGTCAAAGTGATGCCAGGCGTTTAATGGTTTAAGTGATTAATTTGAATTTTTCTTTGTGGTGTGCTGGTTACAGTATTTGGGTTTAAGGCATGGGTGTTATTTTGTAATTGTCTGCATTTTTTTTGTTGCTTTTACCTCTATTAAAAATATCGGAAGGTGTGCCTTAGTAGCTTTATGCTGGATATTATGAATATTGATTTTTTGTGTATTTACTTTTGAGGTGATATCGACATTTCTGTACCACTGTGCATTGCTTCGTTGTTGTTGTATTCGTTTTGTTCATCCATTGTTGCTAGTATTTCGAATCTGTCTGATGACGAAGTGGGTTTGCTTAACCAGTACTGCTATAAAGTTGTTTGTGCTGAGTTTTGAGGTGATATCGCATTTCTGTACCACTGTGCATTGCTTAGTTGTTTGTGCTGAGTTTTGTACTATTTGCTTTTGTGTGGTATTTTTACTTTCTTGCTTTTTTCTGTTATTAGTTCATCATATGTTTTTTTGGATGTATCTCGGTTTCTTTTAGTTATTGTTGTACTCTTCACGGGAGTGAATAAGTTTGTCACAGAAGGAGACATCGCAGACCACATCAAGTATATATATATGTGATCAGCTCGATGAGACGAGTTGATTTAGCCATGTCCGTCTGTCTGTCTGTATGTATGTAAACTAGTCCCTCAGTTTTTGAGCTGGAGAGCTGAAACATAGGTTTTTTTTCACCATATGCAGCTTATTTGTCGGAATCAGCCGAATCGGACCACTAGGGGGGGTACCTCCCATACAAAACATCCCTTTAAATTAATGTTCTTATTATTTTTGTTTTTTTAACATAGGTGCGGTACCTCCCATACAAACCCCCTTTTAAATTATTGTTCTTGTTAGAAAAAGTTTTTTGTTTATTAACGTATCGAACTGAAATTTGGACCCTATAAGTTTGTAATCCATAGCCACAAATCAATCATGTAAATTTCATGATCTTAGGGTTACCAGGAGTGCTACCTCCCATACAAACCCAAATTAAATGGAAAACTTCTTTACATAGTATAAAGCAAAGTCGAAATTTCAAGAAGTTAGAATACTGATTACTTCTAAACCATGCAACGTATTTTGATACGGTTTTCACTGTTAATTAAAGAATTTCCTTAGAAAAGTTTGCATGTGCATAAATAATTGATTCAATAATAAAAGAACTTATGATCATTATCATTCATTATCCATATTTGTCATTCACTAAAGACAGCAACACTAAGTTTGACATTCACCAAAACAGGTTTTTGTTATTCACTACAACATCAAACAGCTCTTTTTGGTTCACAAAACAGTTCAAAAAGTAGTTCTTTCCCCATTTACCAATACTTATTTTGATAATTTCACAGGTTGGCTTTGCGGATGAGTCCCGTTATGTTCGCTTATAAAATTAATGTAGTTGTAATAGTGTTATATTTTATGGAAAAAGCATTTACTGCCTCTACAATATTGCAGCTTTCATTCTTTGCACAGCAAAGTTTCTTCAAGTGTGATTTTAGAATTAAATTAAAGTAATTATTATTATCATTTAAGCCATACTATAAGGTAAAGAAAACATTTGTTTACTTGCAATGTAAGGAAAAAATGTCACCTACTAACGATCAAATAGGTAAAGTAAATCATTTAATTCTGTCAAAGATCAATGGACTGACTCAAACATACTACTCTGTAGACAATGCTATTGATCTGGAAGAGGCTGTTTATTTCCCAACAGAATTTCTTAATTCTCTACAGCCTTCTGGTTTGCGCCCACATAAATTAGTTTTAAAAGTAGGGTGTCCCTTTTTTATTAAGGAACCTTAATCCACCAAAATTGTGCAATGGTACACGTTTACAGATAAGATCATTAAGAAAACTACATAATAGAGTGTACAATACTGACCGGATGTGGAACTGGAGAGGTCGTTTTAATTCCCCGGATTCCATTAATACTAACGGATCTACCTTTCCAAATTAGAAAATTGCAATTTCCTATAAAATTTTCATTTTCAATGACAATTATCAAATCACAAGGTCAAACATTCAACGTTGTGGGATTAGACCTGAGCATTCAGTGTTTTCCCCATGGACAGTTATATGTTCTTTCACGCGTCACTTCAGTTCGTATTGTGTAATGACAAAAAAGCTGTTAAAATTGTATACAAAGACATATTGTAAACAAAAATTTGTTAAAAAATTAATTAATTAAATTTCATGCTATCAATATCAAAGCGATATTTTTTAATTGCACAAATTGCAAAGCAGGGCGGTTTGCTAGTTTAAAGAATAAATATACAATAAAATTGCCACTCAAACTGATGTGATGCTAAGAAAGGAAGGTTGGATGTAACCCGGAGGAGCGTGAAGAGTATTACATCTTTGGCATAGCCAATGATAGCCTTCTTTCTGGTTTTTAATTTGTTTTGTTGAATATTTTCAATGTTTTGATTTTCTACCTGAGCCTTTGGTGATGTAATTGAAGTAGTTGATGTGAAAGTAGATATTGTGGTAGCGGTTGATGCTACAGTTGTTGTATATAATCTTTGGATTGTACTGGTTATTGATGACGTTGTAGTCGGTGGTATAGAAGTTGTTGGCGAGATGCACTGTGCGCTCCAAGTTAGCGTGCTTGTTGTCGCTGGGGCTAGAAAAGCCGGAGAGCAGGAACGTGTTTTCTCTTCAGCTCTAGAAAGGGGCAAGCGGTCTCGAATAGTAAAGTAACCATTCTTGTTTTTAGAGTTTAGCCTTCGCTCGTCTAACTGAGCGTTAGGCATAGTACCGGATTTTCGAAATTTATAGATAACATAGAACGATAAGAGTCACACTACAACGGTAGGTGTTGTTGTTGTTTTTGTTCTCTTACTAATAACACTGTGCGACAAAACATGTCAGGAATGTAACTGTTCACAAGCACAATATACAAGAATAAAACTAATAAACAGTAATGTAACCTGTACCATAAAAGACGGGTTTGTGTTGTAGTGCGGTACTATGTAATTTTATTTCTCAGGTGCGGAATCACATATTTTTATTGTAGCTCATTTCTTCAATTTATTATTTTAGCCTGACGTTCTTAGATTAATAACAGATACTTATATGTGTAATTATATTGCTATTTTTTTTTTTATAAAATTCATAATAATAATAAATAAGTATGATTTTTGATTGAAAAGTACGCTCTCTTTATTGATTTAATTTATCATAACTTTTGAATGGTACGTGTTAAAAGAAAACCGTTAACTGTTTCGTGTTTAGCATGCAATTAACAATGAAAAGGAGTTTTCATTAATGTTATATTTTTTTTTTTTTTGTCGCACAGTGCAATCTTCACTAGTAATCACAAAAATTGAATCTTTCATAACTTTTAAATGGTATGTGTTAGAAGGTACCAAACCAGGGAAGGACAAGTGTCTATCTAAACTCTTTGAAAAAACACTGCTTGAAAAAATCAATAGACACGTGCTAGACATTATACCCTCTCATCAATTTGGATTTCGCAAAGGGCACAGCACCATCGAGCAAGTAAACCGCATAACTTCTGAGATTCGTACAGCATTTGAACACCGCGAATACTGCTCTGCTATTTTTCTCGATGTTGCCCAGGCATTTGATAAAGTCTGGTTGGACGGCCTTATACATAAAATAAAATTGTTCCTTCCAAAAAACACTCACAAAGTCCTTGAGAGTTATGTCAGCGACAGATTGTTTGCTGTGCGACAAAACGAGTACACAACACGAAACTAGAGCCGGAGTTCCACAAGGAAGCGTTCTTGGGCCGTTTCTGTATGTGTTCTACACATCCGCCATACCAACGGACTCTCAAATCACACTATCTTTTGCAGATGATACCGCAATATTAAGTAGATCTCGTTGTATGATGCATGCAGCATCAGTTTTGGCAATCTATTTATCACCACGAAGAGTGGTTAGCCAACTGGCGCATAAAAGTGAATGATCAAAAGAGCAAACACATTACCTTCACACTCAACAGAAGCACTTGCCCTCTGCTAACTCTAAACAATACTTTGATTCCACAAGTAGATAACGTTGTGTACCTCGGAGTCCATCTTGACAGAAGACTTACTTGGCGAAAACACATTGAAGCCAAGAGAACTCAAATGAAACTGAAAGCCAACAGCTTTCACTGGCTTATCAACTCACGATCTCCACTAAATATTGAGTATAAAGTTCTCCTTTATAACAGCATCATAAAGCCAATCTGGACCTATGGTTCTCTGCTATGGGGTAATGCAAGCGCCTCTAATCTGGACGTTACTCAAAGAGCGCAATCAAAAATATTAAGAACTATAACTGGAGCATAGAAAGAAAGAGAAGATCCATTAAATAAAGAAAAAAGTAATAAAAAAAAAAATGTCATACTGTATCAAATATGCTTGATAAGGCAACCAATCCAACTGTTTTTTTATCTTGCAAATTGGTTGGTTTTTTATAGATATATTGGGAAGATTTTCCGGACCTGGAGATTTCTTCGTCTCAAGCATAAAGATGATACTCTTAATATCATCAGTTGATACAGAAGGCACATCAAATGAACGATGGTTATCAAGATCACTGATGATGGTTTCACTATCTGAAAGAGATTACGTAATTTTATGTTTTTCTTGAAATATTTCTCCAATATTATATTGGCTTTTCTTGTCGAGTAGAATACGTTTTATCATTGTATTGAAAGCTTGGAATAAAGGCATTTTTGTTTTAAGTTAATTTAGTTATTTTCCAGAAGCTTTTGGAATTTTTATCTAGGTTAGCAAGCTTTTTGTTCCTAGTAGTATTTTTATGAGCACAGATTTGACATCTTATTTGATATTTAAAGTGACTTAACTGAGCTTTATACATAGGTTGCCTTGTTCTTATCCAATGTCTATTCTCTATATTTCTTATTTTAATAAGCTCAGAGATGTGATTAGATACCTTTTTGCAGAGTTGCTTAGATGTTTTTCTCAGAACTGCAATTTCAAGCGCAGCAGTTACTTCAATTTTTAATAATTCTACCATTTTATCTATCTGCTCTATAGTAGGAGGAGCAATGAAATCAGAATGAATTTGATTTACGCTCTTCTTCTTCCAAATTTTTACGCTGCACAACACTATCATATGTTGTTATTTATGTTTTTTAAATGTATATAATGTGCATATTTAACTGCCTGAAATTTGGAATTTGTGTGAAAAATAGAAAAGTTGCTGTATTGTTATTAATTTGTCGTTTTATTCATTTTTTTGTGTGTCATTCACGTTATGTTCAACACTAAATTCGTATTTTTTCAGCATTTTATCACACTGATATACTTATGAAGTCAAAATGAGAGCGAGAAATTTTGAGAGCGTAACAGGCCAAAATTTCGCTACCTTGTTTTATTGTATCATGCAATAAACTAGCCGACAGTTTACTTTTATAACATTATCATACTGACTCATAGCTGAAGACACCAGACGACAGTGCCTTTTCATGTTACTGACTCGCAATATGCGCAGTGTTGATACTGTTGCTAATGTTGCTACTGTTTACTTTTGTGAAAAGCAAAAATTAAAATTTAAGTTAATTGTCTGCGATATTTGATATTACAATCACGACTATAAACCACACCCACATCAAAATCAAAAAGAAAAATCAATACATACACATAATTGAAATCATCGAAATCAAAATAGATACATACACACAGTTGCGAAGAAGACACTAGATCATGAGTCACCCAACTCATGGTCTAGTGGACCAAATCCGGCCCGCCAGTGACATCAATACGGCCCGCGACAGCTAATGGCTTATTGTTGTTGTGATAAGTTGGATAAAAAACCAGAAAGAAGGCTATCATTGGCTATGTCAAAGATGTAATACTAATTTTTGGTAAATTTTAGGTGATTTTCGACTCTCTTGATTAGTTTGCACTAGAGCATTGCATGAGTCAAGACTAAACATGAAATTTTCATCTCTCGCTCAAACAAAACTAGTGCTACACGCACACTATCATAAATCGAACTACCTGTTCTAGAACACTAAGAAATAAACTCGTGCGCTGTTGTGTATCAATAAACTCATGATACAATAAAAGAAGGTAGCGACTGTAGTTTGCAGTTATGTGGTTCTCTCGCAAGAATATACTTACGCGCTTCTTCTACTAAATTTTGACGCTGCAAAACACTATCATATGTTGTAATTTATGTTTTTCAATTTATATACGTAATAATCTGCATATTTAACTGCCTGAAATTTGGAGTTTATGTGAAAATAGAAAAGTTGCTGTTTTGTTTATTAATTTGTTGTTTTATAGTGGCTTTACAATGAGCTAAGTTTCGAATCTATGAAGATGCGACTATTGATTCGAGTTCCATTTGACAACAACAACAGGGAAAATGACAAAATTGAGAGGTTGTTGTTGTAGATGTGATTTAATTGAAAGTTGCTAATCTCAAATTGATATGCTTAGATTTTTTTTTTTTTGGTCAGTCTTAACAGTGTTGGGCTATTTTTCCATGTAAGTTGGCAGCATTGTCCATTTTTGTTGCACTCTAAATATAATCAAAACAAAAAACAGCTGTTCGTGATGCTCAAACAGCACTGTAAAGTAGAGGTGGAAAATAATCGATAGTCCCACCATCGATAGTTTTCGATAGTTTGGAAAAAACTATCAATACTCATTGATAGTCAAAAAAAAAAAAAAAAACTATCGATCGCACTATCGATGTTACTATCGTATCAATAAAGTTCAAATAAAAAGTGTAAATCAGGGTTTTTTCATAAAACAAAACAACTCTTATTTCATTTCATTATTAAAGAGTGTGAAAAAATCATAACAAAGCTCAAATAGAGATCAATTTTAAAAAGAATATAACAAAATCATAATAAATATAAAATCGAGATCGAAGTTTAACCACCAATAGGTTTCTTCACTATGGCGCGGTGTTGCATAGGAACTTGACAAATAATATTTAAACCATCCAATGGTTCTTGTCACTCAACCTTACCCAACTCACTCAATCACTACGTTCTCTTCCCACCACTTCTACCATATTCCATTCATTTACATCGATTCAATAAATTAAACGAAAACCAGAAAGAAGGCTATCAATGCCAAATATGTAATACTCTTCACGCTCCTCCGAGTTGCATCCAACCTTCCTTTCTTAGCATCAAATCAGCTTGTGCGGCAATTTTGTTGTACTTTTATTCCTTATAAGTTTCTCATTTCATTTGGGTTTGTATGGGAGGTACCCCCCCTAGTGGTCTGATTCGGCTGATTCCGACAAATGTGCAGCGTATGGTAAAAAGAAACCTATGTGCAAAATTTCAGCTCTCTAGCTCAAAAACTGACATGGCTAAATCAACTCGTCTCATCGAGCTGATCAAATATATATACTTTATGTGGTCTGCGATGTCTTCTTCTGTGTGTTACAAACTTCATGACAAACTTATAATACTATTCACTCCCGTGAAGAGTATAAAAAATGTAAGGTAGTGATGAGTGAGTTGGCAAACAATCGATAGTCCCACCATCGTTAGGTTTCGATTGTTTAAAATAAACTATTAACACTCATTGATAGTCAAAAAAAAAAAAATAATATCGATACTAGCACACTGATATACTTATGAAGTCTAAATTGAGAGCGAGCAGTCTTTCACCCATTCTCAACACTAGAAAGGCTCAAAAGTTTAAAGTTGACCAACATGAGTTTCTCACGTTTTCTAAAGGTAGGCATCCACACGTCCACGATTTGATCAAATCGTGAGAGAAAAGAGAGAGCTGAAGTGATTTGACATGATTTGATGTGAGGATGGCGCTGATTTCAAGTTTGTGCAAATGTTTGAGTCAAATCTAAACATTTTGATTTCTCATCAAATTGTTCTCAGTTTTGCATTTGACAGAAGTTGATGAGTGGATGGTGAAAAGATCTCGTTGCGGTGAAATCTTCGTTGCGAACTGGCGTGTGTGTCTACAACGGAGAAAAGAAACGGCACATGCATTGTGTGAATTTCTTCTCATTTTTCTTTCACCCTCTTCCTTCATCATTTTTTTTCTAGAACAAGCAATATTGCCGTCGGCATATTCGCTGTGTGTACTCACTGCGCTTCAAAAAGAATATTAAAAATTCTCAATTTGAAAACATGTGGATGGCGTGGATGGGCAACTCATCAAATTACACCTTAAGAAAGTGTATTAGGGTCTTCACTCAAACGTGTATTTAGCGTGTATATATTTATATGCAATTTACACCAAAGCACATCAACATTGATGTGCCTACTGATACGTATCAGATTCGACAACAACCACAAGGAAAATGACGTCATTCAGGGGTTGTTGTTGTAGAATGTGATGGGGATTAATAGTCGCATCAAGAACTTAATTAATAGTGGTCTCTCTAGACATTTCTGCAGTGCTGCCAAGTTTTTTGTGTTTTTCCACCTGTCGCATCACTAAACAGCAGCTGATGGCTCAAAACATTGTTAAGTAAACAATAAATTGTCAATTTTTTTAAAAGAATTTAATAAAATAAGTATCAGAAATGAAAAAGGGAATTGCAAGAATTATTTGCATATGTTGCAAAATGTTCTAAATCAAGTATTTTTCACTAACTTTTAGTTTTTATTTAACCAACGTGCTCGCAAGTTCCACGTGTGTGTATAACCAAAACAAAAAACAGCTGTTCGTGATGCAAAATATCTGGTGTATACGGAAAACCTCATCAACGTGATGTACTTTGGTGTAAATTGCATATTAGTTTAAACAACGTATAGTACGAGGGTTGCTACTTAAGTTTTGAGACAGACAAATAATAACAAATATGTATCATCGAAAATGACTTTATTGTTTTTCAAAATATTCTCCATGAAGATCAATACAATATTGCATGCGATTGAACCAATTTTCGAAGCACTTCCACTCGGAATGAGGTATCTCCAGAACATGTGTTTTTAACGCATCAACCGCTTCTTCAGGCGTCGAAAAACGTTGACCTTTCAATTTATTTTTGGTGTGCGGGAATAAAAAGAAGTCATTGGGTGCCAAATCTGGACTATAGGGCTGATGACCCATCAATTCGACGTTTTGAGTGTTTAAAAAGTCACATGTTTGAACCGATGTGTGAGAGCTCGCATTGTCGTGGTGGAGAATGATTCGTCTTCTGCGGTTGATTTTTCTTATTTCTTCGCACACTTCTCGCAAACAAATGCTGGTATACCATTCAGAATTAACCGTTCTACGTTTTTCTAATGGCACGGTGGCGACATGTCCGGTTATTCCAAAAAAACAGGCGATCATTTGCTTCGAAGTGATTGGTGCGCGAACAACTTTTGTTGGATTTGGCTCATCTTGAAAGACCCATACAGTCGACTGCTGTTTAGTTTCAAGCTCATATGCATAGATCCATGATTCATCACCTGTCACGATCTTATAGACGTCTTTTGAAGCACCGCGATTGAATTTATTCAACATTTCTTTGCACCAATCGACACGAGCCTTTTTTGCGCGATTGTCAAATTATGCGGTATTCAATGTGAACAAATCTTTTTGACGGCCAAATGTTCATGCAATATTGAATGTATGCAAGTGGAACTAATGCCCAAACATGTCTCAATCTTACGATAAGTCACATGGCGATCTTGCAATATCAGTTCACGCACAGCATCAAAGTTTTGTGGCACAACAACCGATTTTGGATGACCTTCACGAAGTTCGTCCTGGAGAAAACTACGACCACGATTGAATTCAGAAAACCAGCGAAACACGGTGGCCCTGGATGGTGTTTCATCACCAAAAGTCGAAGCGAGTTGATCGGCACACTCTTGTTGAGTTAATCCACGTTGAAAATCATTTTCTATCCATTTTTTAGACGAAACAAATTTTTCAAGTCACTGTAAACAATACAAATAGCACTTGTATGACAAAAGGTTCTGAGTACATTTATCATTAAAAACGACAAGCTATACGATACCTGTGTCAGATTTGACATATCAACATTGGTGTTGCCATATCTCAAGACTTAAGTACCACCCTCGTATACACTGATTAAAGTAACTTCATACAAAAAAAAGTTTACGCTATGCCGTAAACTTAATCGAAAATTGATTAGTTTGAACTGTGTATACTGAGGGCTGCCAACTTTCTGAATTTATGATGAGTTGGCAAATCTGCCCAGTCGTAGGTATTATTTATTGTTTGTTTCCATGTGTGAATACGAAATACACTGAATAGACGATTTGCACAGTCAATAATGAAAACAAGGCGTTCACTCAATTGTGTATGTCTTTAGTCGTTTGAGTGAAGACCCTATATCTTGTTTGCTTCATACGATTTCATACATTTCAACTATTGAAGCCCAAGCATGCAAAGATTACGAAGCGACAAGGCGTGCTGTGTCGTTGGACCTTCAGAATTTAAAGAAATCGAAATTATATTTGAAATATTAAATAATTTATAAATAAAGAATATAGTAAATTTTTTTTTTTTTTTTTTGTGACTACTATTTTTCTTCTAAAAAAAACCCCCCTAGAAAAATCCCAACACTCAGTTTTTTCCCCTAAATTTAGGAAAACCCCAAAGTTGACAATCCTGACGAAAATCGAAACTTTTTTCACGATTCATGATTCAATGTGTATGGGCATTGTTACCAAAACATTGTAAATTGTATTTAGCTAGACATTGATGATAGAGAATGGTAACTCTATTGAGAAAGTTTATCCGTTTGACAAAACGGTGGAAAATAACCACCGTATAAACAATTTAGCGGAGAGATTAAGCCCGAGAACGCTGTAACACACAATTTGAAGAGAAAATGGTAAAACGTATTAAATATTTGTGTCATTACTTGGTACCTGAGTTGATATTAAATATTTAATTTGCAGTCGCAAGAGGTGGAGGAAACCTTAAAGCGTATACAGTCTCACAAGGGCGTTGTTGGAACAATTGTTGTTAACAATGAAGGTGAGCCGCCATATAACGTAAATGACATGTATAATTTGATAATATGTAATATGCAGGTATTCCTGTCAAGTCCACATTGGACAACACAACGACTGTGCAATATGCAGGTTTGATGAGTCAGTTGTCAGATAAAGCTCGCAGCGTAGTTCGTGATTTGGATCCCTCTAACGACCTAACATTCCTAAGAGTACGCTCAAAAAAACATGAAATCATGGTGGCTCCTGACAAAGACTTTATTTTGATTGTTATACAGAATCCTACAGATTAGTCAATGTATCTTTAGAGGCATGCTATTATATAGTAGAGATTCGAAATTGGGTTTCTTTTTCATTTGCTGCTCTAAATAAATTTTGTATGTAATTAAAAAGTAATTCCAAAACGTTCGCAAAGTGCTATGTGCTATCGTACACAAGTACGCTAAAATAAAAAAAAAAGAATAAGTAGTTTATTTTTTAAATTAAATTTTTAATGTTTAGCGCAGTTTTAATAGACACATTTTGATAGTTATACACGTATGTAATACTGATTAGTCTTAGATTAATGAATTAATTATTTGATTCTCCTTAGTGGGAGGTCATGAGGATGGTCTTTTTAACCTCCGCCTCTTAATTGTGCTCACAAAGTTACATATTAGTTGATTTGGATATTACTTGTTAATTTAAAGTTCAAATCTATCAAAGTAGTTCAGAAAATCCATACTAAAACTACTATATAATTCTTAAGAGAGTTTATATTGCAGCTATATAATAAGTATTAGTCCGTTCGGCTTTCTTCCAACAATCTGGTTTTATTATATCTGTATATAATAAGGCTCGTTTGTACCATAACATTAAAAAAATTCTAGTTATGCATACAAATGGTTTAGGATTTAACGTGTCACCTCTCTACACTGACAAGCTTATTTGTAGAATTGTATCAAATCGTTGCAATGTAAGCGTTTGAATTGTGCTGCAGACCGAGAAAAGTGAAGCAGATAGATTTCAGAGATAACCACATGGATAAACTGTTGGAAATAATCTTGCGTAATATTGGTTTCTTACTATTGATTGTGAAAAACATGGTAAACCAATCCAAGAAGTATCATCATACACCAAATCAATTCTACCCACAGTGTCAAAGTTACTTGAAAAGCTCCTTGTCATACGCCTTAACAATAACAGAACGGAAGAAATTGATCCCAAATTATCAGTTTGGATTTCGACAGAAACACTCTACAATTGACCAAGTTCATAGAATCGTACATGTGATAGAAAAAAAATTTGAACAAACCAGAGTCTGCTCCGCAGTACTTCATGACTGCAAAAGCATTTGATAAAGTTTGCCACACTGGACTGCTCAAAAAACTCAATAACAAAACACAGCATACACTAATCTACATATATATGGGGTGTGCAGATTCCGTACTCGAATTCGACCAAGTATTTGGGCATGACACTCGATTGCAAAATTCGGTGGAAGGAACACGTCAAGCAGTGTTGCCAATTTATCCTTTTCCGGACAGATCTGTTCTTTTTTTAACTGACCTATCCGGAAAAAAATGTTAAACAACCCCGGAAATCTATCCTTTTTTACTTTTAATGTATTTATTTAATTTTTGTTTGTAATTCTGTGAATATGCTAAAATTACATAGAATAAAATTACTGTAGTCGCAAATAATCGAAAATCAACTATAACACAGAATGTGCCATTCGTCTAAATTGCGCTGATTTTGTGGTTGAACTTCATATATCAACTAAAGCAAAGGTATTAAAATTTTAATTTTAAATATACCGATATAATTTCATGTTTCATTAGGTTGCCGGAACACTTTCGAATTTTAAAGCATATAAGTACATAGATTCGTTTTCATAAAAAAAAACATTATACGGACGCACAAAGAGCCAATAGTTAAAATTTTTGGAGCTATTTAAAGTAAATAGCAAGGAAACCGATAAAATATTACAATATAATAATACTATTCTACTTGATCAAGTATCAAAATATTGCAGATATTGCTAAGTTTTGGGTCGAGGCTATTAAATACGAGGACTCAGCAGGGAACAAATCATTTTTGGACCTATCAACATTTGCTATAAAATTTATAACAATTCAACACTTTTTATAAGATTTGGGTTGGAACGGCACAGCGCATGCTGTCACACATATAAGGTGCCGGATAATTATTTAAATATGATTGGTGCTAGTGCAGATGAAGTGGATTATGACCTGATAGATGAGGTATTAAAACTCGTCTAATTTATAAGATAAAAATTATTAAAAATAAAAATTATAAGGCAACAAATTTTGTCCTCTTTTCTGTCCTTTTTGATATGAAACATCTTTGGTTTCGGTAGGGTAAAATTTACCATTTTCGTCATCATCATCGTCATAGGCAATTTTTTTCACAAACAGTTGGCGGCGACAACATGATTTTTAAATGTAAATATTTTTTTGGTTTTTTTAGTTTATATTTTTATAATCACTATGTAACTACAACAAATAAGTGGCAATACAATAAATTCATTTTGGGCTAATATAAAATGAGAGAAAAAAAAACAGAATTGCTACAAATATTCGTCGACATGCAAAAGTAATGGCTGAAGCCGATACAATTCAATTTATTAAAAAAATAAATTGAAATTTACTACTGAAACTTTTTTTGTTTCACATCAAAGCCTCGTGAGTGTTAAGCACACTGACATATTTTTTTTTAATATGTTTTTGTCCCTTTTTCTCGCTTTTTTGTGATAAGTAGCTGGCATCACTGGCGTCAAGTGAAAAAGGAACGAACTTGACATTAAAACAAAAAATTCTGGGCAGGTAGTATCGATACACAACCGTAATTGTTTTTGCGTGAAAACGTTTTTCATTAACCATTCTTATTACATAGTATAAAGCAAAGACGAAATTCAAATTATTGTGAGAACTTCTAAACCACGCAAGGATCGTTTTCCTGTGAACCTTAATATGATATTACAGCTATGTATTGTTAATTAATATTAACTTTATTTGCTACTTTTCTTATTTAAATTTATTATATTTAACGCAAGGTAATGATGGGAGAAATAAGATAGTATGTAGGGTTTGCATGTCAATTGCGTGTCGCACGCGTAGGTTAGATCTAATCAGATCCTGGTCAAATTTATTTAAATTTAAATTTTATATTTATAAAAAGTCAAAATTTCCCACTTTCCCGGTGGATTTTCCAACAATTTTCTATTATATTCCTCTAATTGGCATATAAGGTGTAGTGTGGATATGTGCAAGCAACATAAGTGGCCAAGAAAACCAGTCGCTGGTCGTTGACAGCGAACGATAAACGTGCACGCCTTTAGCAGCGTTTGCACATTCTTAAGATATCAAATGCCAAGTGTCACAAGCACAGGCATAAGTCACGTTGCTGATCGCATGATCACACAATGCACTAATACACACATACATTCCCCACATAGATGGTAAGCATAATGCATAAAGATATTTTAAGAATGAATTGTATCAGTGAATCAATTGCTAATAAACCGCATAACAATCAACAACGACTTTTATTGGTTACATGGCCACCGTGACGTCGGAACAGAACTTAAACACCGACGAGTTAATGATTTCACCATCTAAATTTATTGAATTCGGATATGTGTGGAAATCAATTCCAAAATTATCAATAAACAATAAATAGTTAATTAAAATAAACCAGCCGAAAATAAATCGTGAATAATTCAATGGATAAATAATATCAATAATCACTTGTGAGTGCATCAAAAATAAAGAAACCAAATTGAAGTTGTACATAGTTGGAGTTCTTTTGTCTATATGGATTGAGAAGACAAGAGGAAAGATCAACAAAAGCAACTGAAATAACGTCGAACAGAAATTGTATTTTGTAGTTGCAATCTATAAAAATGAATGAACATTTACATTAAAATGAGAAAACCAGAAAAATTATAAAAACAATAACCCAATCATAATAAAAAAAAACAACTTAAACAGTAATCACGGTATGAACACCGAACAGACGGCGGCGATTCCAATTCCAACAACTGCTGGGCCCAAGCCTTTCACAATTGAAGAATATAGGGCCCGGCAAAAGAGCGTAGCAGCAGAGAAACAGCGAGCCCAGGAAAGTGACGAGCGGTTAACGGTGATACCGGAAACAGTAAAGCCTCCGAAACGAAGGGGAGCGCGCAGTCATCATCGACAGGTTAAAGGAGAAAACCCTAAAGTCAGATGACAGACCGGAGTTACAGGAACGACTGAGGACCCTCAACACTCTGCTACACAGGTGCAGGAAGAAGTAAACAGTGCATTAATTTGCACGTTACTTTCAATATGTTTTTAGTACTTTCACGGCATTTTCCGCTGGGTATGCTAGTTAAGTTATTCTTATTTTTATTAGAAATGTGAAAAAAAAATGTATAAACAAAAAAAGAAAATAGTTAATAAAACAAAACAATACAAAAAAAATTCAATGGTAGGCAAACAAAACGATGATGATGGTGATGGATGCATGCGCTAATTAATTAAAAGGAAAATATTTACAGAAAACACCAAATAAAATACTTGATTTTTTTTTAAATGGAAAAAAAATGAAAAGAATTGCCTGAAATTAAATAAATTAAAATTAAAATTGTTAGACATAATTGTGAACTACATTACATACAACTAACTGCCTTAAATAAACTAAATAATCAACACAAAAAAAAAAAACTTGAAAAACTTATTTTAAGTAATAAAACTATAGTGTAAACCAATTTTTGAAATTTATAAATGTAATCCATTATATATATATATTAATAACATAAATATTATATGTAGATATATATAAAATGGCTCAAATGCCAATAGATTTCTTAAATACGGCCTCCCGTCTAATACCAAAATTCGACGGAAAAGCTGAAAATCTACAATCGTTCCTTGAAGCACTTTCATTGGTGAACTCCATAAAGGGAGAACACGGTGGATTGGCAGTAACATTATCAAAAACAAAGTTAAAAGGAACAGCGAGAAATTTACTAAACAGTGAAACTACATTAGATCAGGTTATAAACAAAATAAAAAATAGTGTTAAGGGCGAGTCTGTAGAAAATTTATCAGCAAAACTGATGAACCTACAGCAGAAAAATAAAACCATCAATCAATACACTACGGATATAGAGATGTTAACAAAGGCATTGGAAGGTGCCTACATAGCTGATGGGTTGACATCTGAAATGGCTTCCAGATATTCGACTCAACAAGCAGTCAAGGCAATGACAAAAAATTGCACAATTGATAGGGTAAAACTTATCATGGAAGCCGGCCAATTCAGTAACATGAATGAGGCCATATCTAAATTTGTTAACAGTTGCACAGAGGCAACTGGTAAACAAGATACAGTACTTATATGTACAAGTAATTATAACCGATATAGTGGAAATAATAGATATCGAGGTAATGGAAATTTCTGAGAAACAACCGCGGAAACAACTATCGAGGGAACAACTACCGGGGAAGCGGCCGAGGAAGAGGCGGAGGAGGTAGAAATAAGTGGGAAAATAATAATAATAATAACTATTATAACAACCACAACAACAACAATAATAACAATAGCAATAATAGAGCAGTAAGACTTACACAGTCGGAAAACTCACAAGACCCTTTAGAAATTCAACATAAAAGGCAATAGTGTACAAGTTGAACCTACGTCTGAGTATTTTTGTAGAAATAACGGCATAGCGACATAGTACATTTACCGGTGGAGTTATATCGCTTTTTTGCTGGCGGAATTACGTCATATAAATTTATATTGTGGGTGTTCACGCAAACGCAAAAACCCTATAAACTCAAAAAAATATAGGGTCGCTTTCATGAACGTTTCGACTTTTGTTTGCAATTCATAAATCACACAACTAAATATTCAAATATGTATTTTTTTGTTTATTTTAACGTAATAACGTTTCAATTGCAACGACCAATATTTGTATTGATATTTCGCTGGCACGCACGCACTCATGCAATCTCAGTCTGTCTTTTGCTTTTGCTCTAATAATAAATGACTGCCCGAGAAGTTTAAAACGGCTCCACCCATCGGATCTACTAAATAGAAGAATAAACTAAATTAAATTGTTAAAGTACTTAAACTCACTGCCAATGTATTAAAACTATCCCTTATAATTGTTCTTTCAAACGATTGATTGGAATTGTAATTAAATGATCTCAAAAAAAAAAAGCTTTTTTGAAGTGAAACTTTAGCGGCGTTGGGAAAAAATTTAGTATGAAATTTTCAATGAAAAAATTCAAAATGTAACGTTTTGAGATTTCTGTATCTCATGAATCGCACTATGTAGAGACTTGAAATTTTCACAGAATGTGTATTTCTATTCCCATATCCCCAACATATAATAAAATGTTTGGAAAATCCTCCAGAAAAGTCGTAATAAAGAGATTACATTTCCACAACAACAACATGCAGTTTGTGTGTATAAAAATGTTTATAACAACAACAGCAACCAGCATGTGTGTTGTACAAAAAAAGCGAATGTTCGAAGAAAAAAGAACAAGAAACACACAGAAGCTCACAGTTTATCTAATTTTTGTGCAAGAGGGAAAAACAGACGGCAAACGCAAACACATTGTTAAGCACAACAACAACTACAAACGCCAAAGAAACCAAAGGCAATATACAGACGGACAGATAGACAGACAGAATGACAGACAGACTCATCGAGCTGATGAAGAATATATGTATTTACTTTATGTGGTTTCTCTTTGTCTCCTTCTGTGTGTTATGCCAGCCAGTCATTATGCGATCGATTGTACGATCAAGATAAAAAGTTTTTGATTTTCCATGCAATAGTGCCATGATCCGTCCCCGCACACGTTGTGAGTGTTCACAATCAGTCTTCAAACTTCTTGACAAACTTATAATATTATTCAAGCAATAGTACGAGAGCTTGACAATTTTTGTATATGACCATCAGAGTGCAAATAAAAATTTTTCATCAAATGATTCATTGCCATTAACTAACTTTCTTCACGAAAAATTTGGTCTTTACATAAATAATAATCCCAACAAATCAACAACAAAATCTGGAACTACAATAGATGCAATTTTTTCACGTTATATCGAAAATATCGAATCACGGGCATATATCACATATTTTAGCTATCAACATTAATATTAGTTATATTAATTGAACCACCAATCAACGAACCAGTAAATATTGAATAAAATAATTCAAAACAGGATAATGTTGGTTTTATTTATTATTAACTGAGTACTCACAAAGAATATTAATTATAAGGTTGTAATTGTTTTGAGATGATCACTCTACCTGTTTTTAAGAAGTTTCACTTCTATCACGTGTACGATGGAACACGTGCATTTTTGTTTTTTAATTGTTATGATGTTTCTGATATTTCTGTGCGCCTGGTTTCCTGAATCGACAATTTCTTGTATTTAACATTTCAATATTAAATTAAACTAAACTAATAATTTTAATATTAAATTTCAGTTGTGACTATTGTTGCATTGAAATTAGTATGAATGATGACTCTGCGAAACGGTGTTGTGCCAGTTTTTTGATCAGAAACCCCAGAATTTCTACATGGACCGGATTATGGGCTTACCCGAAAGATGCCAAAATGTTATCAATAACAATGGAAAATATTTGATGAAATAATGTTGCTTTGTTATAAGAAAAAAAATTGTTAAAACATGATTCTCATTTTTTGAAGTTACTTTTCCACCAACCCAATAATTGCATTGGACACTGTCAGTCGATTTGAGAAGGTAAAAAAGGAATACATTCAAATTTAACGCTCGTTTGCAGTTCGCAATGCAGTTCGCAATACAACAAGTTATATGGGAGGTTTTGATCTGATCGATAGTATTTTAGGAAGACACAATATTTTATTGAGAAGCAAAAGATGGCAGGTGAGAGTATTTTACCACCTTCTTGACATAGCAGTGAGTAATGCTTGGCTGTTTTATAAACGTGTGCACAAGGCAAAAGCGTCAACTGACAAACTCCTTAATATGCAATTTGCACCAAAGCAAATGCACATCAACATTGATCTGCCTACTGATACGTATCAGATTCGACAACAACCACAAGGAAAATGACGTCATTTTTTGCTAGAACTATTTGCATATGTTGGAAAATGTTCTAAATCATGTATTTTTCACAAATTTTTAGTTTTTATTTAACCAACGTGCTCGCAAGTTCCACGTGTGTGTATAACCAAAACAAAAAACAGCTGTTCGTGATGCAAAATATCTGGTGTATACGGAAAACCTCATCAACGTGATGTACTTTGGTGTAAATTGCATATAACTCTGCTGATTTTCGCATCGAGATAGCAGAAGTTTTAACTAAAATGGACACAACAACAAAAAAAGGAAAACGAACTGCAATTCTTCACAATGAATTGGATGCAAACAAAAAGGACCGTCACAACAAATACCAAATCAAATGGTTCGCAAGGATCAATTTGGGCATTGGCCTGTCTGGACCGACAAAAGACCATTGTAAGTTCCCAAACTGCACAGGATTCTCGCAAGCAGATTGCGTTAAATGTGGCGTAGCTTTATGCTTCAATAAGTGACTATACTAATGTTCCTAATAAATAATATTAAAAAAAAAAATTTAATATACTAGAAACTCTTCATTTATTCACATTAAATTAATAAGTGTACACTTTTTAATTCTCTTAGCATATTTAATGCAGAAATGCATCATACCATTTTTTAACCATAACTTTGTCAAAATAAACCAGAAAGAAGGCTATCATTGGCTATGCCAAAGATGTAATACTCTTCACGCTCCTCCGGGTTGCATCCAACCTTCCTTTATTAGCATCACATCAGTTTGAGTGTCAATTTTATTGTACATTTATTCTTTAAAAGTTTGCCATTTAATTTGGGTTTGTATGGGAGGTACCCCTCCTGGTAACCCTAGGATCATGAAATTTACACGATTGATGGCCATAGATTACAAATTTATAGTGTCCAAATTGCAGTTCGATATGTTAAAAGATAAAAAAATATTTTTCATAAGAACATTAATTTAAAGGGATGGTTTGTATGGGAGGTACCCCCCTGAGCTTAGAAAATAGAAATTTTCTTGTTCTTGTATTCAGATTTTAATACAAAAAAACGAAATTTCCCACTTTCGCGGTGGATTTTCCAAAAATTTGATGTCAATTGGCATATAAGGAACACAACAAAAGATAAATTAGCCAAATAGAGCAAGCCGCTCTTAAGTAATGAGCATAAAAAGAAGATATTTTCTTGCATGTATTCAGATTTTAATACAAAAAGTAGAAATTTCCCACTTTCCTGGTAGATTTTCCAAAAATTTTCTTTCTTGTTCTTTTAATTGGCCTATAACGAAAATAATAAACAAAAATCATCCAAATGGGGGAGAGCTTTCACAAGGAATGCGCTTCGAAAGAAGTAATTTTCTTTTATTTATGAAGATTTTAATTTTAAAAGTCAAAGTTTCCCACTTTCCCGGTGGATTTTCCAAAAATTGTATGTGACATTCTTCTTCGATGTGACAGAAAACAACGTTTGTCTAAGTCACGCTTAATTGGCATATAACGAGCACAAAAACGAAAAGTCAGACAAATAGAGCGGGAAGCAGGGGTGCAACTGCAAGGTAATGTTGTTGATTGGCTTTAGCCTGGCGAAGTCCAGCACTATCCTTGTGGGTACACCCCATGTAGCTCGCAGCATCCACGTGGCGCTTCTGAACGATGACCATTTTGACATCCGTCAGTTGGTTAGCTGATGCGAGAAGGCGAAAAAAAATCCAGGCGCGACGGTTCCCAGAATGGGCGGCTTCCTGGTCAGCGTCTGTTCCCATGTCAGGGGCGGCTGTATTAGACCTGGCTGAAGGTAAACGGCTATGGGTAGGATCCCAGACAGAAAAACAAAAATGGAAGTACCAAAAAGTGCGACTACTACGGTGCAAGGTGTCGGAAGCCTAGTACCGGCGGCTATGGTGGGTGAGAAAGCGGGCCCCCAGTCGTCGAGATCCTATGACCGCAGTGATGCAGGAGTGGCCAACTTGGCTCCTGTATCATCGAATGCTACAAGTTCAGACTTTTTGGCTGTCACGGACCCTTTTAGGAAGAGCACGAAGACGCCGCGATCCCCAATGGAGACAGAGCAGGCAACGGGTCGAACGGCGGTACCGCCAAAAGTGGTAGAAGAGAGTAGCGATGTAGACGTGCTGGAAGCAGATGGTCCTATCACAACATTTCTACTTAGCCCCCAATCCAACAGGCGAAATGTAACCGAGGGTGGAGCTGACTCCTTCAAAAAGCTCGGTTGGAAAATAGAAGAGTTGTTCGCAATGTTGGAAAATGGTAAAAGAAGATCTGTCCATCAGCCAATGAGAGATACAATCGATAGTATTAGCCGACAGTATCTCTTGGCAGTACAGGAGATAGCTGATTATGGTGAAACTGCTCCTGGGGAAAAAACAAGAGAGAGTTTTGCGCAGAGAACACCCAGCTTATGCGGAGCGAGCGCTCGTACGTCGCCGCTGGCTTCGGGTGAATCACCCCAAAAGCGCCATCCTGGCAAAACGGGGCTCCCACCAGGTCCGCGTGTAAAGGATAAACCAACGAAGGTATTGGTGCAACCTAATCGACAAACGGGAGGAGATAGCGTCGGCGTGGGAAAAAAGCAACCCACTTCAAAAGGAGGGCAAAGCTCACCTAAGGCGCCGCAGCTTGACCAATGGCAAACGGCTGGGAAACCAAAGAAGAAAAGCGTGCAGATTGCTGGGTTCAGGAAGCATATAAAACCAGATGCTTTGGTTATCCATCGACATGAGGAGGGAACCTATGCTGATATCCTGAAAAGGATGAAAGCCGACCCGAATTGTGGTGGCCTTACAGAGTCGGTGCATAGGAATCGCAGAACGCAAAATGGTGACCTTCTGCTAGAACTAAAGATGAAAGGCGCGGAGACAGAAGAGCTGAGGGTTATGGTCAGTGGCACCCTAGGGCAAGATGCGTCGGTCAGATCTCTGAGCCAAAAAACGACGATAGAGGTCAGGGACATCGACGAAGTCACCACTAAGGACGAAATACGTGATGTTATATTGGAGCGGTTTAGACAAGCTGATATTCAGAGTTTGGACGTTACTAGTTTAAGACGGTCGTATGCTGGCACCCAAACTGCAACGATCTCTTTGCAGACAAAGGCGGCCAATATATTAGATCAAACGTGGCATTGAAGAAGTGTTTCAAATGCTTAGAGTACGGACACATAGCAAAAAAATGGAGTAATAGCCCGACATGCATGTTCTGTGCGAAGAAAGATCCGACGATGTCAAGTCACAAGGCGGGATGCAAAACCTGCTCAGTATTTAAAGAGGCAAGGAAGGTATGAAGGTTATTCAAATCAACCTGAATCACTGTCAATCAACGCAAGATCTACTGCAAAGAACCATAGTGGAAGAGAAGGCAGACGTAGTTTTGGTAAGTGAGCCTTACACGAAGCGCAATGAGTCAGTTTGGCTTGAAGATACCGAAGGTGTTGCTGCAATATGGGCGTTGGTTCATACGCATTCGGGGATGGTGCTGCTAACTTCGTTCGCACGAAAATCGGGGGCATTCACTTCTTCAGCTGTTATGCACTCCCAAGCATGACAGCTTTAGACTTCGAACCCTTTCTCCACGAACTAGTGACGGAAGCCTGAGGTAGATCTCCAGTGATAATCGCAGGAGACTTCAATGCTTGGTCAACGATGTGGGGAAGCAGAGCTACCAACGCAAGGGGTCAAACGCTTCTGGAAGCTGTGGCAAGCCTCGACATAGTTTTGCTCAACAAAGGTTCTACGGACACGTATAGGAAAGCAGGCAGAGAGTCAGTCATAGACATAACCTTTGCAACTAGCAGCGTAGAAACAAACACGAAGTGGGTGGTTAGCGAAGAATATACCCATAGCGATCATCAGGCCATACTTATTGACATAAGGCGAGGTTCTAGAGTTGTGCAGCAACCTATAACTGGGCCTAGGTGGAAAGACTCATTGTGTGACAAGGAAATGTTCCTGGAAGTATTCCGTACACAAGAACTCGGCGCAGGCTCTTCCGATCAATTGGCGGACAGACTGTCAAACATGCTGTCCATAGCCTGTGACGCCGCTATGCCTGGGAGAATCCAAGTCAGACGCAGACCAGCATGCCACTGGTGGAATGGCGAACTAGGGGAGCTACGATCGTTTTGTCTGTGAAAATTTCCAACAGCGGCTAGATGAGTTCAGAACGCCCACTCGCCTTCCAAAAGGCAGTCAAGTCCAGCAAGCGGTCATGCCTTAAACAGCTTCTCAAGGAGTCTGACATAAATCCTTGGGGCATGGCGTACAGGATGGTAATGTCGAGAGTGAAAGGCTGTAGAGTACCGCAACCCACTTGTCCAGCAATGCTCGAGAACATTGTCAGAACACTGTTTCCGACAGCGAATACTTGATGAAAGGTCTGAGCAACGATCTCTGGATGGTATTCCCAGTGTTAGTTCCGAGGAACTGTCCAGAGCTTGCGATAAAATTAAGGATAGGAAGACTCCGGGTCTTGATGGAGTGCCGAATAAAGTCCTGAAGGCAGCTATTTTGAGAAGATGGCGGCATCAGAAATTGGTCCTCATACCAAAGGCTGGTAAGCCACCCAACGAGGCGTCGTCGTATAGGCCGATTTGTTTGTTGGACACTGTGGGCAAAGTCTTGGAAAAGATTGTCTGCAACAGACTTGAACAAATCGTGAGCGAGAGTGGCACTCTCTCTGAAAACCAGTTTGGCTTTCGAATGGGTCGCTCGACAGTTGACGCGATAAATAAAGTGGTTGGCTTAGCAAGACAGGCAATACAGGGCGAAAGGTTGCTCTATGGTGATAAAAAGTACTGCGCAATCGTCACGCTGGACGTAAAGAACGCATTTAACTCTGCTAACTGACTGCATATTAAAGGGTCCGTTCGTAGAACGGGAGTGCCAATGTACCTTCAAAACATGATCAAGTCCTACTTGTCAGAGAGGCACTACGATATCGAAGATGGAAATAAAACCTACAGAATTAATGCGAGGGTTCCTCAGGGTTCGGTGTTGGGCCCGCTCCTAGGGAACCTTATGTATGACCAGGTGGTCCTGCGGTTGCAGTTTCCCGAAAATTGCACTTCGGTATGTTTTGTCGATGACCTGTGTCTGAAAGTAATGGGCAAGGAGATAAGGAACATAGAGCAATCTGCAAACACCGCTATTCTTGCGGTTACAGCATGGTTTAGGTCTTCGAAACTGTCCTTAGCAGAGCAGAAGACGGAGTTGGTTCTGATCACCAGTAGGAAGCGTATAGAGTTCTGCTCCGTACGAGTTGGTGATCACGAGGTACGGTCCAAGAGGGCTATAAGGTACCTGGGTGTAATGCTGGATAGCAGGCTATCGTACAAAGAGCACCTGCTATACGTGAAGGATAAAGCTGCGAGGATCCAGAATGCCTTATCATGGATGCTGCCAAATATCGGTGGCCCTAAGACGGACAAGCGCCGGATATTGGGCGTCCAGACAACGACGCTAGAAGGCGGGAGCGGCAAGCCTCAACATTGCTTTGGCAGCGGAGATGGCAGAACGCTAAGAATGGTAGATGGACTTTCAGGCTAATCCCGGACATTGAAAATTGGCTGAGCAGGAAGAGCGGGGAAACCAAGTACTATTAACCCCAGTTCTTGTCTGGACATGGTAGATACAGGTGGTACCTATACAGGTTTGGGCACGACAACACACCAAGGTGCCCACTGTGTGACGAACCGGATGACGCTGAGCACGTTATTTACCAATGTGCTCGGTTTCCTGTTCCAGAAGGATATCCGCAACAGCCAGGAAGCGCATTACAGTTCATGTTTGCATCTCCGGCTAACTGGGACCGGATCTGTGAGCGTGTGACAGCTATTCAGCTAGAGCTACGTCGTCTAGAGAGGGCTAGGCGAAATATGCAGACGTTGCAGAGAGTGCCGGACGGGGTATCGTAGAATACTGACGAGTAGCCAGGACCCACGTACGACAACAACACAACACAATAGGTGACCTACTAAACTAGGACCGATTGACTTTTGAGCAGCAATGCTCCACCTTCCTCCCGACGTAATATCTAATGACAGTTCTGGGAGGACGATAAGGCAAGGGGCGGGAGTGATTAGCGAGGTTAAAGTCCAGCACGCCGGTAGTAGACCGGGTAGGTTTTCGATGCTCGCTTTCGATACAACAAAAAAAAAAAAAAAAAAAAAGAACAAATAGCGCAAGCCGTTCTCGAGCAAGGCGGTTAGAAAGAAGAAATTATCTTGTATGTATTCAGATTTTAACACAAAAAGTCGAAATTTCGCACTTTCCCGGAGGATTTTCCAAAAATTTTCTTTCTTGTTCTTCTAATTGGCATATAGCGAACACAAAAAAAAAGATTTGCCAAATAGAGCAAACCGTTCTCAAGCAATGAGTTTAGGAAGAAGGAATTTTCTTGTATGTATTCAGATGTTAATACAAAAAGACGAAATTTCCCCCTTTCCTTGTGGATTTTCCAAAAATTTTCTTTCATATTCTTCGTCGATGTGACAGAAAACAACGTTTGTCTAACTCACGCTTAATTGGTATATAACGAACACAACAAACGAAAACTCAGACAAATAGAGCAAGCCGTTCTTAAGCAATGCGCTTAGATAGAAGGAATTTTCTTGTATGTATTCAAATTTTAATACAAAAAGTCGAAATTTTTCACTTTCCCTGTGGATTTTCCAAAAATGACCTTCATATTCTTCTAATTGGCATATTTGCCAACACAAAAAAAGAAAACTTAGCCAAATAGAGCGAGCCGTTCTCAGATTTTAATACAAAAAGTCAAACTTTCCCACTTTCCCGGTGGGAAATTCTAAATTGTGTGAAATTAGTGCTGAACATGGGAGAGAGAGTGATGACGATGAATTTATGCTTAAATTGATGAAGTGCTACAGAGTGGAGTTAATTTTCTAAAACAAAAATTGTTTCCTTTGTTAAACTGGATCATTTATTTATTTTTTATTAATTAGAACTATATAATATATTATAATCTATAATCTTATTATAGTTATAATTTATAACCTAGTTGTATTTATAAGCAATAACGACAGAGCAAAGCAAATTTCTTCACATTCCGCGCTATATTCTTCTTTTCTCATGCATTCGTAATAGACGGCTGCATCATCGCACTCAAACTAACAGACGCACTGAGTAATACTGAGTGACACTCAAAATCTCGTGTGCGAAAATCAGCAAAAACCAGTTTTTTGAGTTTGAGTATAAATTTTTTAACCAGATGTGCGATCATTCAAATTGAGTTTATTCGAATAGTTAGTTGAGTAACTCGTGTGCCACTGATAAAACTCATGCATTCATTGATTCATTCATTTTTCATTCTGGATTTGACTATTGCTTCTGCGTCTTCGTTTCGATGCGCACATAGTCCCATAATTATTTGCAATGTCAAAAAGAACACTAAAACTTTGAACTATTTTTTGGCGTCTTTCCAATATGATAACTTATGTTTTTATCACTAAATATTATAAATGATTACAAAAAGATAACTGTATTTATTTTCTTTTAATAAATTGTTTCTTACAGTTAAAATTTATCGTTCAAAGGAAGTTTTACTACTACTCTTGACATTGCAAACATTTATGGGACTATGTGTACAAGCGCATTGATCATTTCTTCATGTCTTATTCTTTCGCACTCTGAGTGCATGAGTTTTTTCACGACTAAATAGAATTTTGCGCTATGAGTAGTGTCGTACAACTATAACCAGACCGTTTGGTTTTGGTTATTGCTATGTTCGTTTCTCTCTCATCTGGTTACAAAACTCACTCATTCATTTTTGGCATGAGTACACTCAACAGTCATTTTATGCACTCAATGCTGCCCTCTAATTCGCATGCATCCTCACTCTACGAACGCAAAATGAAATGAATAAACACACGAAAGAGGTGAAAAGAAAACAACGAAAAAAAAAGGCAGCGAAATTTTTGTCCGTGGTACATCGGACACGGCTGCATAGCCAACCCCCGTGCGAGTTAAGTGACCTCAAGTATGTAGGGGGAAACCAACTAGCATAAGCATAACCAATGTAAAATAGAATAAGTAGCAGTTCTCTTAAATTTAAGCTAAGTTAAATATACGGATAAATCTGTAAATGAAACTGTAAACAATAAAGGAAAATTAAGAATGCATGTGTCAGAAAAATGTTAAAATAAGTTAGTCTTAAGACATACACCGAATAAACTAGTGAATCTACTCTGAAGAGTCTTTTTTTGAAAACTAGAAACGTAATTGGCGCAGTCAACGGGAATTAATATCAAAAGATATTAATAATCGAATTGTGGAAATATTATAAAAATAATATTTCATCGGCACGGAGTGATTAAATAAAGAAAAAATTCAAATAAAACTAAAAAGGAAAAAAAAAAATCAAACCGATTTTAGTTTATTTAATTTGGATCAATAAAATCAATCGCGACATACAAAATATCAACAATCAATTGAACAAAAATTTAAATTGGAGAGGATCTTTTCCTACCAATTTCATATCTGGTATTCTTCAACAATTTACAAAAATCAGTCTTCGACTATCACTTGTTCCGTGCAGTCAGCTTGCTAACCAATAGTCTTCATAACTCTCTATTGTTTTTTTGATTGCTTTCGGCCCCATAACAGTTTTTTCGTTTGTTTTTCTCTTTCTTTTATTTCTTGCATTTGTGTTCTTAAGCCGCGTGTGTTTGTGAATACTGTGATCATCATGGCCCCTGGGCCCCCCGTCCACCCGACCCGGGAACAAACAGATTTGATATACTTGCAACTGACACTCAAGCTAAAAAAAGGAAAGTATCACTTAAGCCCATTGACCAATATCCTAATATCATACTCGCCCAGATCCTAAATTTATACTATTGTCCTCAGCAGACGAAAATAAACCTCTAACTCAATATTCGTGCTTTGCTATCCATAGAGCAATACAACTTATAAGTAAAGATTTTTCCTCTATTTCCGAATTACGTGATGTTAAATTGCTACTATTAGCTAACAACTCAAAAGCTGCTGAAAAGTTTATAGCATCCAAAGCTCGATTTGGAATATGCCCAATAATATGCACCTTCCATGAAAAACTTAACACCAGCAAAGGTACTATATTCGCTCCATGCTTAAACAATGTCGGATGATGAAATTGTCCGCGAGCTTGCTCCGAAAGGTGTATCCTCAGTCTTCAAATTCACCAAATTAGTGGAAGGCAAACCCAAGCTTACCGGGGTGGTACTAGTCACCTTCAATCTCTACCACCTACCAGATACTCTGGATGTCTCCTGGTACAAGGTTAAAGTGCGCCAATATTACCCTAATCCCATGCGCTGTACGAATTGCCAACTTTTGGGACATAGAGCTAAACGCTGCAAAAACACCTCTGTTTGCGTTCAGTGTAATCTGCCAACCCATGCTCCAATAGACTGTACCCGTACTCAATGTGCTAACTGCTCTGAAGATCACCCCTCTTCCTCAAACAAATGCAAGACATTTATCCAACAAAAAGATATCATAAAGATACAGACACAAAAAAAATGCACAATAAAAGAAGCTAGACAAATCTACAGAAGTCAATACCCTTTGAATGCAAGCCCCGCTACCCGCACTTATGCTCAAACGGCATCACAAAACTCTTCTCTGGTCAGCAATGCTGATTCTTCCTCTTCCTTTCCACAAACAAACGAAATAAAAACTTCAAACACTATTACTGTTAATAGCGATAACAAAAACAACAAAACTTCTGTTAAATTAGAAGACTCTAAGTATAATAATAATCCAACAACATTTTTACAAAACGAAACTGTATTAGCACAATCTGTGCTTGAAAAAAAAACAGAATAAACCAACAAAAACTGTACAAAGCAAAACTGTATCAGCACCTGTGCTTGATAGTTCCCTTTCTAAATTCGCAAAATCAAAATCAAATAAATACGTTACACAACAAAACAGTATCAGCACCTGTGCCTGATAATTCTCTTTCTATCCCCTCACCTTTACCATCACATCAAATTCTAATTCTAATTTTTTTTTTTTTTTTTAGGATCTGGTAATTAGAATGTAATGGTCCCCCCTTACACTATTTTTGTTAATTAAAATTCAGAAAATTAAGGGCCCAACTTACTAAAAATGGGAAAATTTTAAAAATGTTGTATGGAGGGAATGGGTATGTAAGGGTCCCCCCTGGGGACAAGGTTTTCTGGTAAAGAACCAGGGGCTTGGTGCTCAAGACCGTCCATACGTGGTGAGGAGCCACATCCTGCTCGAGGTGTCCCTGCTGTTTACAGAATATGGCGGATCTAGAGAGGTAAACTCGATAAAATCCGCAATCCCGGGTGTATAACAACCGTGCCCATGGGATGAATGGCACTGCGTGAGTGTGTCTGATAACGGTGGACTCCGGATACCTGGCGACCTCCGGTTTAAACTTTAGCCTTGCCGGGGTACAGAGGGCTATGCCCCGGTGGACCTACTCTCCCCTACACTCGTGGGACCAAAAATGAACCATAATTTTAAAAAACAATGTGTAAACATCTTAACAGATGACGAAGTGGAGCTAGGTATGAGCTCTGAGGACGAGTTACTGGCCTCGAGCCAGGAACTAGTCACCGCTGACAGCGGGCAGGCTGTGGCGTCAACAACAGCAGCAACAACTACGTCGGTGGCTATCGGACATAGCGCAAAACCGACAGAATCGGCAAGTAACAGTGCACCAAGGCCGAGGAAAGGCAAGTCGGAAGCGATGGTCAGGAAGAACCTGTACCAAAAATCCCTCTTCATCTTAAGCAAGATAGCCAAAAATGAGGAGAGTGGGACGGTACATGAGTTCGACCAAGCTGACAAGGTGAAATACCAGGCCGTGGTGGACAAGTACGTGGAGTACATGTCCACTCACGTGAAACCTATAAAAGCGACTAATCGTAATCGCTCTCAGGATGGGACCATTACAAATACTCGTAAGAGTAAAGTTGCTAAAACAACCAACGAAAAGGGTCCCCCCACAAGCGCCAAGATGCTTTTTAGCGACGTTGCTCGGGATGAGCTGACGGTGGCACTTGTTGATGAAGTCACCAACGGCGGTAAGAAGGTGTTGGAGAAATGGGGGGAGATTGAACCCAGGTTAACAGAGCTGGTGATGGAACACCTTCTCTCTGATCTGTGTTCATCTCCACCAGGATTCGACTCTTCTGTGGTTCTCCGCGGCTGCAGGGTGATCAAGTGCGACGATCGCCCGTCCTTGGAGTTTCTGGGCAATTGCATTGCTAAAATAAGCAATGCTTGGGAGGGCTTAAGGCTTAAGCTTATCCCAGCTCAGGACATCCCAAGGCGGCCGAGAGCTCGCATTTGGTTGCCTGTTATGAAGGTGGAGCACTGCAAGGTGCTACAGCTTCTGCAGCGGCAGAACCCTACCATGCCTATGAATGACTGGATTGTCATCAAAGATGAAGGTCAACAAAAGAGCAGCATGTCTCTGCTCCTCTCCATAAACGAAGATTCTGTTAAGGAGTTGGAGAAAACTGACCACAAAATGCGGTTTGGCGTGAGGTACGCCAAACTAAAAATTTTCCGGTCATCAGAAGAAGAATCAGATGAGTTGCAGGTCCCAAACAAGCTGATGGATGACCTTACGCTTCAGGACGAAGCAACAAGCACCCCAAAAAAACCAACTACCGATGCTGAAGGTCGTGCAGATTAACCTAAAGCATTCCAAGAATGCCTCGGATAATCTTGCCGTCTTCCTAGGCGAGGAGGACGTTGACATATGCATCGTCCAAGAGCCTTGGGTCAGAGGCACTGACATTCTGGGGCTCAGAAACAAAAACTACAAGATACTATACGCTAAGGTATGTAACAAGCCAAGAACATGTATTTTAGTCAAAAACAATGTAAATTCTTTCCTTTGTCCTCAATTCTGCACAGGTGATTTGACAACCGTTAAAATCGAAGGAAGCGGGGGTGCAACTGCAAGGTAATGTTGTTGATTGGCTTTAACCTGGCGAAGTCCAGCACTATCCTTGTGGGTACACCCCAAGTAGCTCGCAGCCTCCACGTGGCGCTTCTGGACGATGACCAATCTGACATCCGTCAGTTGGTTAGCTGATGCGAGAAGGCGAAAAAAAATCCAGGCGCGACGGTTCCCAGAATGGGCGGCTTCCTGGTCAGCGTCTGTTCCCATGTCAGGGGCGGCTGTATTAGACCTGGCTGAAGGTAAACGGCTATGGGTAGGATCCCAGACAGAAAAACAAAAATGGAAGTACCAAAAAGTGCGACTATTACGGTGCAAGGTGTCGGAAGCCTAGTACCGGCGGCTATGGTGGGTGAGAAAGCGGGCCCCCAGTCGTCGAGATCCTATGACCGCAGTGATGCAGGAGTGGCCAACTTGGCTCCTGTATCATCGAATGCTACAAGTTCAGACTTTTTGGCTGTCACGGACCCTTTTAGGAAGAGCACGAAGACGCCGCGATCCCCAATGGAGACAGAGCAGGCAACGGGTCGAACGGCGGTACCGCCAACAGTGGAAGAAGAGAGTGGCGATGTAGACGTGCTGGAAGCAGACGGTCCCAGCACCCCATTTCTACTTAGCCCCCAATCCAACAGGCGAAACGTAACCGAGGGTGGAGCTGACTCCTTTAAAAAGCTCGGTTGGCAAATTGAAGAGTTGGTTGCTATGTTGGAAAATGGCAAAAGAAGATCTGTCCATCAGCCAATGAGAGATACAATCGATAGTATTAGTCGACTGTATCTCTTGGCAGTACAGGAGATAGCGGATTATGGCGAAACTGCTCCTGGGGAAAAACAAGAGAGAGTTTTGCGCAGACAACACCCAGCTTATGTGGAGCTAGCGCTCATACGTCGCCGCTGGCTTCGGGCGAACCATCCCAAAAGCGCCATCCTGGCAAAACGGGGCTCCCACCAGGTCCGCGTGCAAAGGATAAACCACCGAAGGTGCAACCCAATCGACAAACGGGAGGAGATGACATCGGCGTGGGGAAAAAGCAACCCACTTCAAAAGGAGGGCAAAGCGCACCTAAGGCACCGCAGCTTGACCAATGGCAAACGGTTGGAAAACCAAAGAAGAAAAGTGTGCAGATTGCTGGTTTCAGGAAGCATATAAAACCAGATGCTTTGGTTATCCATCGACATGAGGAGGGTACTTATGCTGATATCCTGAAAAGGATGAAAGCCGACCCGAATTGTGGTGGCCTTACAGAGTCGGTGCATAGGATTCGCAGAACGCAAAATGGTGACCTTCCACTAGAGCTAAAGACGAAAGGCGCGGAAACAGAAGAGCTGAGGGTTATGGTCAGTGGCACCCTAGGGCAAGATGCGTCGGTCAGATCTTTGAGCCAAAAAACGACGATAGAGGTCAGGGACATCGACGAAATCACCACTAAGGACGAAATACGTGATTGTATATTGGAGCGGTTTAGACAAGCTGATGTTCAGAGTTTGGACGTCACTAGTCTAAGACGGTCGTATGCTGGCACCCAAACTGCAACGATCTCTTTGCAGACAAAGGCGGCGAATATACTCCTCAAGGCTGGTAAGCTGAAGATTGGCTGGGTTTCCTGCCGTATACGATCAAACGTGGCATTGAAGAAGTGTTCAAATGCTTAGAGTACGGACATATATCTAGATCATGTAAGAATGAGGATAGGTCAAGGTGCTGCATAAGGTGTGGCGTGGAGGGACACATAGCAAAAAATTGCAGTAGTAGCCCGAGATGCATGTTGTGTGTGAAGAAAGACCCGACGATGGCAAGTCACGTGGCGGGATGCAAAACCTGCCCGGTATTTAAAGAGGCATTGAAAACCAGGAAGGTATGAAGGTAATTCAAATCAACCTGAATCACTGTCAAGCAGCGCAGGACCTTCTGCAAAGAACCATAGCGGAAGAGAAGGCAGACGTAGTTCTGGTAAGCGAGCCTTACACGAAGCGCAATGAGTCAGTTTGGTTTGAAGATACCGAAGGTGTTGCTGCAATATGGGCGTGTGGTTCATACGCATTCGAGGACGCTGGTACCCGTGCTGCTAACTTTGTTCGCACGAAAATCGGGGGCATTCACTTCTTCAGCTGTTATGCACGCCCAAGCATGACAGCTTTAGACTTCGAACACTTTCTCCACGAACTAGTGACGGAAGCCTGAGGTAGATCTCCAGTGATAATCGCAGGAGACTTCAATGCCTGGTCAACGGAGTGGGGAAGCAGATCTACCAACGCAAGGGGCCAAACGCTTCTGGAAGCTGTGGCAAGCCTCGACATAGTTCTGCTCAACAAAGGTTCTACGGCCACGTATAGGAAAGCGGGCAGAGAGTCAGTCATAGACATTACCTTTGCAACTAGCAGCGTAGAAACAAACACGAAGTGGGTGGTGAGTGAAGGATACACCCATAGCGATCATCAGGCCATTCTGATCGACATAAGGCGAGGTTCTAGAGTTGTGCAGCAACCTATAACTGGGCCTAGGTGGAAAGACTCATTGTGTGACAAGGAAATGTTCCTGGAAGTATTCCGAACACAAGAACTCGGCGTGGGCTCTTCCGATCAATTGGCGGACAGATTGTCAAACATGCTGTCCATAGCCTGTGACGCCGCTATGCCTAGGAGAATCCAGGTCAGACGCAGACCAGCATGCCACTGGTGGAATGGCGAACTAGGGGAGCTACGATCGGCTTGTCTTCGCGCTCGACGACTCATGCAGCGTTCGAGAAGCTGTGAAAATTTCCAACAGCGGCTAGATGAGTTCAGAACGGCCAGACTCGCCTTTCAAAAGACAGTTAAGTCCAGCAAGCGGTCATGCCTTAAACAGCTTCTCGAGGAGTCTGACATAAATCCTTGGGGCACGGCGTACAGGATGGTGATGTCGAGAGTGAAAGGTTGTAGAGTACCACAACCCACTTGTCCAGCAATGCTCGAGAACATTGTCAGAACACTGTTCCCGACAGCGACCTCAATACTTGATGAAAGGTCTGAGCAACGATCTCTGGATGGTATCCCCAGTGTTAGTTCCGAGGAACTGTCTCGAGCTTGCGATAAAATTAAGGATAGGAAGACTCCGGGTCCTGATGGAGTGCCGAATAAAGTCCTGAAAGCAGCTATTTGGAGTGCTCCAAGTGTATTTATGCAGGTTTTCAACCAATGCCTTCGCGACGGAGTATTCCCCAGAAGATGGCGGCATCAGAAACTGGTCCTCATACCAAAGGCTGGTAAGCCACCCAACGAGGCGTCGTCGTATAGGCCGATTTGTTTGTTGGATACTGTGGGCAAAGTCTTGGAAAAGATTGTCTGCAACAGACTTGAACGAATCGTGAACGAGAGTGGCACTCTCTCTGAAAACCAGTTTGGCTTTCGAAAGGGTCGCTCGACAGTTGACGCGATAAATAAAGTGGTTGGTATAGCAAGACAGGCAATACAGGGCGAAAGGTGGCTCTATGGTGATAAGGAGTACTGCGCAATCGTCACGCTGGACGTTAAAAACGCTTTTAACTCTGCTAACTGGATGCATATCAAAGGATCCGTCCGTAGAGCGGGAGCGCCAATGTACCTTCAAAACATGATCAAGTCCTACTTGTCAGAGAGGTACTTGCACAATGACAGCGAAGATGGAAATAAAACCTACAGAGTTACTGCGGGGGTTCCTCAGGGTTCGGTGCTGGGCCCGCTCCTATGGAACCTTATGAATGACCAGGTCCTGCGGTTGCAGCTTCCCAAAAACTGCACTTCGGTAGGTTTTGCGGATGATCTGTGTCTGATAGTAACGGGCAAGGAGATAAGGAATATAGAGCAATCGGCAAACTCCGCTATTCTCGCGGTTACTGCATGGCTCAGGTCTTCGAAACTGTCCTTAGCAGAGCAGAAGACAGAGTTGGTTCTGACCACCAGTAGGAAGCGCATAGAGTTCTGCTCCGTACGAGTTGGTGATCACGAGGTACGGTCCAAGAGGGCTATAAGGTACCTAGGTGTTATGCTGGATAGCAGGCTATCGTACAAAGAGCACCTGCTGTACGTGAAGAACAAAGCTGCGAGGGTCCAAAATGCCTTATCATGGATGCTGCCAAATATCGGTGGCCCTAAGGCGGACAAGCGCCGGATATTGTCAAGGGTGGTGACATCCGTCATGCTGTACGCTGCCCCCGTTTGGGCAGAGTCGCTGAGAGCTACTACCTACTCGAAAATCCTTTCGACTACATATAGGCTGGCAGCGCTGAGAACAGTATCGGGTTTTCGAACAATCTCAGATGATGCGGCATTGGTACTAGCGTACATGATTCCCATTGACATATTGGCTGATGAAATGCGCAGACTCTATGAGACGTGTCATGGGCGTCCAGACAACGACGCTAGAAGGCATGAGCGGCAAGCCTCAACATTGCTTTGGAAGCGGAGATGGCAGAACGCTAAGAATGGTAGATGGACTTTCAGGCTCATCCCGGACATTGAAAAGTGGTTGAGCAGGAAGAGCGGGGAAACCAACTACCATTTAACCCAGTTCTTGTCAGGACATGGTGGATACAGGTGGTACCTATACAGGTTTGGGCACGACAACACTCCAAGGTGCCCACTGTGTGACGAACCGGAGGACGCTGAGCACGTTATGTTCCAATGTGCTCGGTTTCCTGTTCCAGAAGGATATCCGCAGGAGCCAGCAAGCGCATTACAGTTCATGTTAGCAAATCCGGTCAACTGGGACCGGATCTGTGAGCGTGTGACAGCTATTCAGCTAGAGCTACGTCGTCTAGAGAGGGCTAGGCGAAATATGCAGACGTTGCAGATGGTGCCGGACGGGGGATCGTAGAATACTGACGAGTAGCCACGACCCACGTACAACAACAACACAACACAATAGGTGACCTACTAAACTAGGACCGATTGACTTTTGAGCAGCGTAATATCTAATGACAGTTCTGGGAGGACGATAGGACGAGGGGCAGGAGTGTTTAGCGGATCAAAGTCCCGCACTCCGGTTGTAGACCGGGTAAGGTTTTCGATGCTTCACTTCCAATACAATAAAAAAAAAAAAAAAAACCGTTAAAATCGAAGTGCTGGAGGAGAAAGCCATGTTTATAGCATCGGTGTACATGGTGCACAACAAAGAGGCGCCTCCGGATGAGGTTGCGCAGTTGACCGCCAGTGCGAAAGCCAGCAACACTCCCCTACTTCTGAGATGCGACGCCAATGCACGCCATACGCTATGGGGAAGCACCGAGGATAACGAAAGGGGTGAGTCGCTTTTTAATTTTATTAGTAGTTCCAGTCTGCTAGTTTGCAATAGAGGAAATACTCCAACATTCACATTCCCTAGTACACAAGGCTTCCCGTGGTGGGAGGAGGTACTAGATATAACTCTTCTGTCCGAAAATTCAGAGGTTCAGGTTGAAAACTGGAGAGTTTCCAACAAAAGATCTTTCTCGGATCACAGTTGGCTACTCTACAATCTGAATTTGAAGACAACGGATTCTGTTCCATTTAGAAACCCACGCAATATAAAATTGGATGTTTTTACAAGGGTAGCTAAATCGAAACCGAATACCTTTACATGTTCAAACATTGACTCCAAGGACGAAATTGAAAGGAGGGTTAAATATCTTGAGGAAGCTTTCAGCAAAGCGTATAAGATATCCTGTCCAATTAGAAGGAGCCATAAAAGTTTCCCACAGTG
Organism: Amiota communis; assembly: GCA_037043315.1. Classification (NCBI taxonomy): domain Eukaryota; kingdom Metazoa; phylum Arthropoda; class Insecta; order Diptera; family Drosophilidae; genus Amiota; species Amiota communis. Next base: position 210 of record JBAMAV010000057.1, on the reverse strand, counting down.
GTGGAACGCAGAGCTCTCGAAACTCAGAGAGAAAACGAGAAAGCTCTTCAATCAGTGTTACATGGATAACAACTGGCAAGTCTACAAAGACTCTCTCAAGACTTACAAAAAAGCCATCAGGAACGCCAAAAATAATGGTTGGAAGGAATTTTGTGAGTCGATCGAGTCTACTTCTGTCTCAGCAAGATTAGGAAAAGTTCTGGCCAAGGA
>JBAMAV010000056.1:0-24398 GCA_037043315.1 Amiota communis | reverse complement strand
TAGCCTGTATATCGATAATGTTTACAACTCAAATGCAAAGATCTACCTCGTGGAAAGGGACTTCTCACTGCTTATAATCAGTGCACCATGATTGCATTGAAATGGTGTTTCATTCTGCGCATATTGGCGGCTTATGGGGAACCGCAGTAAAATCTGCTAAATACCATTTTCAACGGGATCAGACTTGGCTTTAACACCAGGCCTCCATTGTTGTTGCCAAAACAACACCCAGTCACCGAGGCGATCATCATGTTTTTTCATCATAGGTTCTTGCATGCTAATCCACTGAGTCTTCTTGCTACATTGAGGCAGAGATTATGGCCAATTGGAGGTCGGAAAACGCTCGCAAGAGTAGTGAACAAATGCGTACGATGTTTTCACTTGAGGCCAAGGATTGCAGAACATGTCATAGCCCCATTACCGGTAGATCTTGTGTAGCCCAATCGCCAATTTTAGACAATGGGTGTTGACTTTTGTGAACCATTTTATTATAAAGCAGAAGTCAGGAACGGCCCGCCAGTTTAATATTACATTTCTATTTTAATTTGCTTCAGTATAAAGGCTCAACACTTAGAGGTTGTTGAACACCTATCAACTTCTTCCTTCATCGCTTGATGGCATTTCATCAGCATTAAAGACAAATCAAATACAATTTGGTCAGATAATGCCACAAATTTTGTTGGCACGAAACATGGGCTGGATGATTTAAGCAACTGTTTCCGTACAACAGTCATTTGTCTAACCAGTGCACGATGATCGGATTGAAATGGTGTTTCATTCCACCACGCTCTTCGCATTTTGGCAGCTTATTGGAAACCGCAATCAAAGTTGCAAAGTTGTTGGCATAAATTTTTAACTCTTGTTTGCAAAATCTCAGCTATGTTAACTTTACGTCCACTTTGTCCCATTTCAGATAACAAAGAGGAATTGGAAGTTTTTATTTCTTATTTGGTAAACATTACCAGTTATCGATCACACCTTACCATAGATCGGTTGAGTCAATGGCAGCTTGTATGTCAGATGATGAAGATATTCTGTAGAAAGTGCAGCACTTGTTATTTGTGATTGCTGCAAGAGCTGGCAAGTAGCCTACCTCATCACCGAATTTGCAGCCGGGTTATCTCCTGTTTGTGAAGGAAGGTAATTTGCCAGATGGCAGCTTGGTCGCATCAACGAAGTGGTTATGGAAAACGATGGTTGTGTTCCAGTGGCCATCATCCGCATAGCTGCTGATTGAATTAAATGAGCGATGACTAAGCTTGCAGTACTAGACACTACTTGCATTGAAACCACTTCATAGTTTCAACGGGGTGAGTATGTTTACATCAGCCCTGCTAAGCCAGCTCTGACAGTTGATATGCCAATGAGAGGAATCGATTAATTTCTATTTATTCATTTACTTAGCATTCTTAATTTTTTTTTTATTTCTACTACACTTTGATCAAACACCTCGATCTGTAACCGACATCATAAAGCAATGTATATTTAACAAATAACAAGGTTGCAAATCGCCTTTGAATCGAACCGTCGTGTTTTTTGGGCTTCAAACCGAACCGAACGGTTTTTATTTAAAAAATATATAACCGAACGGAAATTCAACTACTCCAAAAAATGGGTTGGTTCTGATCATACTAAATATGCAACCCTTATCTTTATATATAAAATTCGAGTGTACAATTCTTTGTGACTGCCTTGCTCCTAAACGACTAGACCAATTTCGAATAATTTTTTTTTGTTTTACTTTTGGGGTCACCAAAATGGGTTATGCGTCAGTTGGAACCGGTAGATGGCGCAGTTGTCGAGATACAGGCACTTTTTTACCAAATTTTTAACATTTTTTTATCTAGCGCACGCTATACTAAGCCGATTTTAATAATTTTTTTTTAAAATGACAAATGAATGCTAATGAAAAAAGTTGCATACTTATTTTTTTCGGTTTTTAACTTCTAATATAATATTTTTAGGTATTAAGTTTTTTGGAAACCACTGCAAGACTAAGCATAAAAAGTTTTTTACTTTTTTCGCTTTTAAATCTTTGGTTGTTGTTATTGTTGTTTTTTCCTCTGTGAGAACGCACTTTTTGCGCTCTTCGTTCGTGTATTTGATGTTCATTGAGAGAAAGAAAGCAAGAGACAGTATGTTTCGTTGTTTGTACTTTAATTTGATTGTGTTTTGATTTTGATTTCAAAGGGCATTTTCAAAAATTGGTATTGTATATCTCGCGTCACAAAAGCAATATACTCGACGGAATCAGGATATATTTGGTGAAAACCACTAGCCATTTCCAAGTATGTAAAATAGTTCTCGGCATGAGGTCTGGCGATTTGATCGGAAATAAGCGGCAACAAGTATTTATCTGAAACTGTGTTCGAATTCAGCTCTCGGTAATAGACGTTCTAAACCATTTTTTTGTAACTAATAGTATCATTATCTCAATCAACATATCTCGAACTTGTTCTCTCTAGTCAGGACTAAGTCTATATGGTCACGTTTGCACTGTTTTCAATTAGATTTAGATTTAATGATTTCAAAATTATCGGGCTTGACTATAACATTGAAACACTGATTGAGAATCTCACATCCAATTACAGTATCATTTTTTAGACATTGACCCTGCACTACATGGAACAAGATTTCCATGTGATTTTCATCAATGGCAAAACCACTTAAAATTTCCAATGTATTGCCGATGCCTCAAAACATTACAACGTTATTTATTCGTTTTCCCGACAGCTTGTTGCCAATCTTTTCCTTCATTAAAGAACATTCTGCACCAGAATCAAAACAAATCAGAAAAGTCTTACATCGCTGTGTCATACTTCCCTTTGACTCTGACACTAGACCTTGGTTAACAGGTTTCTCATGAATTGCTCCATGAGATTCTTTACTATTCAAAATCACATTATTTCAGCATTGGCTTGAATAATTCCCCAGCTGACCCCACTGATACCAAGTCACATTCGGTATCTCATGCTGTGGTTTCATCCCGCTACCTTGTGTCTTCTAACTTATGTCCCGTTTTTCCACAGAAATGGCACACCACGGTAGATGGCTTTGTCCTTTTCTGGTCAGAGCCAAGAATTGTACTGCTATCACGCTCAGCAGCCCGTTTCTTATCGAATGTGAATGCCTCTATTCTAATTGCAGCTTGCTTCTGGTTTGTTCATCTTATTCTATACATATAAAAACCATTTACCTCATGTTACTGAGCTCATCACTTCAGTACGGCTAAACTGATTTAGATAAATTTTTTTGGAAAACTCTAACATAGTCTGGAGAGTGTTTCTGTGACGTTTGGTGGGGATCGGACTCGCAGTTGTCGAGAAATCGGTGTATAAAATTTTGCATAATCAATCAAGTCGCCTTTGTCAAATATATATGATATATTTTTGTCAGTATTAAATATTTCAATTGCTGCGCCTTGTACTACAATAAAAAAGAAAACAGCATCACATACTAGCATTCCGTCAGGAGCGTAGCAAAGTACGCCGAGTACGCAATTATATTTCTATAAAAATCATTTGCTTCATGTTTCTGAGCGCATCACTGGGTACGGCTGAACTGATTTTTATGAAATTTTCTAGGAAATTCTCGCATAGTGTAGAGAGTGTTTCTGTAAAGTTTGGTACGGATTGGGTTCGCAGTTGTTGAGAAATTGGTGGATAAAATTTAAGATATGAAGCATATTTTAAAATCAATCAAGTTGCCTTTGTCAAATATATCAGATAATTTTTTCAATGGTAATAATTAATTCCACTGATTGTTCAAATGTATTTCAATTGCTGCGCAATATTTATAATTAAAAAGAGAACAGCATCACGCTTGTTAGTTAGTTTGCCTTTTGAGAACTACTCTGAGAATGTATAGGGAGGGACAGATCCCACTTCCGATATCCACATTGTTTTACTTTTCTCAATTATGAATTCTTCAGTGCTCACTTGACTTTCTTTTCTACCAACTCTTTGTTCAACAACTCAAGTATATCAACCTTGTCATTTCAGTCACTAAGCGATGTAACGTTGTGGTAAATTGTGAAAAATTTAAATGGAAACTTTGTGGTAAATAGATAATGTACATTAATTTTGAGTGTACGTATGCACATAGTTCTTGCAGCACCCTTTTTCACTTCTACAACTTTTTTTATTAAAATTTTAACAAAAATTTTACAATTTGAATTTTGTTTGCTTTTTACCGAGCAACGAAACATGACCATAAATACCCGAAAATGGCCAAATTACTACGAGTATTACTCAAAGTATGATCGACGCGCAGTTCGATTTGCCGAAGGTGGTCAGCTGTTTTTTGTTTCGTTTTCGTTATATGTATGCACATACAACCAAGAGATGTGCATCAACACGAAAAAATCAGCGCACACTACCGTTATTATTTTTGCGTAAAAATGTTTTTGTTTTGTTGTTTTAGTTACGTATCACGAGATTATATACAATTTGTTGTTGGGTATGCCAAAATATGAAATAAGAAGAAAAGATAGCACTTTGTGAGCGACTTGTGTAATTTCATAGTCTTTGTACCTTATATACATCATTGGTTCAAGAGAATCCAAATACTGGTGTTAACAGAGCAGAAAGGCAGACACATAGTATTCTCGTTTTGAATTTTGTTCCGTTCTACAGTTATTAGCTTCGTACTTGATCGTGCGTTCGCTCGTCTTGCTGTCGTCATTAATGGTACATTTATCAAATATTTATTTAAAAACAAAAATATTTTAAAAAAATCCAACTCCGGACTAGTGTTGAATTCATCCTCTTTGTTATTTTGTATCACTAGCCAGCGCTTAACACACTAGTCTATCAAGGTATTACTACTTCTAGCAGCGAACGCACGATATAAACTTTTCTTTTGTATTTATTCAGATTTTAATTAAAAAAAATTTAAAACCAGCCAAATAGGCCAAGTCGTTCTCAAGCGATACGCTTAAAAAGAAAAAGCGTTTTCACGTTTTTAACTTTTTTGAACGACTCTGCCCCCTTGATGACATAAGCTAACCATAACAAAATTCCTCTTTTCACTTCCTCTATTTTCAGAATAGTCACGAGATATCTGAAAAATATTGGCGACTTGTTTTTATTACATATGTGAAAGAGTGTCAGATTCTGACATGTGTACACTTTTTAAAAACGTTTTCAAGTTAAAATCGTGTTATTGAACGTTTAAATGAAAACATTCCTTTCATGAAGAAAACCGATCGTAGAACAACAATAACATATGTACGGAATGGACAAACAAGTGGGAATAACAAGGTTATGCATGAGAGCCATATAAACAAGAAACACCTTTGTGAGAGGAAGAGGAAAAAAAATGTTCATGAATGCTGTTGAGTCCAAATGCTTTTTCTGAAACTATTAAAAGCGAAAAATTGAAGAAATTCTATGCTTGCGAAAAAAAAACTACATTCAACATGATCGAGGTTCGAACCTGCGCTGTGCGGGCCACGAGGCCAGCACTCTACCATATGCGCCACCAACTATGAAATGAGTTCGCTTAAATCAAACATATTCCCCTCGTTGGAAGAGTAGGTCTTTCAACAGGTTAAAGAACCGAGTTAAGAACAGAATGCCCTTTATACTTTGCCGAATGACCAAGCGAGCGACCACCAGCCGAAGATGCTATTCCCTCTCCCTTCGTGTGTGTCATCGTCGTTGTTGTTGCTGTGATATAATACATACAACAGAGCTCTCTCTCGCATTTTGCGTTTCTCTAGAAGGAAAGTGCGCAGGTCGCTCACTGATCGTCGTACGAAAAACCAAAGACTATGACTTTGCTTGTGTCAGTGCTGTTGTTGTTTGGTGCACAACATATAAACAACAACACATGGAGTGAACGAATTTCATTTATGTTTTGATTTGTGTGTTCCCCACACGACGCCGATCTTGCATAATAATCAATACGTTATTTGACTCAATTATTTAACACAACACTAGTAATTATGTATTTTAAAACTTGATTCCTAACACATTACCTTTTTTTTATACTCTTCACGGGAGTGAATAGTATTATAAGTTTGTCATGAAGTTTGTAACACACAGGAGACATCCCAGGCCACATAAAATATGTATATATGTGATCAGCTCGATAAGACGTATTGATTTAGCCATGTCCGTCTGTCCGTCTGTCTGTCTGTATATATGCAAACTAGTCCTTCAGTTTTTGAGCTAGAGAGATGAAATTTTGCTTATAGGTTTCTTTTTACCATACGCAGCACATTTAGAATCAGCCGAATCGGTCCACCAGGGGGGGTACCTCCAATACAAACCCCCCTCTAAATTAATGTTCTTGTTAGAAAAAGTTTTTTGTTTTTTAACGTATCGAACTAAAATTTGGGATCTATAAGTTTGTAATCCATCAATCGTGTAAATTTCATGATCCTAGGGCTACCAGGTGGGGTACCTCCCATACAAACCCAAATTAAATGAGAAACTTATAAAGAATAAAAGTACAATAAAATTGCCACACAAACTGATGTGATGCTAAGAAAGGAAGGTTGGATGCAACTCGGAGGAGCGTGAAGAGTATTACATCTTTGGCATAGCCAATGATAGCCTTCATTTTGGTTTTTTTAACAATTTTATTTGTTGTAATTAATGTTGCAATTTACAATATTAAAGCAATTTGTTAATTATTAAGCGGAGAGCTATGTGTTGTATTTGAATTTCGTTCGTAGACTGACTATCATAGCTTATGTTTCTAAGTCTGCTGTATCTGCAGATTTCAGAAAATCTCCAATTGCTCCTGCTTCATAAATATGTAACACAGCATCTGTCTGAAATAAAGAAATTAACAAACATACAAGATACGCGCGAAAAACATAACCCTTCTTAACAGTCGGGTAAAAAACTCCTTATTTCATGTTTGCACCCTATACTCCGGTCAACATAGCATTTAATTTTGCAATTATTCGCATAGAGCTGAAAATTGGTATATGCTTTAAAGATAATATTCTAAACAAAATGTGAAAAGTCCCACCGATCCGATGATCGCAACAAAAGTTATTCAAGGTCAAAGATCGCAGATATTTTTCTAATTTTCTATTTTTCACACAAATTTCAAATTTCAGGCAGTTAAATATGCACATTATTACATATATAAATGAAAAAGTCATAAATAACAACATTTGATAGTGTTGTGCAGCGTAAATATTTAGAAGAAGAGAGAGAACCACATAACTGTAAACTACTGTCGCTACCTTGTTTTATTGTATCATACTTTTCAATCATATGTGCTCATGGAGTGAACGAATTTTATTTTGTGAGTTCCCTACACGACGCCGATCTCGCATATAAATCAATACGAAGGCGAAGTGCCTTTAGGAATCAACATTGTTGTTTTCCGTATTTTGAGGAGAAAGCTATATATTTTAGGGAGTTTTTTATAAGATCAGTTGATTTATGTTTGGTATTAGGAAACCAGTAACCTTTTTTTGATCCATATTTATAGACTGCCATTTCGGTGACATTTTTTAGTACTTATATATGCTTTGTTTTGATTCTAACACAATTTGTTTCTTCTTAGTATTTAATGTGTGTTCTCCTCCAACAGTTTCTTTGATTTCGCAAAGCTTTTTGTCCTTTTCCTGGCGAATAACTAGATTTTCTTCAAAAGTATTGGTTTCAACCACTAGTATATTTGCTTCTACTAAGTGCATCATTAAAGAATTACAATCTGTGACTATTTTGAAAGTTATACAGTGCAGATAAACCCTGAATCTTTTTAAAGCGCAAATAATTGCTAATGTTTCTAGTTCGAAAATACGATACTTGGATTCTGTGTGTGGTGCTCGTATTGAAAAATAGAAAACAGGGTGGAACAGTTTTTTTTCTTTTGCATTAATATAGTTCCGAATCAAAGAGAGCTTGCAATGGAGTTCTGCTTCATCTCTAGGATCATATATGTATCGTACCATTATGCCTTAGCTCTAAAAATGTTGGCTATGGCGAGACTAATGTTTGGGAGCCCCTTATGTAGGAGTGTTAAATACAGCTCTGGCGAGTGAATATTGGGTACGACACCCATTGACTATACTGGTCGTTCGTCATTTATCTCAGTAGAACTGGGAAAGTGGATGCTAGCCAGAAGCTCAAGGGTCTCTTGACTATTTTGGGTGTATGTACCATCCAGTCTCCTGATGTTATTAGTGTGCGTTTGGAGAGTATCTTGTAGAACATAGCACTACTCCTTAGAACATTTAGGTCATTGCAGAAGTTTCTCCAGGATCTCCACTTTGCATTTCTAATTTCTTTGTTGTATTTGGTGAGTCATTCTTTATATTTATTCCAATTACCATTTCCCGGTTTATAACAACTAACCATTATGCCTATCTATGAATGCCTTACAGTGCAGAAGTTTCTCCAGGATCTCCACTTTGCATTTCTAATTTCTTTGTTGTATTTGGTGAGTCATTATATTTATTCCAATTACCATTTCCCGGTTTATAAGAACTAACCATTATGCCTATCTATGAATGCCTTACAGTGCATTGGGATTCTTGTCAAATGCCGCGAATGTGAGAGGCTGGTGGTCTGTAAATATTTTGACATTTTTACGTCATATAGATACTTTATGAGGTTTTTTATTAATTGCGTAGTGCAGCTCTTCTTTCCTAAGTGTCCTGGAAATCATAATTATTGGTTTTCCCTTCTGTCAGAGGACAGCGCCTAGGCTGTCAGAACAAGCATCCGCTGTTAGATTAAAGTGCTTCTTGAAGTTTGGATATTTAAGTAAAACGTTTTCTTACAATAGCATAATTTTTTGGGCCTCATAAGCTTGTAGTTGCTTTTCATTCAGAGTGACTTTTATCTTCTTTGTATCATGCTGACCAATCCGTTTTGACCCTTTAGAATATCAGTGAGTGGCTTCGCTATACTGGCAAAGCCTTGTAGGAAGCACCTATATATCTATCTTTCTTATCCAGACAGGGTTGTTAAAAGGTAACCTATATGGCCGTATTATTTTGTTAGCCTCGCACAGTGCAGGTTCGAATCTCGATCAAGTTGAATGTAGTTTTTTCAGAATTGCCATTTTTTCGCAAGCATAGAATTTTATCAAAATTCTATTCACTTTAATAGTTCAAGAAAATCACTTGGACTCAACAAGGTCTTTAATCTCATTTTTAACGAAACTTACTACTTCCATTGTATAGGAGCATCGTTTGAGTTCAGTACTCGCATTAACTCTGTGTGAGAGATTGAAGCTAATTATGCAAATTTGATAGAATAAGGAAGTCGTTATTAATACTGAAAATATTGAGTTTTCCATTTTTTATTTGCCTTGTTATTTCCATGAATGGATTTAACAAGGAATGCGGCTGATAATGCGGAGCGTTCCTTCAATTCTACTAGTGGTTTAATATAGTTCACAGGTGACCATGTATCCACAAGAGCGCTCGGTAGACATTGCCGTAATCAGGCCTCCTATACTGTTACGTCTGTGTATTCTTCTGTCTGCATTGGTGCCAATTATTTGGTCCACAGCAGAGTCATGTCTTTACAGTTTTATTTAAAAGCAAGTGTTATTGCAAAAATTGTTTAAATTTTAACGTATATTTATTTATGAGAATTTAAATGTTTTAAAAAAGTGAAATTAAAATTATATTGTTACATTGAATGGTTTTTTAGGTGTTGTTTTAAAATTGTGTCGCCACCGGCTTCCTTCTCTTGGCGGTAGAAAACAACGACAGACAGAAAAAACATGGCCGCTTCTTTTTGTTGGGTTCTCCCCAGGGTTGATTCTCGATTATGTGACCGACAGCCGATTACACCTCGACTATCGATCACAACTGCCGTAACAGCAAGGCTAATTTTTTCTCATTCTCATCGTAATATTTCAGCAATGACATATTTCCCTGTCTGAAGGTCGATTATTCCTGTTCAATGATGTAGACTGGCCATATCAGCGTATGTAAAGTCAAGCAAATTCATTATCGCTTTGAAATTGATTACGGTATTAAAAGACGCAAGTACCGTTTCCGCGGAACATATTACCTTATTTTTTATTATATTTACCGCTTAATGTCAAACAGACTAGCCTTTTCATATTATTAAATCTTATATGTATTATATGCAGCCTTGGGACACCACCTGGATTGTTAAAATTACATGTGTTGTACGTCGTGTATCTATGTAATATGCTTAAGAAACAGGTATTCTACGTTTCTTATTGTCGGAAACATCGCTCATGTAATAAACTCAAAAACATTTCTCTTCAATGTTGATTTCATCGCATCTGTAAGAAATTTGCTTGAAATACGGATGCTGAATTGACTAACTTTTCCCAAAACAGCACTTGTTCAGTTACTGATGCGACAGAAAAATGAATGGAATTGTTGCACGGTGGCCCAATCGAGTGAAGCCATTTTAAGAATATCGTCAAATGTAGAGCAATACTTTAAATATTTTAACGATGACGGCAAATTACATATCTTCATCCCGTTTAGCGCGGCAAAAGGTTGAATGAAGAGAAGTTGTAAACATTTTCGAAAAGCTTGAGAGCGATGAACTTGAATCGTGTTGTCAATTTACGGCAAACGAAGATGCACTCGTCAATCTTAGAGCTGATTTACATGAAAATACATTTATTGATTGCATATTTTTTGCCGAATTATACTGCTAACGCCACACGACAGATTCGTGCTAGACAAATATTTTTAAATTCTTTATGAGTATTGTTGTTCTTGCAGCTGTGCTCTGTCGCCAAATGCATTTATCAAATTCTTTAACTCGATCCATATAATGCGCTTTTTATATTAAACTAGCTGTGCCCACGACTTCGTACGCGCGGTATTCGAAATATGTTTGTAATAGCGTGCATTTTGTTAAATTTTTTCCTAATCATCAGCTGTTTAATGTTGGCGCGCAGCGAATGAGGAAAACATTCGAAAATCATCCAAAAAGTAGGCAACAGAACTAAAAATATGAATCTCTTTTGGTTTAGAGTGGCGATTTTGATATAATAAACGCTATATATTACAGGAAGCTTGCTACAATACACCAGTGAAAACTGCATTCAAATTGGTTAAGCCGTTTCTGAGATTAGCCTGCACAGACACAAAAAGGTTTACGTTTATATATACACACTAGCGTAGCCCTGCGCGCTTTGTTGAAGCCTCGTCGTGATAATCAATAGCCTCAAACACGAAACACAAACAAAGCAAAGCACAAACAACGAAACACACTGTCTCCTTCTTGTCCCACTCTCAATGAACATCAAATACAGAAACGAAGAGCGCAAAAAGTGCGTACTAAGACAGAAAAAATAGAAGTATAAGAACAACCAAAGCATTAAAAACGAAAAAACGTACAAAACTTTTTGTTTGGTCTTGCAGTGGTTTTCAAAAAACTTAATACTCAAAAATATTATATTAAAAGTTAAAAACTGAAAAAAATAAGTATGCAACTCTTTTCATAAGGATTCATTTGTCATTTAAAAAAATTATTTAAATCGGCTTAGTATAGTGTGCGCTAGATAAAAAAATGTTAATAATTTGGTAAAAAAAAATGCCTTTATCTCGACAACTGCGCCATCTACCGGGTCCAACTGATGCATAAACCATCTTGGTGACCCCATAAGTAAAACAAAAAAAAAAAGTTTATCGAAATTGGTCTAGCCGTTTAGAAGCAAAACAGTCACAAAATTTTGTACGCTCGAATTATATATATATAAACATAAAGGGTGGGCCATTTAAAAGTTTTGATTTAAAAATGCAATAAAACAAAAACGGTTTGAGGTTTTGCCAAATTTATTTTTTTGTTTTGAAGTACAATTGTTCCGCTTAGAAATGTTATTTCATTCAAATAGCTGCCGTGGCTGGCCTCACAGTAGCCTATTCGGTCGGACCAATTTTCGAGCGTGTTTGGGGCCGTATCTCGTCAATGGCTCCGTCCTCGTCTTCAAAGAAATATGGGCCAATGATGCCTCCGCTCCACAATCCGCACCAAACATTCAGGCGCAATGGATGCATTGGCTTCTCTAGGACCTCGTGTGCGTTTTCCGAGCCCCAAATACGGCAGTTTTGCTTACTGACGTAGCTACCAATATGAAAATGAGCTTCGTCCGAAAAAATGATTTTTTTCGCAAAATCGACATCATTGATTAGCTTACTTACTTACTTAGCTGGCCATAACAACCCGTTTACCGGGTTACGGCCTTAGCTTCTCGGCTGCCACTCATGGTGTGTGCGCTAAATTTTATCCATGAGTGGAGGGACCTACAGTTTATAGTCGAATCCGAACGACTTTTTTGTGAGAGAAGCTTTTTCATGGCAGTTTTTTTTTGTTACTCTCAGAGCTTTTGCCAGAAGACTGCTGAGAGGAGAATCGCCGTTAGAAATAATTTTTATTTTTTTTATTTCTATATAAGGTGTTACCGCCGCTGGTATTCGAACCTGCGGCGGCCGCATAGTAGACCAGCACACTATCCACTAGGCTACGGCGACCACATTGATTAGCTGCTCGTTGCATTTAGTGAAGGTAAAACGAAGTGGATGGTCACGCGGCTTCAACTCTTGAACCAATTGAACTTTTTAAGGCGTCATACCGAGATCTTTTCGCAAAATTCAACGTAAACTGGTGCGGGAAATGTTAAATTCTTGAGAACGATGACGTGTTGACGTTGATGGATTCTCACGCACACTCGCAGCCACAGCATCGATATTTTCGGGTGTACGCACTGTACGAGCACGCTGACGTGTTGGAGCATCAACAATGAAACCAGTTTCACGAACTTTATTAATAAACTTGCGTATAACGGGCGCTGTTGGTGCTTCCTTGCGACCTAATTTTGAACGGCATTTTCGTGCAGTTTCTGCCCAATTGTCTTAGTGTTTGAAATAAATTTCCAATATATTCCAACGTTGCTCAAGCGTAAGCCGATTCATTTCGTTCAGCGGAGATAATATACTGAATTTTATGACAGAACAGAATGACATAAGTATTGCCAGAGTCTAATTAACCCGTGGTTCAATATGAAATCGATAGATGGCCCACCCTTTAGAATAACAAAATTTTGCACTTTTTCTATTGATATTTCAGTTGCCTTTTTGGACCACATTTTACTCGCAAAAATTTTGTAATTACTAATATGCCAAAACCATACCCAAACCAAGCCAACAAAATAGAAACCAATTAGAAATAAGAAATACACAGCAAAAGAAGAAAAACCAAACAGAAAAAAGAAATACAAAGCAAAAAGAAAAAATACAAAACACACTACGTAATTCGAAACAAAAACGTCACTCATTCACCTAAAAACGTCGGCAGCGTCTGTGGTACAGCAGCCGAAACTACCCGTTAAGTGCGTAAGTTTCTTTTCCACTAGCACATGCCTACGGGTTGTATTCTGCCAAAAAAAACATCTCTGTGTAAATTGCAACTTACCAGTAATAAAATTACTTTCGCGAAAACAATTTGGTTATATGCTTATTAATTGGATCACTAGAAATTGGCTGCGTTTGCGACAGATTTTATGAAAACTCTGGCATCAACAACAAAATTGTAACGCCTTCTCTAAAACTGATCATTTCTGCACAAGGACATAAGAAATCTACTCTCCGAGGACACATCGAAGAAACTCGTGGATGTTTATTTCACTTTCTGATCTTCCGATGAAATTACAGCTGATGAAAGCGGAAGCGCCGACAAAGACTGAATCAAAATTGATGTCAATACAAATTATGACAATTAAATTTATGAAAAATGTTTTTCTTTATTTTCCTCATCAAAATGCATAAAGAAGCCAAAAAATTAATATAAAATTTAAAAAATAAGTAAAAAAATAAAAATCCGACTGCAAAAAATACAATTTAAAAGTAATGCACTAAAAAGACCGAAACAAGATTGAGAATAGAAAATAAAATTAAATGAACTATAACAGTCATAAACCAGCACTCGTCGTGAAGGTTTCTCTGATAAAAATCTTCCGCAACTTTTGTGTTTACCAGTGCTATCGCATCCCCTCTCTCGTCTCTCGCTCTTTGATTTGGAGCTTATCAGCTTCGATCTTTTTTGATAAACAAATTTGAGCACAAAGAGGAAAAAGACAAAAGGAGACAACTAAAACCTCTCAGTACAGAGTAAGAATGCAAGCGGGCGACCCCCCTGATCGCCAAAAGGCAAGCGGTACATTTCTTCTTATCAAAACCAAGAACGTCCAACAAGCAAACAAGCTTCTGAAGATGACACACTTCACCGAAAATATGCCAGTCACTGAACATACGGCACTAAATTACAGCAAGGGAGTTATATACTCGAATGACTTGCGTGATGTATCGGAAGAAGAAATACAATGTGAACTCGAAAGCTAGAACGTCACCATGGTAAAAAAAATTATGAAAAAAATTGAAGGAAACCTGACGGAAACAGAGCTACATATAATAACATTTGCTTCAACCACTCTTCCGGAGTACATCATGATCGGCTACGAGAGGACAACTGTACGCCCCTACATCCCAACACCACTACGCTGTAATAATTGTCTCCGATATGGGCATACATTCAAAGTGTGCAAAAGTCACAAAACGTGCACCAAGTGCGGGTCGCAACATCACACAAACGAACAAGAGAACGAAATTTGTACAAGAGAAATCGGCTGTATCAACTGCTCCATCAACTAACTGACAAGTAATTCACACTCCGCAATCGACAAAAAGTGCCCAATATACATAAAGCAACAGGAAATTATTGCAATAAAAACCAACCTAAAAGTTGACAAGAAAGCATACGAAATATACAGCGAAAAACACCAACTTAGTCATCAAACATATGCCAACGCTACTAAGACCCCCTAACTGGAAACCAGCAAAAACACAACAAAAACAATCAGCTCCATTCCCAACCCAACTTCTTCAACACCATCCTCAGCTTCACAGAGCGCACTATCACCAACTATGGAGACTTCGACGATAAGACAGCAACAGCCCAACTTGGCACCTCACGAGCATCTAAACGAGGACAAAATCCTCGACAAACTATAAGCTCAAAAGTACAAATACTCCCATGGTCAACGTCAAAGAAGGTAATTAGACAAATAAAAACTAATACTAAGAAAAAGATTAACGATCTCGAATCACAAGAAACTGAAGTTGGAGACAACTCCGACTTCATCGAATAATAGTAATCACTTTTAAATCAACACATTCCCCCGGCCGGCGGGCTTGGGAGCTCTTCACTGCAAAACCTTTGGCAGGGATCAGCTCAACAGTCGGCTAGCCGGGGGAAACAAATGATATACAATCCACAATTCACTGTAGTCCACCCCACAACATAATTAAATAGACAGTAAATAACTCTATCCTAGGAACTTAGTCATGCTCCTTAATATAATACAGTGGAACATTCGTGGCTATGCAAACAACTACAATGAACTACTCATAATCATCAAAAAACATTCACCCCATATCATATCCTTACAAGAAACACTCCTACAAAAATCCAACAACACCCTTCCATTACCCATTAACTACACCATCCTTAAAAACACACCACAAAACAGATTTGGCGGAGTAGCACTGCTAATTCACAAATGAGTTCAATCCAAAGAAATACGACTTAACAACGAGATCGAAGCAGTTGCTGCAGAAATAATTTCGGAAACAAAGTTTTGCATATTTTCCATGTATACACCTCCTTATAAATCATTTAACACGAGAAATTTGCAAGACACAATAGCCTCAAATAACATAGCGGTCATCGTCACAGGCAACTTTAATAGCTGGCACCCCACATGGTGGTCACCTAAACAGAACAAATACATTACACAAAATAACTTAATCCTCCTAAACAACAAATCACCCACCCACTTCACTACACACAATACCTTCACCCACATAGATATCTCTTTCTGTTCACCCGAAATGTAACCCTACACAACAAGGAAGCGGACTGAGCACCTTTGTGGTAGGGATCACTTCCCTATCCAGTTAACTCTATACCAAAATAACCTATTACACCACCAAGAAGCCATTTCAAGTTAGCTAAAGCAATCTGGGATCTTTTCGAAAAATCAATGACTGATATAAATGATACTATCCCACTTGGCAATAAGGTGAATAAGGAGGCAGCAAACAAAAAGACAAAAACAAAATGTGGAACAAATTAATCAGAAATACCACCCAAGAAAATATTATTAACTTTAGAAAAGCAAACGCAACATTTAGACGTCAATTGAGACAAGCAAAAATAGCATCTACCTGGGAATTCACCTCACAAATAAACCCTAATACCCCTACATCTAAAATCTGGGCAAAGATCCGCGCCTTTTGTGGGCTTAATCCCATGAAGTTTATTCATGCGATCCGGAACCCTTACTCAAACACTATCAGCACAGACAACAATACAATTGCCAACACTTTCGCCCATTTCTGGTCGGAAATATCCAAAGACAACAATTTCTCACATACCTTTCTTTCGCATAAAGCAAACTCTATAAACTTATCACTAGATTACACTCCATGCCAAGCAGCAGAAAAAGTGGAACTTAATATTTGCGCAGTGGAAAGGTCACACACCAGGCTTCGACAAGATATCGTATCCAATGATCAAACACGCCATCCCAACACTTAAAAATAGGATACTCAGACACTTTAACAACATCTTAAACCCACACATTTCACAACAATACAAAACCAGCCTTGTTATTCCAGTCAATAAACCCAACACCGACAGAACTAAACCAGAATGTTACCGCCCCATATCACTCAACCAATGTCTCTCTAAGGTCATGGATAAAATAATAGCAAAACGCTTATGGTGGTTTATAGAATTTAAACTCCAAAAACACATTTAGATTTAAAAAACACAAGTCAGTTGCAGACTGTCTGCTATATGTAGACCATTTGATAACGGACTCTCTGGGAAAAAAAACGGCACACATTAATCGTCTCCCTTGACTTTACCAAGGCTTTTGACAGAATTGGTTTGTATGCCATTGTAGAACAATTGAGAGAATGGAAAGTTGGACCGAAAATGATCAAATATTTTACAAACTTCATGACCCACCGGAAAAATATAATAAAAGTAGGATCCCAATTATCCAAAATGGTCCCCATATATAACGGAGTGCAACAAGGCTCACCATTATCCGTAATTTTATTTCTAATTGCGTATGACAAATTGACTAAAATATTAGAAATCCCACGAGAGCAAGGTGGTTAAATGAATGCGTTGGTTGAATTTGACTCGAAAGAGGAGTTGCTCTCGATTTTGAAACGAACAAACAAGCTTGCAGGTTCATCTATCTACATAGAACGTGACCTCAATGCTGGCCGCCAACTAAACAAAAGGATGATGCTGCAGCTTAAATCGGAGATATTGCCTACAAATAAAATACATCCGATTATAGTGAGAGATGATAACTTAAAAATCGGGAATAAATGATTTAGGTGGAACCGCAAAAGAAGTTGATGCAAGACCAGCAGGAAGGTGGAATTGCTCTCAGGGAGCTGTATGGAAACGACGCTAAATTAATTTCCATAGATTATAAGTATTGGCTCGACAAGCTACAAAAAAACTAATAAAAACGCCCTGCCAAAATGCAAAAATTAGTCTTATCTCCTACAACGTTCATGGCCTGCAAAGTAAATTTTTATATCCTGACTTTTTCCAATATTTGCGGCAAAATGATGTATTCGCTTTAATTGAAACACACATCACTGATGATAAAGTAGTACAGGCAACTAAATATTTTAATGGATTTGATACATATTGGAAACCAGCAACAAGAAATAGCCAATACGGAAGAGCAAGCGGTGAAATGGTCATTGGAATTAAAAAGGATTTAAGCAATAGGAGAATAAGGCATGTGTACCGTACTATAAATGGAATTGGTTATATTAGATTATACGCTAACGATGCAGAAATAACTTTGATTCCAGTATACATAAGAGGATCTAACTGGCAAGGCGAGTTCTCATTGCTTAAAGATTTCTTCAAAGAAACAACAGAAAGAAATTTAATAATTATGGGCGATTTTAATGTACGAATTGGACACTTACTACAAAAAATAGATCTAAATAGACTAAGTTTTAATGCAATTTACGAAAACAGGAATTCAAAAGACATGGTAACAATTCAAATGGAAGGTACTCACTGAGTTTTGTACAGACTATGGATTATTGATACTGAATGGAAGGACGCAAGGTGATCAAAGTGGTGATTTTACTTTTGTAAATGCGATCGGAAGCTTTGTAAATGACCTTTATGCAATTTCAGTGGAGTGCCTTCATTTGGTCACAAATTTCGAAGTCGGTCATCAAATATGGTCAGATCACATGCCAATCAAGCTTACTATTGAGTTTGAAAATATTAACAGCCAAATAAAACCACAGAATTTAATGCCGAAACTGTGCTGGATAGAGTCGAAGCGTAGCACATACCAACAAAAATTAAATGAGAACCTACAGACCCTAAAGGAAGAAAATAACACACCGACCTTACCCCAGCTGGTTGAAGTTATCAGGAATTCAGTGGAGATACAGAGTGGCACAAAAGTAATTTTTAAACAGAAGTGGTATAATTTTAAATGTCATAAAGCGCGCATAAAATCATTTGAAGCACTAAACAAATTTGAAAGAACAAATAATGAAAGTGACAAGTCTTACTATTTAAGAGCCATTCAAGTCTATAGAAATGTGTGTAGGCAGGCCAAACTTAAATATCCATATCGTACGCGGTATGGACGAAATGTAAAATGTCTTTGATACTTATTCTGGGGTAAAACAAGGTTGTCTACTGTCGCCGTTGCTGTTTATTTTATATCTAAATGATATCTACAACAATTTGGAAGGTGGTCTAAACAATGATGGGGCAAACATAAGGGTGTTAATTTACGCGGATGATATAGTACTACTAGCTGATGATGTGAAAGTACTGCAATCAATGATATATAAGTTAGAGGATTATTGTTTAAAATGGAGTATGGAAGTAAACCTAATGAAGTCAGAAATAAAGGTGTTCAGAAAGGGAGATCGACTTTCGACACAAGAAATGTGGACTTACAAGCAAGAACGAGTGAAGATAACATCAGAGTACTGTTACCTTGGTGTATATCTCACACCAAAGATGTCTTTCACGAAACACATCAACAACCGCATTGAGCAAGCAAAAAACAGCATTAACTCGACATGGCGTAATTTCCTAGGCAAAAACGAAAAACACATCGG
Source organism: Amiota communis (assembly GCA_037043315.1). Taxonomy (NCBI): domain Eukaryota; kingdom Metazoa; phylum Arthropoda; class Insecta; order Diptera; family Drosophilidae; genus Amiota; species Amiota communis. The sequence continues at coordinate 5,230 of JBAMAV010000056.1, read as the reverse complement.
CATCAAAATGGAAGCAATTTTTGGCAGTTTGCAGGTCAATCTAAGCGTATGCAGCACAGGTTTGGGGACACACAATGCCGGAAGAGGTAAACAAGTTCCAGCGGTATTTCTTGAAAAGAGTGCTGAGGCTACCGGAATCAATCCCAAATTATGCATTGTCATGGGAAACTGGTACTGAAGACAGACACTTCTATACATTAGATCTGCATATGCAATACATCACAAAGACCTTACTGTCACATAACACAATTAAATTGCCTCATAAGTTGTCCAAAGTTACTCTAAGAGGAAAGGTTTGTGTGGCAAATAAATTTAATCAGCTTACAATGGAATGCTTCGATAGAAGAAGACTGGTGTAATCGTTGCAATCAGCTCATTGAGGCATTAAAAGCGGCTTCGTGGAATACAATGCTGGAAAAAGTAGCAGGTAGCACAAACCGCTTTTATAAATACCTGCAACCAGCAGCTGGAAAAAATTATTTTAAAGCCAACCTAACACAACGTGAAATAACGATGATAATAAAAGTACGCTGCGACATATTACCACTAAATGCAAATCGTTTTACGCTAGATATATCAACCATTTGTTATGCAACAGGAATGAGCAGGAAACACTGACACACTTCATATTAGGATGCCCTGTTTTAAATGAATTTAGGGTGTCATATTTTAAGGGCAATTCAATTGAGCAAAATGAGCTGGTAAACATATTAAACGGTGACGATGAAATCAGTTGGAATACTAGAGTATATATATAAGCTATATATCTACAATATTAAATTACAGAAACTTTTTAATATCAGAATTCAGCTAACGGCTAACAGCCATGCTGAAAAATCACCCCTCGTTATTTTTTTCTTTTTTCCAAAAATGTATAAATTAAATTAAGTTAATTTTAATCTGTACCTACATATGTATATATTACGAAAAAATTAATAAAAAGAAGTATTACTTCTACTACTACTATTAGAAATCCAGAAAGACATTACTTTCTGTAGCTATGCTGAAGATTTTCAGCTAATCATTAATTTTAACAAAAAGAAAACATCAGTCGCATTTGAAGCTTCGTGGAATAACAACGTGTGACTATTGTTTTTGTTAGATTCTTATCTATTGATAGCACAGGTCATCAACGTTTTGTTCTAGGAAAGTGTAGGGTCATTTTCGAAGTAATTTTTTGCGTAGAATCCGAATCCGGGGTTTAAATTGCTCTATCACGTCAGGACTTTGAGATATCCTAACCTAAAAGTGCAAAAAACCAAAACCAAAACAGTTATCTTTACCAACGCTTGTGAACATAAACATAATATATATATAAAAAAAACAAGAAAAAGTTTAATTGAACATCTCATCACACATAAATTAAAAGAAAAACAAATACATTTAAAAGAAATAAAAGACTCGATCAGCTAAACCGATCAGTGATCACCCTACAATGGGACAACCTCCTGATCCCCCAGATAGGTATAAGACCTATATCAGTAATACAATTACAAGTACTGGACCCAAATACTTAATAGTAAAACGCATCAGTATTAAGAACGAAAATTTAACTGACGTCTCTCCATTCCTCATTAAGAAAGTGATAGACCACACCTGCGATGGTGTAGTAGATCAGTGTAAAAAAAAAACGTAAAGCAAAAGATACACGACAAGCAGCCAAATCATGGTGAAAGAAATAGAGGTGGCGCCAATATTTTACAGTTATGCGTCGTTCTCAATTGTTGACGTCATTCGCATATCAGTGTATAGAACGCTGAAATAATGCATTAAGTGTTGAACGTAATTTCAAAATGGATTGAAAATTAAAGAATTTAAAGAATTTTCAATGCATTTTCAAAGTAAGCATTGGTCATCCTCTTCTAACGATACCAACTTTTCTAATACATTCCAACAACATAAAAATAACACCATACCGGCAATATTTTACACCCCTTCCTCAATAGCTCACGAACTTGAAAAACCAATCTAAATACTTATCGTCCTATCTCCCTCAACATTATTAGATGCCTATCAAACAATAAATACAGCTGCAATCAACTCATATTAGTTAACCTTATTAACGCAATAATCATGTCAAAAATAGACTTCGGCCTACAATTTTATGGCAACGCCCCAAAATCCTTATTAAATAAAATCAAATCTTTATACCACTCTGCACTTAGATTCGCTTTTGGTGCTTTTCGCACTACCCCAATAAACAACCTCCTTTATGAAGCTAATTTGATGCCAATAGATATAAGATTTCCCCACCAAACTGCCAAGCTCTTCAAAACTATCATGACATCCAAACATTCACCACTTGAAAACATTTACTCAAAAATAGTTAATTCGAAAAAGCAACCCAAAGTCCCCTCTACATTATATAACCTAATACAAATAAGTTAGAAATTCAACCTACAAATTGCCCCTACAAATACAGCTAACTAACATCTCCCCGTCTGGCTTTTCAACAACTCACCCTTATGCCTATCCCCAGAAATATACCAAAAAAAAATTTTAGAACTGCAACATTCTTTCAGCTCATACAAATTTCAGTACACGGATGGTTCCAAGTCCAGTACAGGAGTTTCTTATAGTGTAGCCACAAAAGATGAAGTCATTAGTCACCACCTGCTTTCAGGTTTCTCCTCAATATTTACAGCCGAAATATCAGCCACACTCACAGCTTGTCAACAAGCCAAACAGACAACAGGCAATTTTGCAATATGCACAGACTCCCTAGCCTCAATCAACGCTATCGCCAACACCAACAACCACAATCCATATTCCTCAGCCAAAAGAAATCTCAATTTATCTAACTCATCTATAATCAAAATTATCTGGGTTTCCGGCCATTGTGGGATAGCCGGCAATGAACTAGCGGACCTTGGTGCTAAAAAATCATACCAATTTATGAAACCAGCAACAACATAACAGATATTAAAAAATACATTGGCATTGTTTTCAAAACCAGTTCGATTCAATCTGGCATCTAACTAAACCCCATTACAAATATATTAACAAAGACAAAAAATCACTGCAACGGACATCTCATCTTAGACCCATTCCTTAGTCGTAGAGACATTTGTAAATTTATTAGACTTCGCCTTGGACACACCAAATTAACCCACAAACATCTTTTTGATCACTCCCTAAATAATATTTGTAACCACTGTAACCTAAATGCCACATTATCTGTCCATCATATCCTATCTGACTGCCCACACTTTATATCCCAAAGACTTTAACACTTCCCTCATCTGACTCCATACATTCTCTAATCACCCCTTCACACTATAACATCATTAAACTAATTCATTTTTTAACAGAAACACAATTGTATAATCAAATTTAAAAAAAAATAAAAATATAAAAATAAACGAGCAATCTAGAATAACAATAAAAATAATAAGAATAAAAAACTAATAGTTCTAGATATTTAATTTGTAAATAAAATAAGTACCTTCCTATATTTAAAAACAAAAAAAAAGTACTTATCTAATTTAACTTTTGTATATAATTCTATAAATAAGTAGTAACTAGTAAGTAAGCTTAAGGCCATCTTAGCTATAGCTTCATATTTTTGCTTTAGTTTGTATGTATTTTTTAAGTGCACTCAAACTGTTTATAAATAAATAAATAATAAAAAGAAAAATATGAAGAAAAATCTGGACCAACTCTTACAAAACATTCATGCCTGGGGACACTATTCGGGATCAAAACTATCGCTGGAAAAATGTAAGCAAATACACTTTTGCAAAAAACACCAATGTCACTGTGAAGTTACAACAAACAACATTACCATTCCATCAGTTAGCTCAATCAATTTATAAGGTATCACCGTTAACAAAAAGTACAATTGGAATGATCACATAAAAGAACTAATCAACTCTTTATCGAAAAAGTTAAATATCTTAAAATGTCTGTGCGAATCCCAAATTCAACTGTAACACTACGACCCTTATTTCAGTTATGAAAGCCCTCATAATCTCAAAGATAGACTACGCTATTTTCTTATACGGCCGCGCGCCGGTATCTACTCTAAACAAAGTCTGGGTAATAATAAACACCTCCCTTAGAACATCACTTGGAGCCTACCGTACAACCCCAATCAAAAACAAAGGCACACTTTCCTGAAATCTAAACTCTACAAAATTCTTCAAGACTCAAACGACACCCCTATCGCAAAGTATCTAAAGAAACAGTCTCTAAGGAAACGTCGACACACCAATTCAATCTTAATCTACCTAACCAGAAAATGTAGAGACCTAAATATACCACTAGGACCACTAAAAAGGGTAAAATTGACCTCTCATTAAATAAATATAAAAAAAATAACACAGACCCCACTATGTACCGAACAGCTTTCCGCAACATCCAAGAAACGAACTCAGACTGGAGCTTTATATATACAGATGGATCTGCAAGTAACAGCATCATCACATTAGCCATAACCACAGATACTTCAGTACTTAGATACGGGCTCCTTCCAACATATTCATCGGTCTTATCGGCGGAAATCATATGAGGCGATCGCCTTGGTTTGCGAATCCAGGGAGAAATACATAATTTGATCAGACTCTCTCTCTGCAATTAAAGCAATCGCAAATACAAACAACCATGATCATTACCCTCACCTCATCAGAAGCCCAATTTCCAATAACAACAATAAAATAAAACTAATGTGGATCCCAGGTCACACAAACATAAGAGGTAATGAAACCGCAGACTCAGCAGCTAAGCAAGCACAAACTCTACCCCTCATATGCACTCAAAATTTCAACAAAAGAGACATAGACCACTTCTAAAAAAGAAACCTTCTACAGAGTCAAGGAGAATTATGGAATCTCACATCGTCCTGCTACCGTTCCCTTACCCCACAAAACTCGTTCCCATTAACATAACTTAAGAATTCACAATTGACAAGACAAGACGAAATCAAAATAACACGAATAAGACTTGGACACACTAAGCTAACTCATGAACACTATTTAGGTAAAAATATACCAAAGCAATGCCAAATTTGCAAGAACCACAAGCTACTAATATTGAACATATCTTAACCACCTGTCCCTCATTAAGTCATTCCAGAAAGGTAATACTAAAAAAATGCAACCCGACCGCAATGCTAATATTAATGTAATAAATATTAATAAAATTCTTAAAACATGCAAATATATATAACAAACTATAAAAATTAGTATCTAAGCTATTATCAGTTAATGATACTCATACCACATACCTAATT
>JBAMAV010000054.1:600000-815783 GCA_037043315.1 Amiota communis | reverse complement strand
TTTCGGACTACGCATGCATAGTTATTTACAACTTCCGCATGCACCCGAAACAAATATATTTTACTATCATTTATTCTGATATATTCTTGATCAACAGGACAAGTAAAAATGATCCAGCCATACTTCAATCTGTCCTAGATTTGAAGAAAACATTTAAAAACAAGACAGTTACATTTTATTGATTTTTTATTGTTTTTGTTTTACTTATAAATTTTTATATTTTTGTTTTTCTGATTAATATTGTTTATATATGATTAATAAAGATATTGAAAATTGATTACATTATATTTTTTAAGAAATAGTATTTGCTTTATAAATTGCTCTCAATGAATTAAGTTTTAACATTTGTTGTATTTTATTTAAAAAAATATTTTATTTTTATAACCTTCCTTTTTTTTTCCTTTCCATTTTTCTCCGTTTTTTTTCCATTTTCCTCAATCTTTCCTTACTTATTATTTTCTTCTTATTATTAATATTATTAATTATTATTATTAACTTCGCTGTGACATATACTTGCTATATATGTATATCGCATAGAACCGTGATGAATCAAAACTCATCTTCTGTCATCTTCTCGATTCCTAAGAAAGTTAATTCCCAAAACAATCTCGACTTCGAAACCATTCGGACAAATAATCTATTTAAAGAGAAAAAATTGAGTGTAGTTCACTGGAATAAAAGTATCTTGAGATTCTTAAGTAGTGTTGAAGTAAGTGAAGTTAATTCTTCGAAAATTCTCAATCATCTGGCACATTGATAAGATTGTTGCTTGAGCACTTGTGGATCTGAAAACAGAAAGATTTTGGTAAGTTACTGTTTTCTTTAGATGGTACTCCTATTATACAATACTTTACTTGATGTATGTTCCGAATTGGTTGTATCCGTGTTTGTTGTATTCTTGTTTGTCTTAGATTTAAATTGGTTTGAATCAGATTTTCAATTGTTGCGTGTTTATCCGGGCTGTGATTATCGTCATAGTAATCATGTTAGTCGTATTTTTGTTGTTCACATCCATATAAATTATATTCTTGTTGTTTCTGGATTTGAGTTGGTTTAAAATAGAGATTCAGATCCTGTGGGCATATTCGGGCTATGGTCGTCTTTGTGTAATATGGTATTTCTGTTATAATGGTATTTACTTTTTCTATATTCATATTTTATTGCGTTCGACTTCCAAATTTCGGTTTGATATTTATTTTTGATTGATTGGTTATAATGATAAAATTTAGTTTACGATTGTGGTGACGATGACGTTTCTGTGGACGGTTGTCCTTCCGTTGACGATTGGGTTTCCGTTGACGGTTGGGTTTCCGTTGACGGTTGGGTTTCCATTGGCTCAAGGGATGGCATTGACGCTATTGATGGCATTGATGGCATAGGTGTTAAAGATGGCATTGGCCTTGGTGTTGAAGTTTCTTCACCATGCATTGAGGGTGGTGGATGCATCAACATTTGCGCGTCCCTAGAAGTGGTTGGTCGCATAAATGACGAACCGTATGTCGAAGTTTGCGAAGAGATCGAATCGTGTGAGCTCATCCTAGTCTGAGTTCTAGCACCCATCACCAATGTTCTTCCCATTGGTGTTGTCACTACTGCTGACGCTTGTGAAGGTAAAGTTATTGTTATTGTTGATGGTCTTATTGTCAATTGCAGGTGCGATGGTTGCACTAATGTTGGTGGAGTTTCTGATCTCAATAATTGTAATCTTGCTGATTGTGAAGTCGATGGCGCACTAGCATTTTGTGACCGCATTTGTATTGATGATGATGAAGATGATGATGATGATGATGATGATGATGATGATGCTGATGCTGATGCTGATGCTGATGATGATGCTGATGCTGATGCTGATGATGATGTTGTTGATACTGATGATGATGATGATCGAGTTTGCATACGTGTTCGCCATGGTATTTGGGATTGCAATTGATTCATTGGCGGTTCTGTACGCATTCTTCTTGGTGGTGATGGACCCATCTGGATGCGCGGTAGCACTATGGCTACAGCTCGTTTTTTTTTCGATTGGCCTGAGAACCCTTGAACTGGCATTCGCATTGGCGTTTCCGGACGCATTTGTGTTTCTTCCGCTTCCTCTTGATTCGTCGTTGCCATAGATTCATTTTGTTGAGTTGATGTACCCCCCATCCCAGTTTGTGCCTGCATTTGTGTCGACGACACCATTGATGGTTGCTCTAAAAGTTGTTGTAAAATTGGCATTGAAGATGACGAAGATGCTGATGTGGATGCTGATGACGATGCCGATGCCGATGATGATGATGCATTTTGTGCGCTCGATTGCATTTCAATATTTTGAATATTGTCTGTCTCTGGTGAGCGAGTTGCAGTTTCTTGATTCTGTTGGTATTGCGTTGATAAATCTTGAGGGGCATATTGCCCCTGATATTCGACCGTAGCATTGGCATCGTTTGGCACTGCTAATGTTTGCTCTTGAAGATTTCGTGATGTTGTAGGAAGCTCTTCACTTTCAGATGACTGTTGTGGCCCATTATGTTGAGATTGTGTCAAGTATTGATTATTATCATAATGATCTATTTCTGATCCCTCTTGTGCTTGTGTTTCAGACTCTAAATTCTGTTGAAATTGCTGCGTTTGATGCTGCTGCTGCCGCCGTTGTTTTTGCAGTCGCCGTAACTGCATCAATCGTTTGAGTAGCGTTATACGTCGCTGGTTCCGTTGCTCAAGTTGCTGCTGCTGTTGTTGTTGATGTAACTGCAAGGGGGCTGTAGTATGTACAGCTGAAGCCACGGGGGCTGCAACATTTACAGCCTCGCGGCGGAGGTGAGTGGTACTTGGTCGATTGATGTCGGGTGATTCCGGGACGAAGACCCGACCACTCAGAGGAATCGGTACCTCCAGTTCTTGGTTCTGCTGTCCATGTTGTTGCTGTTGACGAAATTAATGGTATTATTGTGAAATCTACCTAGACAGAAAAAGTAATTGCTGCTGATATTGATGGCAATTTTAATTCTAAACGCGGCCCTGCTCAAGGCCTCATTAGAATGAGTAATATCAATGCCATAAATCCACGGTTCTCAAATTTATATATTGTTATTTGTGACCTTTAATAAAAGTAATTGGTAATTTATAATAATATTGATTCGTACCGTCCGGAATCTATTTAATTCAGTGAAGCTTGGCAATGATCTTGCTCGGGTTAACCTAAATGGATGAGACACTTCGGTTGTGGTCGACGGCAAATTATTTTGCATATAATTGTCTTCTGTTTTCCGAACATCATCAAGCGTTCCTGTTGTTGATGTCGATGTTGACATAGCATCAGATGTATCTCCAGTTACTATATTTAAGAATATTTATTGGCATTAGAATTTTGTAAAAACATATATAAATTTCAAACATTATCAACAAATTAATAATTCTATTTATACAAATTGTACAAAAGTATACATATGTATGTAGGTTAGTATCAATGGCAATATGCCATTCTTAAAAAGGCAATTGCCATGAAATCACAAGTCTTCTGCAAGGTATTCACTAGGTGCATAAGAGAAGTATTTTTCCCTAAATGATGGACAAGCGGCTGATACTCATTCCGAAGAAAATCAGCTCCTTGAGTTGTCATCTTCTTACAGGCTGTGCCTCTTAAGAAGCACCGCAAAGATCCTTACGCCAGATTGCAACAGTAAACAAAGATCCCAATTTGGTTTCAGACCGAAGGCGGCACTGTAGAAGCAATCCAAGGAGGCCCTAAATGGTACCTGATGGTTAGGTGAAGCAAAAGTACTATGCAGTCACACTAGATGTGAAGAATGATTTCAATGCAGCTGATTGGTGCTGCATAATAAATACGGTAGCTTTGCTGGAGATTCCGTACTATCTAATCTGACATGTGGTTTCTTACTTTAGTGAGACAACATTGGTCTGTGACACAGAGGAAGGCACTGAGTCATACGAGATATCCAGAGGTGTTGCACAAGGCTTTGTATTGGATGCAATACTGTGGAATGCCATGTATGACAGCAATAACTTTTTAAATAAGAAGGTTCTGATTGATAGCATCAGCTTTATCGACTACATTAATATTATTTGATGCAATATATGGTAGCACTCTGATTGCAAACAATTGACACAAGTAAATAGATATGTCAATGGTTGTATACAGATATACGTAACCACATGCAACACTTTTATATTTTAGTTAGTTAGTTTAGTTTTACAATCTTTAACTTTGACTTACGGTCGATGGTGTATAAAGGTTCATTTTCTTCGTAAGGATTATTCATTTTTGCTATTTTAAATTTTAATCAATTAAAATGGTAGAATAAACCGACGATACGAACACGTCACAATCACATCAATCAATACCGAATAAATGTTATATGGTAACGAATAAATACCCTTAGAGAGAGAGAGAGAGAGAGAGAGTATTTTATTTAAGCTAACAGAATTGACGAGGTGAATATTGACAAAGAAATCCGATCAACTACTCAAACAGTAATGGCCGTTCTCGAACTGTTGTTACCGAAGATCATTTGAGTTTCAGAGAGAAAGAAAGTTAACGGCTTTCACTCTCACGACTAGTAGCTTTTCTAATCAACTCACAGAATTGACGATGCGAAACCAACCCGAACATCAAAACTAGGCATTCGTCATTGGTTGCAATTTCTCTCTTCTTTGTCCGATCTGCTCAATATTGGTAATAAAAATTATAGATTGCACTCATTTTCAATTGAGTGTTTACTCAATGTGATTAAAGGATGTCTTTAATAGGATTTTTAAAGAATTGTTTGATATTTGGATTTCATAATCTTTTTTACATAATTTTTTCGTCCTTTTATAATGTCACAGTTTTGAGAATATAAAATTTGGGTTATTGGTAGAAAAAAGTTCACAATTCTTAAGCTATAAATAATAATTTAATAATCGGAAGTCCTTTTCACACGGACATAATGGACACAAAATTATTTGAAGTTAGGTTGATAGTAAAACACGTTTACTTTACTGAAATCAGAGAAGCCTTCTAACCCCAAAGTGTGATGCTTTTAAAAGAAAATCTAACAAATTTTAATTATTTTGCAATAAACTGAGAAATGTTCTTTTAATAAGTATGTCACATTTGATTTTAGAGTTTTTAAAAGAGTAACTATCACTATCACTTTATGTTTTTTAAATTTGAATTTAAACCACTGATCACCATCACCATCACATAAATCAATTGATACTGAACTGTTTGTGGATACTGAACTGCTTATTTATTAGCAGATAATTTTATTAGAGAGTTATGGACGTCATTAATTATCAAAGATCGTAGAATAACTGATCGATTGCTGGTGATTTTTTGAAAGGTAACTTCGCAATATTTCACTCAAACTATCAATCTAGCAAATTCGCGTATGTTATAACAGTTTACTTTATTCTCATCGTGATTCTGTTAACTAATCGTCTAATAGAAAACTTCAGCTATTTAGAGTAATTTTTTCTCATTTACAATAGAAAAAATACTCAATCTGAATAATTGAGACATAAATTAATATATATACATACATATAAATGTATATAATAATATTATAATTTTCTTTAACTGCAATAGGCCCAAAATTAATGTTTAACTCATTGGATGCGCCAAAGATGTAATACTCTTCACGGTCCTCCGGGTTGCATCCAACCTTCCTTTCATCACTAAATTCTCTTTTTTCTAATAAGAACTTTAATTTAAAGAGGGGTTTGTATGGGAGGTACCCCTCCTGGTTACCCTAGGATCATGAAATCAACATGGCTGATGGCTATAGATCAGAAACTTATAGTGTCCTAATTTCAATTCGATACGTCAAAAATCAAATAAAATTGTCCAATGAAATGTTTAATAGAAAATTGTGAGTTTCTTTTTTGTTGTAGATTTAAATATAAAATACATATGTATCTCAATAATAATCACAGTTGCGTAAAATATTGTAGTGATTAATATGTATAAATTTAATGATCATTATATAGTATTGTTCGTAGCAATTCATCTACTCATCTTGTGGGCATATTTGGAATGCTATGCAGAAAGTTGAATACTTTAAGCATCATGAGATCTCCTTGCAGGATAGCATTGTGAGCGAACCATAAGGGGCTTCATAATTCTTCGAGCCTTGCTATGGTAATCCTGTACTTTTGAGATGTTTTAGGCAGCAGTAGTGTCCAAAATTTGTAAGGAATGTTTTTTTTTTTTTTGTAACACAGAGCCAAGCCAAGGCCCCTTCTTGTCTAGAAATTAACCTTTTTTGACAACGAAAGTTTTCGTGGAATGATATTGGGCGAACGGTGAATGAAAATGTGTTAAATGGTTGAGGCTATAAGCATTTCAAAAACTATACACCCGATGGTCTTACTCTACCATTAGCGCAACCGTCCATTTCAAAGGTCATCGCTAAAGATCAATTGCAATTCGATTGAGTTTTGCGCAGTTTCTTAATTTTGAACGAAACATGTTTCCAACGAAACACTTCAGAGATCAAGGAACAGTCTAAGTCAAGTTGGTCAATATGAGATTTTTCTATATTTTTCTAGAACATATTAAACGTTCCACGTAAAAGTCAATTTAATTTTATTTTGACTCATATCAATTTGGTTGAAAACTGAACAGAAATACACAGAACTGACTTGTTGACTCCGTTCCATTGAAAATGTGCAGTAGAGACAAAGAAAGATATGTAGACATAATTTCTAAGAACATTATTGTATATAGTAGCATTCTATAATGTCGCGAACCTGACTGCAATAGCTGAAAGAAATACAATACTAAAAAACAGGTGTTCAGATGCGGTCCAAAGTCCATTGCAATTAGATAGAATTATAAACATATGACGAGTATGAAGCAATACAATACAGATCCAATTTGATCAATGCATCGATTTCTTTGTGCCAGTCTGTATAATAAAAAATAATTTTCTTAGAACAACTATGAGACGGTACTCTTACGGTTATGGTAACATTGCTTGATTGACAAATTGGTAGAGGGGTATGGTAAGGCTATTTGTATTGAAAGAATGACCTGAAAAATATCAAAAAGTGAAAGGTGATGTATTTTTAAAATTATATATGTTAGAAAATTCGATATAGGATGCTAGTTGTTGAAGTCTTAAAAATATCGACCCCATGGTTTAATTTTCAATGTCAATTGAAACAATAAACTTTTGTGTGCTTAAGAAAATGGGAAAAGGTGTTCAACGACAAAGACAATAAAATGTTGCTACCCCGGCACTTTGTGTCTCGAAAATGGCAAGTCGATGAGAAGTTCACCACGTATTTCAACAAGTAAATGTTGCTAGTAGCTAACATATACATATACGTTGAAGAAGACGAGTTGGTTGACAACATTGTTGACGGGACAATGGTCGACCAGTTGCGCACACGCTTGTGTATGCAAAGTGGAGCTGCCCAAAAAGACACCAACAACAGCTGCAAGAAGTTGAGCAGTACGTCCGCTGTTCAAAAACCCAACCACCAGATGCTTCAACTGTAGCTCGATGGGTCATTTCGCCGCCCAATGCAGAGAGAAGTTGGCACTTGTTTTGAATATGGAAGTCTCCAACATCAAGTTGCATCGTGACCAGAGGGTAAAACTTCAGGAAGAACTGTGCCAGATGAAAGATATTTAAGGTATTTCTGTTTTTTTTCATAGAATGCCTCTTAGTTTCAGGGAGCCCAATTAGTTTCGTCAAAGTTTCCTGTTTAAAGTTTGAAGTAAAATTTAAAGAATTGAAAAATGTTTAATTTTTTAATTTAAATAAAAACAAATTAAAAGTTCTCGGACTGTTAGTGGTGCCCAATGACACTATGAGTTATAATGTTGCACTAGGTAGAGATTTCATGAGGTTGTCAAACATGAAGTTACCATTCCAAATATACTGCGATAAAAGTACAGAGCATGGTGTACTGTGCACTGCAGTGTGAAAAATGTAAACAAAAGGAAAATAGTAGTTTTAGATAAGGAATGCCAGTGGAGGAAAAGTCAAGTGATTGATATTTTAGCAATTGAATTGTTTCAAGAAAACGAAAAGCTAAAAGCTAAAAGCTTAAATTATGAAGTGCAACCTAACCTTTCCACTGCCCTCCGATGCGTTTAGCATATACTGAAAAAAATAACTTCAAAAATTGCTTCATGAGTACAGTCAGAAAGGTTATATTTGCCCAAGTGAGTCCGAATTCGATTTACCAATTGTTCTGGTTAAAAAAAATTACAGGAGATTACAGAATCAGTATAGATTATAGTAAGCTAAACAAAGTTACCGTGAAAGACAATTATCAAAAACCTCTCATCGGTGATTTGTTAAACAAGTTAACAGGAAAAAACATATTCACAAAGTTGGATGTGAAGAACGGGTTTTACCATGTGTTTGTGCACGAAAATTCCATAAAGTACAAGTCATTTAAAACCCCTATTTGTCAGTACGAATTTCTATGAATGCCTTGCTGTTTTTCAAAGATTTGTCAATAAAGTTTTCCCAGATATGCTTAGAGAAGCTAATTTGGTCATATACCTCGACAATATGATAATAGCGACCGATAATGTGGCTAATCGTTTTGCATATTCTTGAGGAAGTGCTCAAGAGACTGGTAACAAACAAATTTGAGTTATGGATAGACAAGTGCAAGTTTTTTCAGCCGACAGTAAAATATCGAGGATACAATACAAAAATTGGAACGATCAACCAATTTATACACAGACTTTTTTAAGTCGGTTTTTGGGATGTACTGCTTGAATGGTTGGAATGTCATCGTAAAAAGCTCCTTTCATTGCAATTCATCAATAGCTATTATTTCACGTATTTTTCCAATAAGTCAGCACGATTTGATGGCACTGGTCGTAATGGCCACTTTTAAACCAGGTGTAAACTGCAGTACGATTCATACACTCATCACCATAACCTTTTCTTAACATTTCATAAGACTTCATAACAAGTTTAAGTTTTTGCCATGTTTTTTCTATATTTTTTTATGACAAAATCACCCGAAATTGTGTCCTATTAAAACGTGCTTAACTATGTCAGCTGAAAATGGATTAGCTTGAGCTTCGCTGCGGTCGAAAGAGGCAGAATGCATATTTCCAACTGTGGCGAAACTTAAATAAATGGCGCCATGAGTCCGTTTATTTAATGAACATTCCATGTATGTATACCCTATCAAAGGTTTGCTAGTATACAAGAAGATGGCAGAACAGTATTCCTTCAGTAAGAATGTGCTGGAAAAGTCGATGCAGGTGCTCTGAGGAGCTACTGATAATTTGGTATATAACAAAGAATGACTCTTGTTTCCTCGAATAATTTGTTTGAATTGCAGATTTATTTGTCTTTAAGTTCCAACAAGATTCTTCATATTGCTAGGTTTAAGTAATAGTTATATATGATGGATTTATATATTCTATTCTGTACTCATCTCTAAGGTATAGAAATCATCGAATTGACAAAGCAAATTGCGTGTTCTGAGTAAAAACTCCACAGTCAACTCAAGATAAAATAATCGACTTAAATAACTGAAATAACCAGTTAAGTAATAATTTCGGACTACGCATGTATAGTTACTTCCAACTTCCGCATGCACCCGAAACAAATATATTTTACTATCATTTATTCTGATATATTCTTGATCAACAGGACTAGTAAAAATGATCCAGCCATATTGCCTGCCTCTCCAATACTTCTTTCTATTGTAGATTTGAAGAAAACATTTAAAAACAAGACAATTACATTTTATTGATTTTTTATTGTTTTTTATTTTATTTTTACTTATACATTTTTATCTTTTTTTTCTGATTAATATTGTTTATATACGATTAATAAAGATATTGAAAATTGATTACATTATATTTTTTAAGAAATAGTATTTGCTTTATAAATTGCTCTCAATGAATTAAGTTTTAACATTTATTGTATTTTATTTAAAAAAATATTTTATTCTTATAACCTTCCTTTTTTTTTCCTTTCCATTTATCTTCGTTTTTTTCCATTTTCCTCAATCTTTTCTTACTTATTATTTTCTTCTTATTATTAATATTATTAATTATTATTATTAACTTCGCTGTGACATATACTTGCTATATATATGTATATCGCATAGAACAAAAATCATATTCTGTCATATTCTATGGATATTAAACTGAATTTGTATACAGACACGTTCTTCGATTCCTAAGAAAGTTAATTCCCAAAACAATCTTGACTTCGAAACCATTCGGACAAATAATCTATTTAAAGAGAAAAAATTGAGTGTAGTTCACTGGTATCAGTAATAACAGTATCTTTAGATTCTGAAGTAGTGTTGAAGTAAGTGAAGTTAATTCTTCGAAAATTCTCAATCATCTGGCACATTGATTAGATTGTTGCTTGAACACTTGTGAATCTGAAAACAGAAAGATTTTGGTAAGTTACAGTTTTCTTTAGATGGTACTCCTATTATACAATACTTTACTTGATGTATGTTCCGAATTGGTTGTATCCGTGTTTGTTGTATTCTTGTTTGTCTTAGATTTAAATTGGTTTGAATCAGATTTTCAATTGTTGCGTGTTTATCCGGGCTGTGATTATCGTCATAGTAATCATGTTAGTCGTATTTTTGTTGGTCACATCCATATAAATTATATTCTTGTTGTTTCTGGATTTGAGTTGGTTTAAAATAGAGATTCAGATCCTGTGGGCATATTCGGGCTATGGTAGTCTTTGTATAATATGGTATTTCTGTTATAATGGTATTTACTTTTTCTATGTTTATACTTTATTGCGTTCGACTTCCAAATTTCGGTTTGATATTTATTTTTGATTGATTGGTTATAATGATAAAATTTAGTTTACGATTGTGGTGACGATGACGTTTCTGTGGACGGTTGTCCTTCCGTTGACGGTTGGGTTTCCATTGGCTCAAGGGATGGTGTTGACGCTATTGATGGCATAGGTGTTAAAGATGGCATTGGCCTTGGTGTTGAAGTTTCTTCACCATGCATTGAGGGTGGTGGACGCATCAATATGTGTACCTCCCTAGAAGAGGTTGGTCGCATAGATGACGAACTGTACGTCGAAGTTTGCGTAGAGATCGAATCGTGGGAGCTCATCGTAGTCTGAGTTGCAGCATCTATCATCACTGTTATTCTCAATGGTGTTCTCACTACCGGCGACGGTTGTGATGGTGAAGCTGTTCTTGATGCTCTTATTGTCAATTGCAGGTGCGATGGTAGCACTAATGTTGGTCGAGTTTCTGTTCTCAATAAATGTAATCTTGCTGATTGTGATGTCGATGGCGCATTAGCATTTTGTGACCGCATTTGTATTGATGATGATGATGATGATGCTGATGCTGATGCTGATGAAGATGTTGTTGATGCTGATGATGGTCGAGCTTGCATACGTGATCGTCGTGGTACTTGTGATTGCAATTGATTTATTGGTGGTTCTGTACGCATTCTTCTTGGCGGTGATGGACCCATCTGGATGCGCGGTAGCACTATGGCTACAGCTCGTGTTTTTGTCGATTGGACTGAGGACCCTTGAACTGGTACTCGCATTGGCCTTTCTGAACGCATTTGTGTTTCTGTCGCTTCCTCTTGATTCGTCGTTGCCATAGATTCATTTTTTTGAGTTGATGTACCCCCCATCCCAGTTTGTGCCTGCATTTGTGTCGACGACACCATTGATGGTTGCTCTAAAAGTTGTTGTAAAATTGGCATTGAAGATGACGAAGATGCTGATGTGGATGAGGATGCCGATGCCGATGATGATGATGCATTTTGTGCGCTCGATTGCATTTCAATATTTTGAATATTGTCTGTCTCTGGTGAGCGAGTTGCAGTTTCTTGATCCTGTTGGTATTGCATTGATAAATCTTGAGGGGCATATTGCCCCTGATATTCGACCGTAGCATTGGCATCGTTTGGCACTGGTAATGTTTGCTCTTGAAGATTTCGTGATGTTGTAGGAAGCTCTTCACTTTCAGATGACTGTTGTGGCCCATTATATTGAGATTGTGTCAAGTATTGATCATTTTCATAATGATCTATTTGTGATCCCACTTGTGCTTGTGTTTCAGGCTCTGAATATTGTTGCTGCTGTTGTTGCAGTTGCTGTTGTTGCAGTTGCTGTTGTTGCAGTTGCAGTTGCTGCTGCTCCGCAGTAGATGTTATTACACTTCGCGGTGTTGAATTATTATTGTCACGTACTTCATTTTCTACATTAAAATTCAACGTGAGACTGCTTTGTTGAAGTAAAGATACTTGGCGCTCATATTCGCACTGTCGTTCGCGTAACTCCGAATATAATTGGTTCAGTTGACGTTCATAATTTGTAAGACAGTGAGCAGTATTGTTGGTATTCAATCGTAGTTGCTCTTCGGCTAATTGTGGTTCAGCTTCTTGAATTGCAGATGCATATCTGTGGAACTGTAGGTAGAATTGGTAGTATGAGTGATGCAACTCTTGCAATTGCTGATAGTGTTCTTGAGCATCTTGTGGGTGATTACCAATTGACAACCGATGTTGGGCTTCCTGTAGGCTCTGAAGTTGTTGCAGTTGGTAATGCTGCTGTTGGTGTATTGATTCCAAAGTATATTGCCCAGCCTGTTGCTGATTTTGATGAAAATATCGCTGATGTTGCTGATTTTCATCTTGTTGTTGTTGTTGTTGCTGATTGTTATGTGACAACAAGAAATGATTTTCACGGTTTGAGCTTTGATCAGCATAATATTGTTGTTGTTGGTTATAATGATTATCTTGTGCTTGAAGGCCAGCAAAACTCTGATAACGCTGCTGTTGCTCATCTTGCTGTTGCTCATGTTGTGGTCGCTGTTGAAACTCTGGCTGCTGCTGCTCTTGCTGTTGTTGATCCTGATGCTGTTGATGTCGTTGGTGTTGCTGCAAATGCTGCAAATGCTGCTGCTGCCGCTGTTGTCGCCGTAACTGCATCGATCGCTTGAGTCGCGGCATTTGTCGCTGTTCAAGTTGCTGTTGCTGCTGAGGTACTACCTCCTGTTGTTGGTTCTGTAGTTCCTGTTGTTGCTGAGGTTGTTGCTGTTAACGAAATTAATGCTATTATTGCAAATTGTTGATGTTCATTAAAATGAGTAATATCAATGCTACAAATCAGCAGTTCTCAAATTTATAAAAGTTGTTTTTGATCTTTAATAAAAGTAATAAATAATAATATTAGTTCGTACCGTCCAGTGTATATTTAATTCAGCGAGGCTTGGCAATGATCTTGCTCGGGTTAACGTAAATGGATGAGATATTCCTGTCGATGTCGTTGGCATATCATTTTGCAAATAATTGTTTTCTGTTTCCCGAAAATCAGCAAGTGTTGCTGTTGCTGTTCTTGTTGTTGACGTAGTGGTGTGTCGTCTTGGTGTTGTAGATGTAACATCAGATGTATCTCCAGTTACTATATTTAATAATATTTATTGGCATTAACATTTTGTGAATATATAAAATTAAATTGATTATCTCCCATGAAAATCGTAAATATTTGATGAATACTTGAATCTCGGAAGAGCTATAATTATGCGGTTCGTTATAATAGGCCTAATCGAGGCCGCAGTAACGATGTGAAAAGCTCCCCTTTTACCTAAATTAATTACGTAATCAACTATCTGCTCTCTTCAAATAAAAATTTAAATGTTTATTTCTTCATGACGTATGAACTCAACTTCCTTTTTTGTCCCGTTTGCGTTCATCTTTTATTGTATGCAGTTGTGCTATGCTTTTGATCATCCCGTCTATCGTAAGTCGTTGTTTAAATAAACAATAAACAATAAATCAATATTCTGCAAAATATTACCCCGATTTTTTGGGTTTCTCAATGTGTGGTTTCACCTATTTTCATTCTTTTGTTTATACTATTGAGCTGCTTTCAAAAACTCGTAGAACTAATGCCCAACAGAAGAACAAATATATGTAGGTTGATATGCCCGCAGAACGGAAACAAGGCGACGAGTAATCACTACTGAATCCGTGGATCACAGAATGAGCGTGGCACAAACATGTACCGAAGAAACAGCTGAGCAATGCACAGTGTGACTTTCATAATTTTTAGAATGCCAAAATTCATAACAGCCAAACAAATGAAAGTATGACAACAGTAATGCAGAGAACAACATTGTATTAGACAGAAAAAATGGGCATAATCCTCCAGCTTTTTCACCTCCCGCCCATTTAACAAGTAATTTTAAAAACTTTCGTGAGATATTCAAATTAGCGTACATTTATGAAAACAAATTTAAAGGTTGTCTACTATCACCATTGCTTTTTGCCCTTCATTTTAATGACTTGCTTTAGTACTTTATATCGAAAATATTAATATAAGGTTGCTGCTATATGCGGATGATAATGTTATACTATCGGACGATATTCAGACTATGCAATGTATGATACAAAATCTCGAAGTGGAATTTAGAAGTCAACCTAAACAAATCTGAAATGATGGTTTTTAGGAACGGAGGGACGTATAAATTTGCTTCTTAGTACAACTACCTGGGAATTGTCTTCACACCAAAATTTAATTGAAAATAAGAATTGTTTGGCAAAGTCTAGATTAGATTAATTCGACCTGGAATAATTTTCTGAGTAAATCTGAGTTTTTTTTATCCAGTAAGCAGTGCTATTCAATCATATGGTGCTCAAGTATGGGGTTATACCTTATCTGATCAGGTGGATAAAATGCAACGATATTTTATGAAAAAAGTTTTAAAATTTCCAAGTTTTACGCCAACTTGCTAGAAACTGGCATGGCAAATATGTTGTGCCACAGTAACATTGAACATTTGGCACAGCCAAAGCGATACAGTCAAATACAGTGAGGTCCAGCAAAGGATCGAAAGCTTGCTTGGTAGCCCACATAATGAGGAAAGTACTTTTTTTATGTTTGTAACGCAACAACAAAAATAACTTTAATTAATATAAGATTTATCATATAAGTACGTGTATTTAGATGTCCATAAAGTCTCGTCTATTTCAAACTAAGTAAACTTTGTTCGTTCCTTTAGTTGAAAATTACAATTTCATAATATCAAATCAAAGTAGGCTTCAGTTTTGTTGACTGTTATTTTGTTGTTGAATTTTGTATTCAGTTATTTGTTATATTTTATTACGTACAGTTATTTGTTAATAAAATATTTTTTAATTCTTCTTCATATTTAAAATGGCAATGATTATCAGATATATTTTAAAAAAATTGGGGTTCTGGAACGAGGAAGAGAAAAATATTGAAATAACTGAACAAGAAGAGAAAAATATTGAAAAAACTGAACAAGAAGAGAAAAATATTGAAAAAACTGAACAAGTTTTGGAACAATATGCAGTTAAAGAAGAAACTCCAATAGACAATAAGAAGAAATCAAACAAACCAAAGAACAATACTTTATGCGATGATTGTAGAAGTTATGTCCGGGTCTTAGGACGCAATTATAGAATGTGAACGGCAACTTATTGCAGACGCTTTACAAGATTGAGTGTAAGTATAAGCATACTAAGTAATCCACGTTTTAGAAGACATTTTCATTGTGAATTTACTCGTATCTCTTAAGGAGAGCCTCGGATCACATCAAAAGCCATTTTACCGTGAAGGACCAACTACTATTTGATGCAAGGGGACGATGATGATGACCAGATGAGCCAGGAGCAGTTGCCAAATGTCAATGATAGTGATAGGATGGAGTGAATATTAATTGGCAATGTCAATAGGTAAGTAATCGCAATTGATAGCTGCTGCTGCTGCTGTTGCTGCTATTCATTGTACCATCTTTTGATATTCCTCTTCATATTAAAATTATAATTCAAATAATTTTTTCTAGACACCCGCCAATTAATGGAAACATGCAAAAAATACTTAGAGGGCAGTTCCACCTTCCTTGAGTTCGGTCGCTAATTATCCGCTAATTGTCATCACCGTCATTATTAATCATCATCTATTACTCGTACATGTCTGATTTCTACTTATTCATTAAGATAAATCTGTTATTTTAAAAAAATTTCCAATGGACGTATTATATTTTAATTATTGATTTATTGTAAAAAATAATTATTTGGTATTTATGGTTAATCCTTTGTAAAACTCATAAATATATCACTTCCAAAATTATTGTTTTTGATCAAGACACTGTTTCGTGTCACCTTTTTTATTGACTGTATCATAGCATAAGGATGTGGTGAAGTCATAACAGCGGAGATTTCGAGATGAAATTCGATGTTTACCGCATGATAGATACATCATGTTGGTTCGGTGTTTTAATACATGTAAAAATGTTCCTCATGCAACGTGTTAAACCTGTTATGCGTGCAGTGCCGAATTTAGGGGTCTCGTGGCCCAGGGCAATGAAGAAAGTGGAGGCCCCTTCATCAAGTTACAATAAACCAGAAAGAAGGCTATCATTGGCTATGCCAAAGATGTAATACTCTTCACTCTCCTCCGGGTTGCATCCAACCTTCCTTTTTTAGCATCACTAAATTCTCTCTGTTATAGTTTGAGTATCAACAAAGAACACAGTTTGAGTATCAAATATGAGCACAGTTTGAGTGGCACTTTATTGTACAATTTTACTCTTTGTATTTAATGTAGGTTTGTATGGGAGGTACCCCTCCTAGTGGTCCGATTCGGCTGATTCCGATAAATGAACAGCGTATGGTAAAAAGAAACTATGTGCAAAATTTCAGCTCTTTAACTCAAAAAGTGAGGGACTTGTTTTTATTCAGACAGACGGACGGACGGACAGACGGACATGGCTAAATCAACTCGTCTCATTGAACTGATCTTGAATATATATCTTCACTCCCGTGAAGAGTATAATAACTAAAAAGTTAGTCGGAGTCAATATCTTCGTCATATTCTGGTTCGGATAGTAAGACAATAACTTCATTAGTTAATGTTCGCCGCTTTGTTTTAGGCGCTTTCCGTAAACAACATATAAAGGGGTCTGACGATATGAGCAATCTGTGCAACAAAGCTAAATTACTTTCCATTCTTGATGTCTTTCTAGTGATCGCATCTTGAGCTTCTTTAGAAAGTTGGCTATTATATTTTTTCCATAAAATAAAATTTTATGCACACTCACTGGCATATTGTACCATGCATATTCTGATAAATACAGTTTTCTTGTCTCTGTGGCATAGTGGTCTTTGATTTTTTTATACAGTTATATGAAGGATATATTTTTTGGCTTATTTCTGAAGTATGCTGCCTGATCAAGTTATATCCATGTGTTGAAAGATTTGCATCAACTATCATCGCAAGTGCTTGATCTGATGACTTACTTTTTATATTTTCATTGGAATAACGAGATTTCTTTAATGCAGTGCCTCGTGATGGAGAAGTCGTGAACAACTCTTTAAATATTTAATATTTCAGCATTTCTTTTCCCAGACGATCTCAGTTGCATTTCCCCTGTCATTATTGGTATTTCCCATAATTTCCCTGGCCTTTCGCAAAGAAAATTAAATGTTTTTTTTTTTTTTGGCCTGGCAAATATCACGAGTATCACGAGTGGAGTAACATCAAGAGTAAATTCAGTTACGTCCACTTGAGTGAAAATCACAACAAAGCTTGATGACATATGGTTTTAATTTGAGGTAATGCACATCTCTTCCAATTAAACTGAAAATTTGATTAAGCACGGCATTATTCTTTTCTTCTGTCTTGCTTTTTAGCCAAACATCGAATAGAACATTTCGAAAAACTGACATATTAAATCCGGTATAAGCAACAAGTATATATTTGGGATAAAAAAAATAAAAAACTTCAGTATTAAAACCGGGATAAAGAACATGTATGTGCATACATATATGTACTTGGGATTAAGTTTTCTTAAATTGAAATTTTTAAGTGAATTGTCGATAGAATGATGTCTTGTCGTTATGACCTTTCATCTACAATTGATTTGTATTCACAACTTCATGTGGTCACGAAGCCACCGCCTCCTGGCAGAAAATTTCATCCGCTACATAATAAACATCAATCGTCGATGCTAGCAGTGAATGCGCACTATGTAGCAGGATATCAAATGGCACGGTGGCTGAAGTGCGAGGTACGTTATTTCAATACGCGCCTGAATCATTAGAGATAGTGGTCACAAAAACTGATAGCAGAATCTGAAACTAGGCATATTTCTTTTTAATTTGGTTATAAATATCCAATAGAATTCAATAGAATTATGTAAGTTTCACTCTATTGAAAAAACAAATATTATTAGGTATATAATTCACTCAATTTTTGGTGATTGTCTTTTTTGATGGATACAAAAATAGAACATAATACGTAAGCTTCAGGAACTTATCAGTGTTGTTACAAAATGTCCCAGTAAATGAAATCAAAAAGATTTATGTCAAAATATTTATGCGAAAAAAAGTTATGCCACCACAAGTTTCATCAGATATTGCATGCTGTAAAATGAGTTTCTGTACTTTTCGCAGTCAGACAAGTTCAACAACGGTTATTATGGTGATTGTTGTTTTCTTTTCTTTTTTTTTGAGTGCATATTCATAACAGTTGTACATTGGACTTTTGGCATCCTAAAAATGAAATGGTTGAAGCAGCGATGCGAATGGTTCAGAAAGGAATTCAATGTTTCAATGAACCAGGACTTATTTCCATACTCAATTGTATACAGATACACGTAACCACACACAACACTTTTATATTTTAGTTCAGTACTACAATCTTTAACTTTTACTTACGGTCGATAGTGTATAAAGGTTCAATTTCTTCGTTAGGATTATTCATTTTTGCTTTTTTAAAATATAAATCAAAAGCGTTGAAAAAACCGACGATACAAACACGTCACAATCACATCAATCAATATCAAATCAACTGTTACTTGGAAACGAATTAGTACCATTATTTTTATTCGAATCATTTGATTCTATAAGAGACTTAAAGCCGTCATTAATTGTCAATAACCAAAGATTAAATGATCGAATGCCTTCTGGCTTTTTGCAATGTTCACTCATACAATTGTGTCCGAACTCAGGCAGTCGTCTCCGAACATCAACTTCGTCTCAGAGAGAGAGAGAGTATTTTATTTAAGCTAACAGAATTGACGACGTGAATATTCACAAAAAAAGTCCGATCAACTAGTCAAACAGTAAAGGCAGTACTCGAACTGTTGTTACCGAAGATCATTTGAGTTTCAGAGAGAAAGAGAGTTAACGCCTTTCACTCTCACGACAAGTAGCTTTTCTAATCAACTCACAGAATTGACAACACGAATATTGACGAAGGAAACCAACCCGAACATCAAAAGCAAGCATTTGTCATTGGTTGCAACTTCTCTCTTCTTTGTTCGATCTGCTCAATATTGGTAATGAAAATTATAGAATTGCACTCAATTCTATGCGAAAACTCTCAATGTGAATAAAGGATGTGTTTAATAGGATTTTTAAACAATTGTTTGATATTTCGATTTCATAATGTTTTTTACATGTTTTTTTTCGTCCTTTTATAATGTCACAGTTTCGAGAATGTAAAATTTGGGTTATTGGTGAAAAACGTTCACAAATCCTAAGCTACAAATAATAATTTAATTATCGGAAGTCTTTTTCACACGGACATAAAGGACACAAAATTATTTAAAGTTAGGTTGATAGTAAAACACGTTAACTTCACTGAAATCAGAGAAGCCTTCTAACCCCAAAGTGTGATGCTTTTAAAAGAAAATCAAACAAATTTTAATTACTTTGAATATTTTTAAGCAATTAACTCAGAAATGTTCTTTCAATAAATATGTCACATTTGATTTTAGAGTTTTTAAAAGAGTAACTATCACAATCACTTTATGTTTCTTAAATTTAAATTTAAACCACTGATCACCATCACCATCACAATCACATAAATCAATTAATACTGAACTGTTTGTGGATACTGAACTGTTTATTTCATAGCAGATAATTTTATTAGAGAGTTAAAGCCGTCATTAATTATCAAAGGTCGTAGAATAACTGATCGATTGCCGGTGCTCTTTTTAAAGGTAACTTCGCAATATTTCACTCAAACTATCAATCGAGCAAATTCGCGAATATTATAACAGTTCGTGATTCTGTTAACTACTCGTCGAATAGAAAACGAATCTCAAGAACCAAACTTCGGCTATTTTGAGTTGGTTTTGCTCATTTACAATTGAAAAAAATACTCAATCTGAATAATTGAGACATAAAACTATAGACATACATATGTATGTACATATGCGATACATAGTCATATGTAAATATACTCTGTATATGCAATACATACATATATGACTAATTTTTAGTTATTAAAAAATGGCCTGATCACCCATTGCTGTTTATATTTTACAATTTCCTCGATCCAAAATTAAAGTATGTACATACATATTTACTATCTGCATTTTTATAGAAATCTTCCCTTGGAGTTTTAATAACAGATTTATTTTGTAACTATGCCGAAAGATCATTTATATAATATGTCATTTAACTACTCCGACATATATTGAATTCAATCAAGTTACCATGGTCCACTGACAGACAGATGGACATTCGTTTTGGTTTCTTACTCTACTCTTTTCCCTATTACAAAATTTTGAACTTTTACTTCATCAAAAGCAACTTTAGTTAATATTTTACTAGAAATCGTATAGATATAATATGTATCTCAATAATAATCACAGTTGCATAAAATATTGTTGTGAATAATATGTATAAATTTATTGATCGTTATATAAGAAGGAAATCATAATTTTTTTGCTAGAGAGAGAGCAACCATCGCTTTTGTGGGTGAGCAGGAGTTGACCAGAATGCATGATTCATCTGCTTATATTAGCAAGGAGTTGGAATCATTGAAAGTCGACATGTCTGCCGTAAAAAAAACGTACACCTGCTGTCTTTGATTACACCTGCCCTGGAACATCTCTCCTTTCATATTGTGTAACCATAACTTTGACCTAAAAAATGTTGTCTAAAATGTAGCTAGTAACCAATAATATTAATATAAAAACAAGTTCTTTATCTTATGGGGCAAAGGCAAAGACAACAAAACACTCAATGCAGTTGCTCTGGTGTGCCATGCTAAAGGCAAACTTCCAAAAGTCTATTAAAAATGTTTTTTGAATTATCAGAAAAATCTTGAAAAGCCTTAGAAGCAGATTTATTGGCCTATACCATAAATTCCAACAAGATTCTTCATCTTACCAGGTTTAGGTATCATTAACGGGGGTATGTATTCTATTCTATACTCATTTTAATTAACATTAATAGAAAATTAAGATATAAAAATCATTGAATTAGCAAAACGATTTGCATATTCAACTTAAGATAAAATAAACTACTTAAACAACTGAAATAACAAGTTAATCATGAATTATTTTTAATTAATTTGAACTACATATGCGTTGTTATTTTCAACTTACGCATGCACCCAAAACAGATACTCGTATATTTTTTTATTATAGAAAACTATTATTTGTTATCATACACAATTGTTTTTACTGCATGGTGACTTCCTCTCTGATGACTTTTCAATATCTTGCAATATTTTTGCAAGCTTTGTTTTCACTTAACTCTATCACTCTAACACTGCCTTCCATCCACTTTACCATCATGTTTTTGTCTTACTGTTGTCCCCCATTATTCTGCGAATAATATTATATTCAATTCAGCAGAATTTAATGAGTCTATTTGTCATGTTTCCTTTATGCGATACAATTGATATTGTAAAATAAACATATGTTTGTTTTCTTATATAGAATAAATATCGAAGAATAAGTAGAATAAATACAAATAAACATAAACATTAGGATTTTTGAAGACCGTCAGATCTTTCATGAGAATATATGTATGTATATTTGTGTATTTTTATAAGTTTCATGTTAATTTTTTTATCTCATTTTGCAAACATCACAGCAACCCGGATGTGGCGAGATTTGGCAGTAAAATTTTCGAAGTGTCCTATAATTTTGATAAGCAAATTATGTCTTATTTTTTTTTGTTTTATTTTAAGGCAAACTTCATCATCATTATTTTATTTCAAAGATATTTTTAACATTGATTTATCCAATTTGCTATTGCTATTTTGTTGTTATAAATCAATGTTATGACTCTTAAAACAATGACGGTGATATCAAAGTTTCCCAATTAAATCGAAGGCAAGTACAGAAGCTAAGGCAAGTACAGAACCAGTCCAAACCAGGCATCGTAAGAACTCTCAGTAAATACACTCCTGTCTTATCTATCCTAACAGCCTATTCATTTAAGACCCTGACTACAATATATTCCATGCAAATTTGCCCCTTTCCTTACCTGAATATTCTTATTTATTCTTACATGATCGACAACAATTCTTTAGCGCGTGTCTCTACCTTCAGTGACCTCGGAGTCATTTTTGACCCTAAACTGAGCTTTAACCATCACATTTCTTCAACAGTTAATAAAGCTAAAAGTATTTTTGGTTTTATTAAAAGATGGTCTAAAAAATTTAACGATCCCTACGTTACAAAGCTTCTTTTTATCTCTCTAGTCCGCCCAGTACTCGAGTACTGTTCGTGCGTCTGGAGCCCTCAATACAAAGTACATCAAGACCGTATTGAGTCGGTACAGAAGCAATTCCTTCTTTTTGCACTTCGGGGCTTAAATTGGAACCCTAGTGTACGTTTGCCTTCTTACTCAAGCAGGCTTCTTCTTATAGATCTTTCTTCGTTGAGTAATTGCCGAATTTCTTTAGGAATAAGCTTTCTTCATAAACTTATTACTGGTATTGTTGATTCGCCAAGGCTTTTGAGTCAACTTAGTTTCTGTGTCCCTAGTCGTACTACTAGGAATTTTGTTCCTCTTCTCTAGGTAGGTGCACAACTAACTTTGCCTCACATGATCCATTTCGTGTATTATGTGATAATTATAACAAAATTTACCACATCCTTTCTCCTGAGATTTCGCCCACCGCTATCAACGCTCTGGTCTTGCAACACCTACGATTCTCCATCCACCGTGACTGAATCTGGACGCACAATTTTGAATGTCTCTGACCACACCTGCTGTGAGTAGGGGCATAGCTAGCCATATAGCAAATAAATCTCCCCCACCGGGTCAGAGACAGATTTACTTTCTTTTTGCTTAATTAATTGTTAGGCTTTATTTTAAGTATCTTTAATGTTCTTGTTGACAGTATTTTGTCATAATTAAAATAAATAAATACTTTCCTAAGAAACGCAGACTTGGTTTTAGCATTGCTTATGCAATTAATGTTATTGTTCTAATAATATTTCTTGGTCTAACATCATTCATAGACCATTAGTGACTTTATTTGTTCAGCAAGAGCAGAAGTAGAATAACAACAATAATCAAAATTATTTAACTTGTCTTTTGCAAAAAAATAAACGCAATACTTGATTAGTTCAAAATTTTAAAAGAGACCAACATTTTTTCTGAATTTATTCCACACAAATCATCTGTTAAACATGCGCAAATTTCCTTAAAATTCTTGTGTGTGGGTGATGAAATTTGTTACTGCCACCAATTGAATATAAAGAGCCAAGCAAATGTTTCACTGAAATAAGAAAATTACATGGGCGCGCCAAGTTAGATGGATTAGGGCAAGCATTCGTGCTATTGCGAATGTTTGCTAAAACAATTAATGCACAACGCCAATCTCTTCGCTTCATGATACCTTTGCATCACATCCAGTCCTAGGCAATCCGACAGCCTTGTACATTTAAAGCAGGCTCCTTTTGCTTCCTTAATTATTGAGTTCAAATTGGTTCGATTTTGTGAAACCGAATCACTAAACTTCGATTGATTCGATGACCGTTCCTGATTCAGTTCGTGACCTATCATATTAGTATACCGACGAATTATAATTATAGGCAACTCCTCACGGCTATAATCAAGTTCCCAACGTTGTAATGTTTCTTCATCTAGCTTAAAATTGCATCCAATTGCACTTAAAATATCTTCAGTCGACCCCAATGTATGCAATGCAGCTAATTGAGACATAACTGCGTCTACAATGCGCCTAAGGGAATCTGCATCCGCCTTAGCGACTTTCTTTAACTTAAATAGCTCCATGACATGAGCTTGAACAATAATCGCTTTATTCTCAAAACGATTCTTTAAGATCTGCAATGCCTTATCATATTTTGAAGACGTAAGCTCTAAAGATTCTATTGCATTCATTGGTATGGGTCCTAAAGACGAACGCAAGTGTAAAAACTTTGATAAAGTATTAAATTCGCAACTAGAATCAACAAGCGTAACAAATGTATTATACTTACTGTACAATTCGGTAAATTTCCTTGAAAAGGTAGGAATAGAAATAGTGAGGAATCTTACATTCCTAGAAACATTGGATCCACTCAATGAGGCCTGGTTAATCGCAGTACTATGAAGTGATGGGCTTGGTAATTCTGATTGTTGTTTTTGTTTTGCGATGCCCCCTAACAGACTTGCTTTTACCTCACAAAACATTTCTTCGAACGTTTAATTCACTTGATCCCTGTCTTCTTACTTCTGATTGAACGCTGTTTAATTGTGAGAAAGTCGATTCCACAAGGCTAAACTTCGACTCTAGTTCTGCCAATGTCATCACTTCAGAATTCTTTAATACATAATTCCTACTTCTCTTTAAAGAATTCAAAAGGTGCAAGTCATTTTCATTGGTTGAACGCTTCGGTGCCATCTTGGAAATAGACTTATATTAGCTTGGAAATCACTTGCTTAATTCAAAAAAGAATCGCGTTTCTAAGATTATAATCGCACGCAAATGACACCAAGGTATCGAACTTGGTCAACCTGTGATATTGTATTGTATGATGCTAGAGTTAAGTTTTATTAATGGATAAGCCTTACGCCTTAAGGTATTTGTAGAATTTGCTGATTTGGATGCATTTATGCCAATGTTCCAAAGCTTGGTCCAGGTGTTAAATCTCTGCATATATCGTTGGACCAGTTCTGCTGATTCAACAGGAGATGAAGTTAAGACAACTTGATTGGAAAATAACAAAATTAGCAAATTAGAATTTAAGCATTTATTTGGGTAAATATCCTTTATTGGTAAATTTATAATTTTATAATTGATTACAAGGTTTTATAAGTTTAAGTACTAGTATAATCTTGTATTATCTTGTTTAGAGTGACAATATTTATTTATCTTTACAATATTTTTGATAATGCAATTATTTAACATACGTTATTTTTTATAAGCTCCATTCTGGTTGATGATCATTATCAGAATTACTTAATCATTGTTCATTGTTCTGTTATAAAACTATGAATATTGTGATTATTTTTGCAGCTGCTCATTAAATTTTAAAGTTTTGATAAAGTTAGAGGAGTCACTGTGTTAAAGTCTAGTTTGACTAATCTCAAACATTGTCTAATAATATTGAGCACCAGGTGAACTAATCTATTCATATAATTATAAATAAACATGAATCATATTGTTATTACCAATATCGGGTACAAGTGGCTTTTATTTTTGGGAAGCTTGTGATTTCATTGGTGAACTTATTGACTTTCTGGTCTTTGTATTGTTTGATATAACTATGAATATTGTTGTAATGGTTTGTTATTTATTTTCAAAGTTCTGTTAAAGATTTTGTTCTGATATCTATTTATTATTTTTAGAATTCAATTGTTCAGCAATATATGCGTCTTTGCGTTGTTTTCGTTCTTTTTCCAACGAGAGTTCTCGCTCATATAGTGAAAGCCTTTGAAGTTTTGAGAGTCGATGAGAATTTTGTTGAAGATGTAGTGGAACAATTTCTTGGTGTTGAAGTTCCAATAATTGATTAGAGTGTTGTAGAGGTCGAATAAGATGTTGATTGTTTGGAGGCTCCTGGGAAACTTCTTGGTATTTCATTGATTCCAAATTCTGATAATTGAGTTGTCGAAGATATTGTGAATTGTAGCGTGACACAATCCGTTGTCGTCGTTGTTGTTTTAGAAAATTTTTGGGGATTGCACCATGTACAGCAGCAGCCTCGCTACTAGATTGAATGGTTGTTGGAAGAATGTTGTCGGCTGATTCTGGAACATAGATCCGACTACTAATAGGTGGTTGTTGTCGTTTCTCTTTGGGGATTGCACCATGTACAGCAGCAGCCTCTCTACTGGATTGAATGGGCTTTGGCCTACTATTGTCTTGTGAATCCGGAACATTGACCCGACTACTTATGGGTTGTTTTTGTGGTATCTTTTTGGGGATTGCACCATGTATAGCAGCAGCCTCGCTACTGGATTGAATGGGCTTTGGCCTACTATTATCATGTGAATCCGGAACATTGACCCAACTACTTATGGGTTGTTTTTGTGGTATCTTTTTGGGGATTGCACCATGTATAGCAGCAACCTCACTACTAGATTGAATGGTTATTGGCCGCCTGTTGTCAGGTGAATCCGGAACATAGACCTGACTACTTATGGGTTGTTGTTGTCGTATCATTTTGGGGATTGCACCATGTATAGCAGCAACCTCACTACTGGATTGAATGGTTATTGGCCGACTGTTGTCATGTGAATCCGGGACATAGGCGCGACTACTTATGGATTGTTGTTGTTGACCTTCCTGCTTGTAATAATTCGGTTGTATTTCTTGAAAAAAAGGATGCTTTGACTTGGGTATTAAGGGGTCGTCCCGATCAGTAATAGTCATCTGATGTTCTTGGTAAGGTAGTTGTTGATTTGAATATTTTCCCCATTGTTGAATTAAAAGGCGTTGTTTTGCTACTCGATGTCGAAATTGTTTCTGAAATATAAGAAATAATTCCATTGCTATCCGTTCTGAGCTTATTACTAAGTCAAGACGTGGATCTGCTCTCTGAATATCACCACCTATCATTATAGTTAATAATAACAATGGCAAAGGTGGTGGCAACACCCAAAATTCTTCATAAACATACTCAGTTAAATAGAAACGGATAGGAGCTACTGTTGTTACTGTCAATGTTGTTGTTGTATTGGTTGTTTGCCAATTGCCTTTTAAGATATGTTGAATCCATTGTCCATTTACGTAATAAGTAGTATTATTGATTTGTTTCTCCTGTTGTTGATCTCTTATACATTCGATAGGTTTTTTTGATGCTGATGATTTTCTCGATGTTGATGGCACATCATCTCCAAAGAAAAAATTTTCCCTTTTAATATTACGAACATTTGTTCTAGTAATATATGTTCCACCCTTTAACAATATGTTTTTAAGTACTGGTTTTTCTCTTTGTACTATCGGAGGCACACGTTCAGTTGCTATAATAAAAAAATAATATATTTTCGAATTACTAAATTATATAAATAAATTAAAAGTGCAGGTGTAACATTATAAAAAAAATAACATCGACACTATCTAAAACTAAAGAACTTGCTACTTTCATAGTCATTTATTTTTATTTATATTTATTTCTATAGTCAGTCAGACTCTACATTATGTAAGTATTTCATATTGACAACTATTATTACCAAACATATGTACAATAATAAACTTACATCTGCTCTTTCATCATTTAGTATTCTTAGAATTTGTCAGTAAATCTTTTTCTGTTTTGTTAGTTATCGATTTTTTCTTGCACTTGAATAACAATTCTAAAGTCTTTTATATATAATTGTATCTATGTACAACACATATTTTAGCTACAGTTGTTTGATGATCAGAATGGACTTTATCGACAAAAACAATCATGCCAAAAATTGCATACTTTTTTTAGACTTATCACTTAAATAGTCACTTTACTCTCTTTTCACTACTATACTATATTACATCTAATTATTTTTAATTTCAACCTTTAAATTCTACTTACCATTATTAGTATGAATTCTGGATGAAGTATGAGTTAAGAATGAAGTATGAGCTGATAATTGAAATATTTCACTCAAATTCTTTCTCAAATCAATTGCTCTTTGAGGTTCATCTCCTTCAAATGGCTTAGTCAATGGCACCATCAAATTAGTTTGATTCGGAGGTCCATATACTTCATTAGGCTTAACCAATTTCTCAGATGAATCAGTTTGACTTGTTGAATCACCTCCTTCATCAGGATTAGCCAACTTCTTAGTTGAATCAATTTGACATAAAGAATCATCACCTTCCTCAGGATTAATCAATTTCTTAGATGAATCAGTTTGAATTGAAGAATCACCTACTTCATTGGGTTTAGCCAACTTCTTAGTTGAATCAGTTTGACTTAAAGAATCATCTCCTTCTTCAGGTTTAGTCAATTTCTTGGTTGAATAAGTTTGACTCGTTGAATCACCTCCTTCATCAGGTTTAGCCAACTTCTTAGTTGAATCAGTTTGACTTGTTGAATCATATCCTTCATTCGATTTAACCAACTTCTTAGTTGAATCAGGTTGACATAAAGAATCACCTCCTTCCTCAGGTATAGTCAATTTCTTATTTGAATCAGTTTGACTTCTTGGATCACCTCCTTCATCAGGATTGGCCAACTTCTTAGTTGAATTAATTTGACATAAAGAATCATCTCCTTCTTCAGGTTTAGTCAATTTCTTGGTTGAATCAGTTAGACTTAAAGAATCACCTCCTTCATTGGGTTTAGCCAACTTCTTAGTTGAATCAGTTTGACTTAAAGAACCATCACCTTCCTCAGGTTTAATCAATTTCTTGGTTGAATCAGTTAGACTTAAAGATTCACCTCCTTCATTGGGTTTAGCCAACTTCTTAGTTGAATCAGTTTGATTTGAAGAATCATCTGTTTCATTGGGTTTAGCCAACTTCTTAGCTGAATCAGTTAGACTTAAAGAATCACCTCCTTCATTGGGTTTAGCCAACTTCTTAGTTGAATCAGTTTGACTTAAAGAACCATCACCTTCCTCAGGTTTAATCAATTTCTTGGTTGAATCAGTTAGACTTAAAGAATCATCTCCTTCATTGGGCTTAGCCAACTTCTTCGTTGAATCAATTTGACGTAAAGAATCACCTCCTTCATTGGGTTTAGCCAACTTCTTAGTTAAATCAGTTTGACTTAAAGAATTATCTTCTTCCTCAGGTTTAGTCAACTTCTTAGTTGCATCAGTTTGACTTGAAGAGTCATCTCCTTCTTCAGGTTTATTCAATTTATTAGTTGAATCAGTTTGACTTGTTGAATCATCTCCTTCTTCAGGATTAGAAGAATCGCCGCCTTCATTGAGTTTAGCCAACTTCTTAGTCGAATCAGTTTGATTTGATGAATCGTCTCCTTTATTGTGTTTAGTTAAATTTTTAGTCAAATCAGTTTGGTCCAAGGATTTATTATTTTCGTTAGAATTATCCATTTTCTTGTCTTAATTATCAATCAAATAGAAATTATTTACAAGTCACTGTATATGGGCTTACTGTTTTGTTTTTTATATGCAATATTTTCTTCTTTTATTCTTTTCTTTTAATAAAAGTCACAATTTTGTAATTCCACGAAAAATATGAATCAAATTATAAAATTAATTGATCTTAAGAGGAATAATAATTGAACAAAATGTCAGTTGTTGTCCTTTAACTTTCAATTGAAACCATTGATTTTATATTCGATAAACAAATCACTCAGCACAATCACATAAATCAATCAAAACACAATTAGTTATTTTATTTTTGGACCAAAGGATTTTATTAGAAAATTAAAACAGTCATGAATTGTCGGTCGCCAAAAGAGCACTGATTGAATGTTCTGCTAAAAAGTCACTTCTTTACATTTCCACTCAAATGATATTGTGCGTGTATATGTAAATATCATTCTCATTCTCATTCTGGGTCGTTCATTCTCAGAAGCTTACAGCTTTTATTCTCCGCCACACTACATTACTCATTTCGAATGAAGGACAGCAAGTTCTCAGATAGTATTATTGTATAACAGTTAAAGTAAAGATTAATTTCGAACTTTATTGTCTTCGTAACTCTGTTAACTACTCATGAACCAAACTTCGGCAGTTTTGAGTAAATTTTGCTTATTTACGATCCAAGCAAATAAATTCAAAGCAAATGACTCAACTGAATAATTGAGAAATATACTATTGTATACATATAGACGTCTATCTATGTATATGTGGTCATAAGACGAACAGATTTTCTGTTCTGATCTGAACTCTATTTGCTGGTTATAGTATTTATATAAGGAAAATACAAAATAATCTTTTCCTCCAGTTGAAACACAGGTCCAAAACTAGAGTAAATGAATCAAAACCACAACCACAAATGCTTTGAAACATGTCCTCATATCCTTTCAAAACATAAATAGTAATAAGATTAAAAAATAAAACTATCTATTGTGCAATAAGCCCATACACCTATACCATATACCTACATTCAAAATAATAGTAGTGCTAGTTGAATTTGATAAAAAAAAAATCAATCAATTGGTGTTTTAATATACTTAAAATAAAAATTTTCATTAAGTTCTTATGTATATGTTAATAAGAAAATCATAAAGAAATAATAGCAACTTCGGGTCATATAACAATAATTAAATATAAATACTTTTTCAGTTTCATTAATTTGCATGGTGATTCATTTGTACTTCTACTCCAACTAAAATTACGACTATTACTCTACAATTAGTATTTAGTAGGATAGCCTTTTTTTGCTATAACTGCAGGACATTGCTTTGGCATCGAATCCACAATATATTTGACACCTTTGGGGAGGAAGCATCTCTAACTGCTTCCCAAAGCTGTGTAACATTACTTAGTCGACATTTGGCAAATTCCTTCTTCATGTCGCACCACAGACTCCATTGTGCAGTTGGCCTGGTGGAACCACTGTTTGGCCTTTTTATTTGTGTGCTTCTGATTGTTGTCCTGCTGAAATACCCCAATCAATGGCATTTTTTCACTGGAATATGTCGTGTCCAGGTATGTGAAGTCATGAGGTTTTGTTTACAAATTAAACTTCATACTGTTAAATTGTCATCATTGTTAGAGCCTCGAAATCATTTGATGATGTACATAGACATATTTTTGACTTCTAATACTATAGACGACAAATTAAACAAAATTGATTGATTTTGATTGTCCACAAGAAACTGTGTTTATATAAAAAGTAGATATACATTTAACTATTCCGACAAATATTCAATTCAATCAAGTTAACATATCTTCTGATAAACAGATGGACAGGCGTTTTGGTTTCTTACTCTATTATTATTTTCCTATTATAAAATTGTGAACTTTAACTTCACTTTAGTTAATATTTTACTAAAAAATCGTAAGTTGCAGCCTTTCTTTAAGATTGGACAACCATAACTTTAACCTACAGAAAGTGTGGTCTAAAAGGTAGCAATAATAATGTAATTGATTAGGAGCATGACTATCGATATATGTATATACATGTCAAAGGTTTGCTGAATACATAAGTACATATAATAGAAGATTGCAGTAAGCATGTGCTAGACAAGTCAATGCAGTTGCTCTGGTGTACTACTATATTCTACTCTTAAGGCAAACAGATGGTTTGGTATGATTATTGGTATAAGTATCAACAAGATTCTTCATCTCGGTATAATTAATATCATGAATTTATACTTTCTATTCTATTGTATACTAATTTCTTTCAAAATGTCTATTATTTAAATTTAACATTGAATTAACAAAGCGGTTTTCATGGTTTGCAACAATCAATTTAAGAAAAAATAAACTAAAAACTAAAACAACTGAAATAACAAGTTAATCATGAATAATTTATAATTAGTTCGAACCACAAATGCGTAGTTACTTCCAACTAACGTATGCACCCCAAAACAGATATATTTTTTTTAATATAGAAAACTACTTATATTGCAACTTATTCTCGGATTCCATATTAATTGATATCAGAAAGAAACATTTGTTTTGACTGCGACTGGTGACTTCCTCTCTGATGACTCTATAATATCACGCAATATTTTTGCAAGCTTTGTTCATTCTCTTTGTCATCATGTCTTTGTTTTACTGCTGACCCCTCCTTACTATTCTGCGAATATCATTTTGTTTATATATGTTAACTGATTTTCAATGAATTCAGCAGAATTCAATGTGTTTTATTTTTGCTCAACAGCAGACACAAGTATAGAATTACTTTAGAAATAAATTATTGTATGTTTATCTGGATATTGTTTTCTTTAGCAGATAAATACAATTAATACACATATGTTAAAACGAGTACATTCGCTACTAAGAATAAATAAGATCAATTTGAGTCGTCGTTTTTTAGAATACACAATTTGATTTACTACTGCATTTAACAATAATTGCATATGAAGATAGTACGCCTTTGTTAGAATATCGAGAAATATACAGAAGTTTCTTTTTTTTTTTGTATTCATAATTTATTAAGAATCTATCAAAAAAATATGTAGATAGTAGCTAAATTTTATAAGGAATTCAGTTATCTAGAGGTTTTATTAGGTAGGACAGGGTTTAGGGCACTGGTTAAAGCAAAAAGGAAGATCCAAAGGATGATAGCGCTTTAGTCTGCATAGTTACTGGCTATTGTCCAGGAGTTGCATTGCGAGTGATGACGAATGATGAATGACGTCGTTGCGAAAAAAGAATGAGGCACCTACTAAAATGCGAAGAACTTTGGACTGAAATATCTGTATGATGTTAACATTGGAGTCCATAGTAGAACTCCATAACTGAATGCCATAGGTCCAGATTGACCTTAGAATAGTCTTATAGAGCAGCAGTTTATTGAGTAGTGAGAGCTTCGAACTAGCCCGGAGTAACCAGCACAAACTCTTGAGCTTAAGGTTGAGCTGAGTCCGCTTGTTGAAGAAGTGTGTTTTTTCAGTTGAGTGCTCTACTCATTGGGGAGCCATCTAGACTAAAGCAAGGGCAGTTAATAGTCCTTAGAGAGCCACGGTTCAAAGGCAGACAATTGCTGCTATTTAACAGTCATCGGATGCCAAAAATGCTGTGTCGTCTGCGTAGGTAGCATTAAGAGAACAATCCATATTTGGTACCGGCATATCTGCTGTCTACAGAACATTGTATTGGCGATATACAAAAGTGAACAAAAATGAATAAATGAGCTAAATTTTATTACTTCAAATGTTTGAATATTTGAGATAAAATTCTGGTATAGCCTTCTTGTTTTTCCACATAAAATCCTTTACACATCACAGATGATCTAGGTCTCATCATTTTACTAAGACTAATAGAAGGCAAAGCCACTTTATAAACCAAACTGTGAATTGTGAATTACTAAATCCTTTGTTCTTCTGATGAAGACTTTTAATCGTGAACATTATCTTTTTTCTGACCTCCTCAAATCTGCAATCAACATTTATAGTCAGTTGTCTCTCTAAACACACTAGAACATTTGATAGATTATTATAAATTCGTTGCCTAAAAAATTGAAGTTTTCAAAACTTCATGTCTCCTAAAAATCTGCATAAAATCAGTATTTTTTTAATCAATATCATTCGTCTTATTGTAGTTTTATTGATTTTCTGAAAAATCTCAATAAACCAACTCAGCAAAATTCATATATATATATATTTTTTTTTTTGATTTGTAACCACCCTTGAAGATTGACTGACTATTATTGTCAATTCTTTTTAAACTATATAATTCGCTTACGCATATATAAATATGTTTATGTATGTACGTTTTGTATGTATTGTACTACAGAATTATATGCATATGTTTGTACACATATGAGCTTTGTTATTCTTAATTTTATTACATGTACTTCTTGAGCGACACAAGCTTTGTGATTTTTTTACCACAACACATCATTATTGTGTATGGTTGTTATTATTTTGCAGTAATGTTTTTAAAGCATAGCACATTGCGGACCCAAAATAAAATTAATGTCAATACAAACTGCTTATTACAAAAAATATGAAACGCTTTTCATTATTTTCATCATCAAAATGCATAAAGACACCAATAAATAAATATATAAAATTTTAAAAAATTCGTAATTTTAATTTTCTTACAAATTCATAATAATATCATTTAGGTATCTAAAGTAGCCAAGACTGCATGCATGATCAAGCATTTGTCTATGTGTGAGTTGAAGTGATTGAATGTGCGTTTTGCATGCAGTTTTAATTGTTCAAAGTGCCGACGGCAATTCACAAATATTTCACACTAGCCGTCGGCACTTTGAAAATATTTCCTACTAGCGCTCACGTCTGCTCAATTCAAGTATTTCGAAATTGTGAGGACATGCCTATATTTGTCTCTTTCATACATAGTTACCTTGTGCAAGCGTAAATGAGATAGCTTGCACGAGAAAGCAAAATGAGAGACTCAAAGAGAGAACTGAGAGCACTCAGAATGGACGAAAATCAAAACAATTTGGATATGCCGTCAATCATCGTATGTGAGTCACACGCATTCAAAATACACTAACACCAGTGATGCCATTTTAGCCTTTTTTCTGGACAAATATTTCCTTCGATCCAAAGGGAAACAATAAGGCTACTATAAATTTTGTAAGTACCGCAGATGAAGAGGATTATGACCTGATAGATGAGGCAATAAAACTCATCTACTTTATAAAAATAAATTTAAAGGATAAAAATTACAAAATAATCTGTCCTGTTTTTGCGATAGGTAGATGGCATCACTGACTAACACTATGATGACACTTTATTATGCTTGATCATGCATGCCACTTTACATGTTAGATACATGACCAAGTTTCTTACATAACCACCCAGATTTTGAGCAAAAAAAAAAATATTTATAAGTGGTACAAGTTCTTATATATAAAAGGCCGAAAAAATGTTAGTTACGATACTCGCCCTAAATGCCCTAGTACGTCAATAACCGATATAAACGTTAAAACAGTGAAGAAAATTGTTATAGAGAATGGTCGAATCACTATTAAACATGTTGCCAAAAATGTAGGCATAACGGTTGGATCATGCCATGTAATTTTTTCGGATGTTTTGGGCATGAAACGTGTGGCGGCGAAATTTCTTTCGGTATTGCACAATTTCACCTAGAGAACCGTCATCGCTCAGAAGCTGTTGAATTACATCAACGACGATCTATATTTACTTAAAATGGTCATAACTGGTGACGAAATATGGGTATATGATTATGATGACGAAAAAAAAGAGGAATACATTCGAAAATCAGCAAAAAAGTAGGCAACAGAATTTATAATGTGAATATCTTTTGATTTAGTAGGTCGATTTCGATAAAATAAACGCTAAATGTTACACGAAGCTTGCTTCACTACACCAGTCAAAACCGAATTCAAAAAGGGTAAAGCCGTTTCTGAGATTAGCGTGCACAGCCAGGAAAAGGTTTACGATTTTATTTACATACTAGCTGTGCCCACGACTTCGTACGCGTGGTATTTGAAATATGTTTGTCATAGCTATTTTTTTTAATTTTTTTTTCCTAATTATTTAATGTTTAACATTCGAAAATCAGCCAAAAAGTCAGCAACAGAATTAAAAATATGAATATCTAAATGTTACTCGAACTTGCTACAATACACCAGTCAAAACTGCATTCAAATAGGTTAAGCCGTTTATGAGATTGGCGTGCACAGACAGAAAAAGGCTTACGATTTTATATATATACTAGATATGTTTTATTCGACGTGATTTAGTTAGTTCTAGGGTGGGTAGATTTTAAATGTCTTTCGTTGACCCTATTGTCGTTTGGTGTCTTCTGCTAACATTTCCGATTTCCTCCATTATTGTTGATATATACAGGTCCCTATAAATATCGTCGCTTCTTATGTACCATTCTCCACCAATAACACATTATTGAATGAATAAATGAACAAAAAACGCTAAATAGTTTATAATATCTACCAGAATTGACCTAAAATCTAATCTGACTAACGCTTGATGATTAATAGATAAAAATTTATAAACAAAAATTTTGATTATTGATTAATTAATCATCATGATTTTTTGATTACAATTTTTATTCATCAATCGTTAATCAGATTAACTTTGGGTCTAAAAAAAAAAAAAAAAAAAAAAAAACACTCAACTACGCAATGGGTTCTCATTGAGAACGACTTTGCTGCTGCAAAGTTGCTATATCCATAAAATTTAACGTGGCTCAACCCTGAAAATAAGTTCTTTTTGTCAAAATCACGTTGTACAAAATAAATGTTAAATGAATAATCTCTATCCTGACTTTGAATACCGTTTTACAATGATTTTTCACTATATAATTACAATATACATCAAGAAATTAGAAATGTAACGTTGAAAGAAAGTTTTTGAATAATAAGAAATATGTTTTATGAAGTAATTATTTTTAATTAATTTTTTTAAGTAGAATTAACAACATATAATCATATTAATCAAATTAATAAATTAATTATTAATAATCATAATCAAAAAATTTGTTAAATGATTCAATCAGATTGAATTAATCAAATTAATTAATTGATTAAAAAATTAATTGATTAATGCCAACACTGATATCAATATATCAACATTGGGTATATGTGTACCTATCAAAAATCGAATATACATAGCCCGAGAAAAATAAAAATTCATTCAATTTAATAAACATATATGTATAGAATCTACTTTCCATTGTTTTGTCATTATGAAAGGTGAAAAAGTTCATCTCATAGATGCAATTACAGGTTTCATCAATTTCATTATATTCTTATTCAAAGAAATAAAGTACTTTATTTAAATGAAATCATGAATGGACAAATGTACTCACTTTCTTAGTCTCATTATTTGCATCTGTTAGTTGGGGGGATTGCACGTTTTGCCAAACAAAATTAATGAAGCTAACAGTGGATCTGTGTTACTTAACAAAACGATAGATCAGCTTAGTGCAGTGAATCCCGCCAACTAATGTTAGAATCCATGCTTCTTGTTAAATTTGCCTTAAGCGCAACAAAGCCATGGCTCGTACAACTACTACAATACTTATGTTGCAACTAAGTAGTACTATTCGTCGGTAGTGAATATTCTGTTGTTCGTTCCTTTTTGTGCTTTTGGATGGATACTACGACTTTAGGTTGTTTTCCTCCTGGTTGGCTTTGTTGAGATATTGAGATGTTAAGATGTTGAGCTGTTGTTGTCGCTGCTGCTGCTGCTGCTTAGTTAGCACCACGACGACCAGTAACAACTACAAGGACAATACATACTATATCTTAAGCGTGTTACAAGCGATAATCTATGCTTACTCGATTTTTCCTTATTCACCTATAGCACCTGAACATTAAACAGATGAGGAAGCATCGTCATACTTCGTTAGACAACAACAGCAACAACAAGAGCAACAAACAGCATTAAACCATCATCGACAGAACATGCACAGACAATTTGAATGAGAAGAGGATGAGGATGGGACGGAAGTGTATGAATGGCCTTTTCAATACGAACCCTCTTTGCTTGGATTGTAAGGTTATGAATATACTAAATCAGTGGTTCTTAAACTTATGTATGTACTTTTGTATTTAATGATATTTTTTTAATGTGATCTTCAATCCAAATCCTTGTGAATTAAACTGCAAACCTCGTTTTCTCAATTTTTTCGTCAATTTTTTATTTTAGAATTAGTTTTCAACAATAAATCCTTTAAAGAATTTTAAGAAGAAGATAGTTTTTCCTTTTATATTCTTTATTATTTATTACACATATGTATATGTGATAGAAACTTGTGAAATATTAAAACTAAAGTTAACAGACTTACTGTTTCTTGGACAGTGGGTTTAAGAATCGCTGTACTAAATGAGCGTGTATAATGATTTCCTTGTGGGTGTTGGGTTGGATTGCATTGTTTGATTTGGTTTGGTTTTGAATAACTCAGTGTCAACGCTGGCATCGCTAATTATTCAACGTCATTGACATAAATAATGCAGGAGGCAACACTTAAAAGGCAATGTTCGTGACATAATTACGTAAGCGAATAAACCTAAAGAAACCTGCCGGATGCAGGTGAAGGTGGTAAATCTCAAAGAAATTTAACTCAACTCAACTCAACTCAACTTGAACTCAACTCAAGTCAACTAAATATTGTAATTCGTTTGGAGGAGATAGAAGAAAGATAAAGTCGCTTTGCTTAGTACAAATTGCAACTTAAATGCACTACTACCTAGAAGGGAAGGTGAATACGGATGTGGATGTGGATGTGGATGTAGAGAGAGATAGAATGGTTGTGATAAAGGTAGCTATAGGTAATGAAGGTTGTAGGTTGCTGGTGAGGTTTGACTGTATATATGTTGTTATCATTGAATGTTGAAGGCGACTTGCTGGCGACTGACAGCATGGCATCATTAATTTATCATTTGTCAAAGTATCAAAGCAAATGACAGCAGC
The DNA here is from genome assembly GCA_037043315.1 of Amiota communis. NCBI lineage: Eukaryota > Metazoa > Arthropoda > Insecta > Diptera > Drosophilidae > Amiota > Amiota communis. Next base: position 777,632 of record JBAMAV010000054.1, on the reverse strand, counting down.
TGAGAAAGAGATTAAAAAGCAAAAGAGCAAAAGCTCAAAAAAGTTGTCAGGACAACAAAATGCAATAGCAATAACAACAAAAACAACAAGCAATACTAGTATAGAATATCCTGTACCCTGCCCCATAATCATCATTTAAATGCTTAATGAAAGGAACTGATAAAGCAAAATAAATGCTGTCAATTGACAATATTGAGGCAAATTTTTTGATTGTTCAATCTTTAAAATATACTATTATAATCATGCATACTGCATGCATTCTAAAAGAAGCTGTTCATGTACCGTAAAAACAGTTTGTGTACTAGTCAATTGCATGCATCAATGTCTCTAAAAATATGACAATTAAGGATTTTTTTTTTTGTTTTGTTTGTTAACTGTTATTCAAACTTAATAAGCACAAGTTTCATATTAATTTCAAGGTAAAGGGTATAAAATCAAAGTAACTATGCTTTACAGTAGTTGTGTCCTATGGAAATGTTCTGTTGCTACGATACCATTTGGTCAAAAAATTATAAAAAATGATAAGAGATAAGAAGGACAGTATGAAATATTGTGGATATTTGCAGGTGGTTAGTGCACTTTTCAACACTGATTTAGTATTGCTGTTTTCGAAATTGTTGTTGCCTTTCTGAAACATTCACTCTATAATTTATTGGCACATGTACCCAAACAGAATTAGCAAGGTTGGTGTTAATAAGTAGAACAGATACAAGGACAATATAATTCAAAAAATGGAAAAACAAAACCAAACCAAACCAAACAAAACACCACATACCACCACATATCAAAAGTATAGGCAGCTAAAAGCAAAATGAGACCAGCACATTATGAACCAACTTTGGATAACATAAACGAGGACTAAGTTCACATTAATTTAGTCCAGTCCAGTCCAGTTCAGTCAACTGCTATACCGTTCTGTTCCGTTCCGTTCTATTCTGTTTAATCTCATGTTGAGGCTCATTAATGTTAATAGTTTGGTAAAAAGTTGTTGAAAGTTGCATTAAGTTGAGATATTTTTGGACAAAACAAACTTAAATGTATAGACAAAATGTGCCTCAATAGTATAATTAATTGCAATTGACAAATAATTATAATATCTTTTGAATATATTATACATAGTTATAACTAGTAGTTAGAGAGAATATGTTTCTATAATCTGAAAAACATTTGAGTGAATTGGAATTCCAGCATACACAATTACACAGTATACGACAACATTATGAAATGTATTTTTTGTGGAGACTATTCGCATCGGCTAGGGCCCCGCGCACCGATAAGAAAGTTTTTAAATATTTCACAAAGTGTACATTTTATTTAAAGATTTGTATCTGTGACAATACTGAAGCATTCTCATTCGCTGAATTTGTATAGGCACTATACAATCGTCAACACATCGCTGGGCAATTACGCTCAAACATCTTGAAGAAGGTGATGGCTGCAAGTAATCCCCGTCATTAGTTCTAAAAAGTAGTGTCCGATACAAGGTGGTGTGCAAGAGCCAATACGACTAAGACTTTGTGAAAAGGTTACAAGAGTTTTCAGAATGCTTTGCAGTCTATTGCTGAGAATGATGGTCAGATATTGCAAGCAATTCAGGCCAGATGTCGACTATTAAAGGACTGCTTTTGGGCTGCTATACTAAATCTAATCAATGGTGTCATTATATCTTAAGAAAAAAACAACTATTAAACTTCGAAAGGCAGTCGATATTTTAAAATCACTTTTAAATTTTTTGATATTACAGCGAGAATTATTTGACGATTACGAGATGAAAGCAAATTAGAAAACAGTGATGAAAATTAGCGTGTATGAAGAAGGAAAAGACATCACGATGATGGATAAGCAGAGGACGTTGTGCTCAGAGAAAAAGAGAAGTTAAAAATTGATTGTACTAGACATACTGTATACAGAATTTTCGTGGCAACTAGGAGAACTAAAGCCGTTCTGCACCGACCGGAACAAATGGTAGTCTGATGGTGCAAGGTCTGGACTATAAGGCGTTTGAGTTAGTACCATCGAGATAGGTTTTGACAACGTTTGCGACATGCGGCTGCGAGGGCTCATGTCTGGTTGCCCGTTCCTGCCGTTTTTCCGCAATCGTACGCTTCAATCGCATCAACTGTTGTCTGCAGAAAGCCCCGTTGATCGTTTGACCAATTTTCAGAAATTCGTTGTACACGTTTCCCTTCTGGTCCCACCAAATGCAGAGTATAACCTTGCTTCCATAGATGTTTGGCTTCGGCGTCAATGGTCCGTGTTTGCCGCCCTTATCATACGCCTTCTTGCGTTTTGGATTGTCGTAATGAATTCATTTGTCATCGCCGGTGACTATACGATGTAAAAACGACTTCCCTTTGTACCGTTGATGGAGCATTTCGGAAACAGTGACACACCGTTCGTTAACTCTTGATTTGAGTTCTGACCTTCTGGACCATACCAATGGTTTACAACTGAAATGAAACGGGTTGTTGAGTCATGCCTAACGTTGCCGTAAGTTCTTCTTGGGTTTGGCACGAGTCTTCATTCAAAATTTCCTCCAATTAGGCGTCCACGAACGTTGTTGGCCTTCCTTCGCGCTCAGTTGTTAGTTGTGTCAAAATAGCCACTTTTGAAACGTTGGAATCGGTATTTGCAAGTTCAAATTGTTGAAGCATGCTCTCAATAAGCCTAACAAGGCAGCTGATGACTTTCTGCTGCACTTTTCTTCAGATGGAAGCAAAATACCAATGTTTCCCGCGAATGGAGTTTTGTAGGCACAAAAACACTTAGACTGAGTGAAATTTATTCTAAAATGTTGTAAAATAATAAAGCTTTTACATAAAGTTGGTTCCAAAATGGTCCAGCATGCTTAAACACTACTGGTGCTCTCTGTTGGCAATCCTTTAAAACTTACTTGAATAACACATGAAACCTTTTCCGACGCCTAACATCCATTATGTGATTATGTAGTTTAGTGATGTACCTATCTGAAATTTTTCCTATTTTATCCTTAATAAAAGAGGTGTATTTTAAAGGCCTTAATGGAGGTGAAAATTGGTCACATGTAAGAAGCGTCATAGACTAATACCTTGGCAGTATCTAAATGTTGGAGTTACTTGTCGTTCCCCACAGCTGCATTGCATATGTCCACCGTCTTCAGAACTGCCTTATATAGTCGAACTTTATTTTCTGAGCTAAGTTGATATTGTGATGCATCTTTCTGCTTTTTTTTAATAACATAAAATTCAAATTGGAAAATGTGTTGTTGAGTACAGGGTATCTAATAGTCAGACCTACTTGTCTATAACACAATCTGACTTGTATTCAACCTAAGCCTCTCCTTCTCATAATAATTGACCGACCACGACCACATCCTCTGCACTGCATCGAGCCTTCAGTTTTAAATCTCTCCCTCTCTCTCTCTCTCTCTGTCTCTCGTTGTCCCTCATGATAGTGAATGTGACAAAATTGAATGTCATCAACGTGAATCAGACGGTAGGAGAATATTCTTGCAAGTCCTTAAATCTCTGTGAAATCGGAAGATATATGTATCATTCAGATATTATGATTTTCTTATGATACGTGTAAATGCAATTGCACCTTAAATAAGTTTTAGATCAAAGAAAACTTAGGTGTAAACTTAAGCATTTTCATTTTGCACTATGTCAAAGGTCACCTAACTTTTCCTTTACAATACAAAAAAAAAAAAACAAAAACAAAGAAAATTTCGCACAGTGCAAGAAAGTATAGTCTATATACACACAGAGTACCATGAATGTTGACTGTTGTGCCCCAATGGATGGATGATGGGTCCGTTGAATGTTACCAATGCTTAGCTACTATGAGTACGAGTACGAGTAAGTGAATGCAGATGGTAGAAATGATGGCGGTAGTAAGGGTGGCGGAGGTGAGTGTGGTGTTAGGGCAAAAGTAAATTCCCACGCGACAGCGCATTGTTAAAAATTTTATTTCTAAAGTGCTGGAAAATTGTTTCTACAAGCAACAAAGAATAAATGAATGAAGTCTGAAGAAAATGAGTGTCGGACGACAAGGCAGTCAAGTGAAATGAAAGCAAAAGGAAGCCAGCCAAACAAGAACATTTTAGTACAATTCAGTTTAACACGCTCACTCAACTCAACTCAACTCAGCTCAACTCAACTCATCTGAACTGAACTCAACTCAACTTAACTCAAATTGAAACTATAAACTATTTTCTACATATACTTACGTACTTCTAGAATAGCAATACCAACAACAATACTACAGTACAATAATGCTATTTGACTAAACTTTGGGTAAAAGTTGTTTGAAAAAAAAAACAAGGATACGGTTGTTGCAGCATTGCAAGTTGCATTTGTTCCCATGGTAACTTGGAAATGCAGTCCAAAATCCACCAAAAACGACACTTGAGCGGCTGTCAAAAACTCTAACAAAACTAAGGTTTTGTGGTTATTACTACTTTTGAGTACATACTTTGTACTCATTCATCATTGATAAGAAATAGTACGATATAATCAACGTAATGAACGAAACAACACGAAGGAGAGTCAAAGAACAAACAAAAGCGTATGGCGTTATTAAATATTCCAATGCTGGGAACCACATATACTTACTATAATAAATGATAACTGGTAGATAGGTAAGTAAGTAAGTCAGGGACCATGTGAACTTCATATGAGCGAAACCATAGAGAAACCAAAAGGAAAACACACATTTCAAGAGTTTCTGCTTTTAAGTTCTTTTCACTTTACTTCTCTTTTGTTTTGTTCTGTTCTATTCTATTCTGTTCTGTTCAATTATTGTATTTTACTTACAAGTGTACAAGAGTAACTAAGTAAGTAAGGCTAAGTGCCACCCAAGGCCAAATGCTATCACTATCGTTATCGCTATCTCCATCGCCATCAACAATATCATTGTCCTTCCTCATCATAAGACCAATGCCACTTGTCACTAATGGCGTGTTGGCCAAGTGTTGCTTTTAACTTAACTTATGTCAGCTTAGCTTATGATTGAAGTAGTTTACTTTCATTTCATTCATTCATCCTTCTTTTCTCCGGATTTTAACGCTTTGTTAGAGAAAAGTATTAATTTCATATAAATTAATAGCAAATGCATTTAATTCCAAGAAAAAAAGTCTTTAAATGAATGCAAGGAAATCAAAATTTTAACTAAGGATCCTCAGAGTTGATCACATTTCCTGTAATAGATTCACCAATAATCTTCATTCTAAACCATTATCATTTCCTTAAATTACGTAGTAAATGTAGGATTGTACTTAGAAACATAGAATAAAAGGCCTCCCATATAGGGTATGCAATATTTGATCAAATTGACTAAAAGAAACCGGTATCCTGGAGATATAACACTTGATACAATTTATTGTAATTGATACGTAGACTAGCCAATGCCATTCAGAGCCTAATTAAGACATGCAATATAGGTAAAGCACTTCCAATGACTCTCCACCATCATAATGGATTTTATGCTTTGTAAAGAATTCACTTGAAATATGGCCTAAGGTGTTGTAGAGAAAAATTTTATTTCAAAATGTATTTTAATGGAAAATAATTTATTTTTTTTTTAATTATTTACAATATCGTCGCGCGTTGCTACGCCCCCGGTGTGATGTTAATTGCAAACATAATGATGAGAATGATCAACAAACAAAAAGAAAAGCAACACTAAACCTATACTTATGTCTGCTTTAACTATTTCATTCTTTTCTCTTCCTCCCCTTGCACGCCATTACATTTTGTGACACTTTTCATAACCAATTATTCTTCCGGCAGGTGTCGCTGCGATTTTATTTTTACTTTTAACGTACAACAGATGGCATTGCGAATCCATTGATAACAACTAAACAGCAATTCTATAACATTTAATTCCTCTCTTTTTTTAATTAATTAAGGCAATTTTTTATAGCCCAAAGCATGACGCAGACATCAACAATATGAACGCGAAAATAATATCCAAAATTGATTCAGTGGCTTGCGAGTCCATTGATAACACACGAACAGCAATTCTTTTTTATATATATAGATAGATAGATAGATTGACCTTCTTTTTGGAAGGTCGTTATGGTGATTTGCAGTTCCTGCAAATGATATTTATGTTTTTTTTTTTTTTATTTCAAAGAACGTCTGTTAATTGGCAAGGTTACTTGCAGTCAGCCTTTACTGAAATTTACTATTCTGAAGGACCTTGTCGCACACCGTGGGCATCTTTAAGTCTCTATGCAAAATGGTGTTGCGCCACAAAGGGCCACTACTTGTCTGTAAATTGTTTTATTGTTGTTGAGCGACAATCTACTGGACGGGCGTAACAACCAGTGAAGCCTACGTAACTTTTCATTACAGCATGCGGTGATGGTTTTATGTGTGCTCGCCATGTGAGGCGTTTGTCTAGGATTAGTCCAAACCTAACGAACTTGGTCCAACTTGGTTAAAGTTGACAACTGGACAAGAGTCACACCTCAATGTTCAAAATTCTTCGATTTCTCTGCATTTATTGCAATGTTTCAACGCTTGGCTCTGCTATTGGGTAGACACAAAGAATTTTAGAGTGACTGAACTCCCAACTATATTTCACAAAAGAGCACAGGAATTATTGGGACTGACACGGACAGGTATTCGGACATTCTCAGGTTTCTTGATAGGACGTTGCAGAATAATTAAACATTTAAGAAGAGGAGTCAGCAGAGCACTTACTATGTCACTGCTAGTGCCTAATCTGGACCAGATTTCGCCACCTTTGAAACCAGTACTGAAAACGAGTGGAAAATTCAGATTTGTCTTCGAAGAAAATCTTGGAATTCCCGATGAATATCAGAATCTCAGAGAAACTGTGATTACGGCGTATTTGCGGTCGCAAGTACGAGGTGTTCTAGTTCCCGCCCTTCCCCAAATATAATCTAAATATTTGTTTTCATTAATAAACGTTTTTGTAGCCTGCATATTATTCGTTTTTCCTTGCCTGACAAAGATAAAGTCAATGTTCGGTTTTTGTATTACTTAGTATGTGCTTTTATTAGGATTTAGCCAATTAAAATTTAAGAGATGTTCAAGTTTGATTCATACCTAGTCGTATAAATTAATCATTCTTCATGCTGCAATAAATTTAAACAATATATTAGCTTTGTTAAAACCATTCAGCGAATTCCCTACCAGGGGGTGTCCTTTTGGATAAATTGTTAATAAGCCTGTAACTTTGCCGAATCCCAGCATTGTTGTATTATCGGAAATGCAGATGCCATCGACACGCTTACCGCCAACAAAAGTACCATTGTTGCTACCAAGATCACGCACAAACACTAAATTCCGTACGTAATACAACAGTGCATGCTCTTCATCTATAGACTGTAAAAAAGAAATTTACACATACTATAGTTCTAAGTTTACCATATTGAATTCACACAATGAATCCACCTACCGGACAATTGAGTACTATATCTCGTCCATTTCCGCGTCCCACTGAGTAAAACATTTTTTTAACTAGCTTAATTTGCTTTCCATCTATTTCTAAAGATGCCATGTTGCTCTGAGCTTGTACTTACAAATTTTCTATTCCAAAAGTAAAAAAAAATTTACAAGCGATGATGTTTCGTGACATTTAAAGCAGAGTTCAAAGCTGAAATTTAGAAACTCTATTTTTATAAATATAAATCACTTTTGATAGGTTTTTTCTGTCTTAAATTATGGTCAAAACACGTGAAATAAGTCAAGTTATTCGAAATGAAATGATTACAAAGGATAATGCAGGAATCTTGGTAGAACACCTCATCAAATTACACAAAGAGCATCGACAACTCATGATGATATATTGATTACACTAAAAGCGGTATCAATAGCCAGCATAATATATCAGTTAGTAGAAAAACATTTGAGAGACGCCTAAATGAGTCCAATTCTTATACTTTATAGCCCGTCCAATTCCCTTTATTTCACCAAAAATAAGCTTAAACGGTTACCATTTGCTAAATTTTCTTCCAATCACTTTGGGAAGAAATTTTGTGGTCCGATGAAAGTCTCTTTGAATATCATAGATCGAAAAAAAAAGTTTATAGCTGATTACCTAAGAATGTACGTAAAAAATGATGCCTATTTGCGAACTGATAGCTAATAGTTGAGGTTATCGGAATGATAACCGACTTACTGTGAAACGTGGAAGTAAATAAATTAGATTGGCCAGCTCAAAGGCCCAATACTAATATAAAACGTAATGTATGGGTGTACCACAAAGGAAGACAAGCTTAACTTTAACGTTTTCTGACCCAGCCAGCATATTTTGAAATTTCCGATCATATTCGAGTCTTTTTCGAGTCGCCTGACTGATTAAAATAGTCATATATGCGCGCATTGTCTGAGCATAAATGATACTTTTGTCGGGAGAAAATTGTACCGTAGCCGCGACTCTTCTTGAGGACTCGCTTTTCTAATCATATTCTGAGCATAAATGATACTTTTGTCGGGAGAAAATTGTACCCTAGCCGCGACTCTTCTTGAGGACGCATTTATGACTCGCTTTTCTAATCATTAATGAGTCCTCTTCGAGTCATATTCTGATCATTTTCGACTCATTTTCTAGTCATATTCCTGATCATTTGCTTTTTGTTTAAAAAAGGAATATAATTGATTTTTATTATTTAAGTAAGTTTATTTATATATATATATATATAAAGCAGCAACATAAAAGCAACAATGAAGACTTAATAGTCTCATCCTGACGTTTCCTTTTTGTGATTCTATCTTCGGCGTGCACAAAATGTTTTTGTAGGACAGCATTCATGTCCTTGTCGGTACATTTGAACTTCAAATGGTAAATATCTAAGAATAATTTTAATGTCGCATTCATAGAAATATGTACCTATTAGGAAACACTTTTCGGCGCTTGGTTTTGTGCTTGTTCCCTTCCAGCTATAAGCTGATGCCAATTCATCAGAAAATACCTTTCCCTCCCTCTCCACCCGTTTTCCCAATGTATTGTTTCTGAAATAATTTTTAATTAATAAAGAATTCAATATGTCTCGTAATACTAACAAATTGTACAAGTTTATCATCAATTTTTTTTAACCTCCTCGTCATATTTTTGAAGATCAGCAATAACGGCGAAATGAAATTGGCCCACATTTTGCAATTCGTCGATATATATAGTGTCATTGTGGTGCTTCCTACTTTCTAATGTAACGGCGATAACCTCCTCCGTCAATTTTGTAAGTGCCCGTGAATTACCATCCATTTGAAGTTTCAAATTTGAAACTTCAGTTTTCAATGATCTAATTTCGTTGCGTAATTCCATTAAAAGGCCTTGAACGTAGTCAGACGGGGGTGCGGCAACGTTTTGCACTGAAAACAATATTTTTTTAGTATAACTGGGAAAATAATGGATTTAATGTATTACTTACTTCTTAAATATTGAAAATCACCGGAAGCATGGAAATTATTCAGCGATATTGTCTTATTTTTTGCTTCACTTTGAATTTACCTTTTATTATTAATTAGTTTTTTCACTTTGAAATCTGGACTGCACTCTACTCTTCAAAAAATATTAATGAACAAAAATGTAGAATTTTTATATTTCATTTCAAATTTGTGAAAAAGAAAGCCGAAAAAGTCCCGTTAGAATCACAAGAAATACCGTATTGCATCGACCGGCGGCGCCAAATATTGCTACACATTCAACAGCCACAACAATCATATTTCAATCTCCAGCATGATCAATTTGCGATTTCTCTACATTTTATTATTGCAGTTCCGAGAAATCACATTTTGAGCGTAAAGATGAGTCATTTTCGAGTCTTCTTTGAATCGCATATGAAATTAATCACTTATTAATCATCAAGAGGACTCGAATAAGACTCAGCAAGGTGATTTTTGTTAAAATGATCTTCCAAATGCTAGCTGGGGAGGTCGAAGCACTTTGAAAGGATTTTTCATTGGAAAGAATTCAAAATTTGGTAAAATCGATTCTTGTACATTGTAAAGGAGGGCTTATTTTGCATCAAACTTACTGTTTTTATCATATATTTTTTTTAATTTCCCTTTTTTTTCTGAACAATAATGTATTGTAAAAATACTTTTGTCCTCCAACATTTTTGAAAAATTGTTCTCATTAACTTATGAGTTTTGAGAAGCTTAATACATTATTGTTTTCTTAAAAATTTTGTTAATATTATTCATTAAATAAATCACGAGAAATCATCAAACAAATGTTATTTTATTAATGTCAAAATACATAATTTTGGCCACCATTGTAAGTATGAAAATGGATTTCATTTAAGTGTGTGCCGCGGCCATCCTGGAACCATCAAATTTTCAAGCACTTTGTAAGCCTCAAAACTTATTGAGTGATACCAAAAATTTAAAGAGGCAATTTTCCCTTTTTCATTTCATACATATTTTCCAATTTTTTTATGTTATTCTTTTTATCCATAATTATTTCAAATAAATTGGGAAATATGTATAACTGCATTTTTGTTTACCGATTTTAAACATGTAATTTTTGACCAATTACTCGTATCAATTTTCGAACTTCAATAATGGCATCAGAAGATTCTAATCTATAGATACTTATTCTTCATAAATACTATTGTAGATTACGTGTTTTATTTTTTTTTAAATTAATTTAACAATCGTTTTATTTTACAATATGAAGTTCAACAATACTCATTAAAAGATATTTTACTAATTGTATATTCGTATGCATGAATGTAGGCTTCAATGTTACACTCGTATTTCATGTAGCATAGTACATGTATGAACAATACATTAGTGAATTTGTGGTTTAAGGGCAATTAGACTAATTGTCGAAATGTACAATAATAAACGTCAATTATAATGAGCATCATTATTAAAAGGAAATACAAAAGGGAAATTATGTAAATGAACAAGAACAAGACATATCGAATCGAATCGATAACTTTGTTCTTAACGAATCTTGTATACACTTCATTTATAATAGTAATTTATTGGTAGCAAGAACCGGTGAACGGTAAGGCAAGAGGTGTCAATTGAGCGATTGCATTGCCATGTTAAATTCACCGATTTAATACATGTAAAAGAGATAGAAATGGAAGTAGTGTTGCTTCCAAAGGGACTAGTCGTGGACCAGTGATTCATACTGATTCGACGGACCCATATTTTCAAAGAAAAACACAATTTTTTTGATGTTGACGATAATAATCAATTTATTTGGTTCAAGTAGATTTGTTGACATCACTTTTTAAATATGATATCTCTCAAATGGCCGCCTTGAGCCTGTACGGCGTATTGTGCCCGTTTTGCAGCATTTTCCATAGTTTTAGCTAACATTTCGGCTTGAATAGCGGCTATTTCCTCACGGATGTTGTTCTTCAGCTCTTCTATGGTATTTGGCTTATTAATATAAACCTTTAATTTTAAATATCCCCACAAGAAGAAGTCAGGTGGCGTTAAATCGGGCGAACGCGGTGGCCAGTCAAAATCGCCATTTTTCGACATCAAACGACGAGGAAACAATTTCTTCAAAAAATCGATTGTGGTGCGAGCTGTGTGTGGTTGAGCGCCATCTTATTGAAACCAGAACTACCTCATTTTGCTTGTTTAACGTCCCATTCAATAAGAAATGAGCCTCATCGGACATGATGATTTTGTTCCAAAATTGCTCGTCATCATCATCTCGCAAATTTCAACAATTTGGGAGCTCTCGCGTGGCGTGTACTGTTCCATGGTAAAAATCTGCTTGGACTGACGCTTCCTACGCGGTATGTCGATCTGACTTCTCTGTCAAAAGATACAGGGTTGCCAGATGGGTCCGTCGAATGTGGGCAACCCGTTATATACATATATACAGTTAGTTCCACTTAGCTGAAAATTTCTTACATTTGTATAAAGCAGACTAAAGTGAATCTAACAGGTTGTGCTACATTAAAAACTGGGAAAAATTACAATGCTGTTAAGCGAATTCCACTCATTCATATTATATATCCTTAGCATTACAAACCTCAGCCTGAAGGGATATTAATCTTATAGCATTGTAATGTGCATGAGCAGATATTTAAAAATTATGTATGTACAATAAATACAATAAATTGAAGTGAGAAAGAATGTAATAATATTGTAAAGATGTACAGATGAAAAATGAAAAGATTCAAAAGTCTACCGAATAAATGGGTTTAATAATCATTTTTTAATAAATTTCCTTGTATGTACAGTACAATATATTGTGTACTTTGCATTGTTGCACAATGGTTTGCATATATGATAGTCAACTCACATGATATGCAATTTATTTAGCTATGTACATAGGCTAATCCGTCAGTCAGTTTCTATATTGCATTTGTAGAAGAAAATAGTAATGGAATATTTGTTCTTCTTCAATAACTTGGCAATTAGGACAATCTAAAATACTAATTACTACAACAGCATGGCTTAATTCTTTTCAAAGAGGATTCTTGGTATTAAAGTTTTTATTAATAATCTTTTCTTTTCATTTTGTTCCTTTCTTGGGATTATAAATCAGGATGCATACATTTGTTTATGTTTTTATTTCATCACACAACCCAAAACCCACTCCTTTCCATTAGTATATTTAGTATGAAACTATCATCCATAAATGAGTATGAAGGTACTTTATTTAAATCGGACTAATTATGCATTTGTGTTGTACTATAATCAGGGATTTTATTATTAATAATATGTAGGAATGAAGACAGACCATTCAATGTAATACATATGTAAACATCTATGTTTGTGCATTTAATATTCTTTAATCACTATTGTGTCCATATGAACGTCATCATTACAGTAATGAAGGCCGAAGGATTTTAATGAAAATTGCTTGCTTTGTATTAGTAGTTCCTTGTAAAATCCATTTGCATTATTATAATTTCAAACAATGAAGAAGAATGGAAATACATACTTGTTTGTTAATTAAATTGGTACATAGATACCATGTGTAGATAGATAGTTAGTTATATGTAGGTAAAGTGTGGGTGTATCAAAGAAATTTAATGAAGTCATTGAACAGAAACGTTTTGCTGTTGATCAATTATAATGATGTGGTGGTATCAACTACAAATTTGGTCACTTGTCACAAATTGTTTCAGCTCGATTGATATAATTTGCTACCATTCACCATATCGTTTAGAACTTGCACCTCATCAAACAGCACAAAGGAAGACTTTTAGTAAAGTACAATAATTAGAATGATGAATTTCATGAAGCGAAATACTTGCTATGAATTTGGACAAGTATTGACAGAAGACATTCGCACAAATTATTGACAGAACCCTGCTTAATAAGCTAACAAAAAATCTCTGCAATAAAATTAAAGCTTTTAAAAATAGCGCTCTTAGCAAAAAATTAATTGAGCTAACTAATGACCGTAACACTGATTATTCACTTTGGAAGTACACAAAAAAGTTTGCACAACCAACAGTGCGTTATCCACCAATAAAAAAACCAAATAGCAAGTGGGCCAAGAGTAGTGAGAAAAGGCACAAATTTTTGCAGATTATCTAGAGAACAACTTTAAGCCATATGACTCATCAAGATGGAACTTTGTCCGTTCGACAATGATATTGAAATTCCCCTTGTAACAGTAGCTGAGCTATCTGAAGAGATAATGCAACTAAAGTCAAATAAATCTCCTCGATTTGATCTTATCACCAACGAAATACTAAAGCAAATCCCCCAAAATATAATATCCAAGCTAACATCAATCATGAATACTACCTTAATAATGAAACATGTTTCCATATACTTATTGGAAAACAGCAGAGGTAATAATGTTAAACAAACCTGGAAAATCAGTGCACGATGTAACATCATATCAACCAATATCTTTGCTTCCCATAATTTTAAAACTTATTAAACGTCTTAACCAAATTATTGACCAAAGAAAAATTAAACCTAATCGACAATTTGGCTTCCGCGCGAATCATTCAACACTAAATCAAGTACACAGAATAACTAGAGTTATCAAAAATGTTTTTGAAGTAAAGAAGGTGTGCTCTGCAATCTTACTTGACGTATCAAAAGCTTTTGACAAGGTCTATCATAATGGCCTATTAAATAAAATTAAATTGTTATTTCCCAAACAATATTATCACTTTCTAAAACCATACTTGACAGATGGCTTCTTTCGTATCAAACAAGAATATACTACGTATTCAGAACTCAAAGAAATTAAAGCTGGAGTTCCCCAGGATAGTGTATAATTTATTCACATGTGAACTACCTACCAACAAAAACTGCTTTACTGCAACATTTGCTGACGACACAGCCCTACTCCAATGCGCACTAAACGAAATCTTTGAGTGAACATCAACATGGCGCATTACTCTTAATGAAACAAAATCAACACATATAGATTTCTCGTACAACAAAATACGATACCTCCCATTGTATATAAATGGCGTACAAATTCCACACCATAATACTGCTAAATACTAAGGGATGACTCTGGACACCAAGTTTAAGTGGAATAAACATGTAAAGAAAAAAGAAAGAAGAACTTGAACTAAAATTCAGAAAAATGTATTGGCTAATGGGTAGGCGGAATGCGCTATCGACCTACAACAAAGTATTATTATACAAACAAATACTTAGACCTATATGGACTTATGAACTCATTGTCATGGTAGCAAAGACTCTGAGTGAGGTCACATCCAAAATAGAGAGGACAGTAACAGCGTCGAGGAGATGGCTAACACAGAATCACCTTGGTCTGGCGGAGCATAAGACCGAGTTGGTTCTTATGAACTCCAGGAAATAGGTGGAAACACTTTCGGTTAGAATTGGGAGCCATTCTCAAATACCTGGGTGTACTCTTGGACCATCGACTATGTTTCAAGTGGCACTTAAAGGAGTCAGCCAAAAAAGCAGCTGCCACCTCACAAAAACTGGCCAGGATTCTCCCAAACGTAGGGGGACCCAGACAACAATCTCGGATTCGGTGGGGAAATCCATACTGCTTTATGCGGCTCTAATCTGGGCCGGGGCATTTGCAACCAAGTCATACCTTCGTGGTATAAGGAGTGCTCACAGGGTTGCTAACCTCAGGATTTGTAGGGCGTATCGCACAGTGGCAGACTATGCAATGGGTGTCCTTGCAGACAGACTGTCAATCGATCTGGAAGCCCTGGCTGCCAGGGATAAGTACATCGCACGTGCATCCTCTCAGGTAGCAGACATGGAGGAGATTAAGTCCAGATACCTGAACATCTGGCAGCACAGGTGGAGTAGGGCAGAGCCGCGGAGGATACACCAGCTTATCCCAGATATATTGAACTGGCTTAAGCGTCGTTCTGATGATGTTGAGTTCGAATTTACTCAATTCGCCACTGGCCATGGCTGTTTCAGGCAGTATCTCCACAGGTTTGGGCTCGCTGCGGATCCGTTCTGTGTTCTGTGCAGAGATGTCGTGGAGGATCCAGAGCATCTTCTTCATGAGTGCCCCCGTTTCGAAGCGGAGCGACGAAGAGTGTATGCGCGCCTTGGATCTCCTTGCAGCTCACATGAGATTGTAAGGCGCATGGAAACATCGGTGGATGACTGGGCATACTTCTCTTCTGAAATTGCCAACATTGTGAGGGGTGCTCGAATGTACGAGCGAACTATGGCGCCTGCTTAATTTTAAGCTTACTATCCCTCCCTACGAAGGAATGCTTCGACGGTGCTGTAGGGATTGAAAGGGGCTTGAGCCGATAGTGGGTTTTTTAGCCGGTAGGCTAATGAATCCGACATAAGTTGTGGCACGGGCCATAGGTATCTTTGGAAGATTTTTACCTCCTTATTTCGCATAACAAAAAAAAAAAAAAAAATATGGACTTATGATATCCAGTTATGGGGCTGCTCGTGTTCCAGCAACATAATATCAATACAAATGTTTCAGAACAAAGTGCAGAGATGTGTTGTGAATGCACTCTGATACATCCGTACCAGCAATACATTGAAAATTCCTTACCATAAGACTTAACTGAATGTGTAGAGTCTGCGATAAAGACCACTTTGTTACACAATTTTTTGATTCCTCCTCTAATGATTTTTTGTACTTATATTACCGACAAGGAGGATAGATACATTGTTTTTGTTATGGTTACCAATGTTTTCTTTACATATTTGCATTCTCTTTTTTGTATTTATTAAAGAACTTTTACTAGATTATTTTATACATAAGTATATATATTTTTTATTTAACACACCAAAATTAACAAAAGCAGTGAATGACATAAAAAATAAAAGAACTTTGGACATTGTCAAACCATTCACCATTGACATTGTGGTCATAAAAGTAATGACAACACCCATAACAACAAAGAGAAGTTTAACAGAGTAGCAACAGTGGCAACATCAACAACAACACTTAACGACTACTCTTAAAAGCAATTACAACATCAAAAAACACTAATAATCATTAAACAACACCACACCATCAACAAAGAATGAAAAAAAAAACCTCAAAAACAACAATTAGCATGCATGGTGGTAACAAATGTCCCTCCTGGATGTATGGACCGATAAACTAAATAATACTACTAGTACTATGTATTGTACTTATTAAGTATTCATAAGTTATTCATAT
Organism: Amiota communis; assembly: GCA_037043315.1. Lineage (NCBI taxonomy): Eukaryota > Metazoa > Arthropoda > Insecta > Diptera > Drosophilidae > Amiota > Amiota communis. Next base: position 761,093 of record JBAMAV010000054.1, on the reverse strand, counting down.
GTAGAATACATATTTCTAACTAATCCCCCTGAGTACGCCCATGACAAGTACAATAGATTAGGAAGTATCCACCCACAGACACAAAAACAAGGACAAAAACACAAACAAAGACAAATACAATGAAAAAAGGAACCCGACCCACATAGTACTAGCTACAATAACAAAAACGATAAGGTGCTGAAATTAAGTCAAATATTTCTTTTGTGGTTTGTTTCTTTTCTTCTCATAGTATACCCATGACACTGAACAAAGGACAAGGAAGACTACTAAGTTCCCACGTTTAATACATATATATTTCATTTTAAAAATCTTTAAAAGAAAATCATTCACCAATAAAACTTGTAGTAGATACGAGTAATAATAATCCAATAATTTAAATCACAATACTTACCACAATAAATTTTTGTGGCAATAAGTTAAAGTAGCTTAAGTCGAATATATATGTTTTGAGATACTCGTATTACCCATTTTGTGTAAAATAATTCCTGAATGTGTTAACAAAACTTTAATGTTTTTTTTAAACGTTTTGACTATTTTCTTTGCACATTCTATGGCAAACATTCCTATAAAATGTTCATTGTTGGAAAACTTTGGCTTCAAATGTTGGAACTTCTGCTATGCGGATGGTTACCTATTCCAATTTAATACCTATGCTGGTGCATCTACTGAGAAGGATCCTGTATATGGTATTGGTGAAAAAGTTGTTTTACACCTTCATAAGTCTTATAAGGTTCCGAGTATGCATATGGTCGCTTTTCATAATTTTTTTACATTTCCTAAGCTAATGTGTAGATTGTCAAGGCTCAACTATATGAATTTTAATTACAATAGAATTTTCTTATTTCAAATTTACATCCTATATTTTGTCCTACAGTATATTGTACTTATCATTGTTTTAGTTCTAGAAGTCCTCTTAACACCTAAATACACCCTATGAACTTTGAAAATTACTTATTTTTAAATTAATAACGTCATATATGTAAATTTGTAATTTTTTCCTTAACACACATCATAACCATCTCTTGTGGCCTCATTACAATCGTCAAAATGTCTAGCAACGCCGGTTTATAGGGACATCAACCTTTGTTAGTGGGTAAAAGATACTTTACTTCCGACAAAGAAAAGTCAAAAAAAAACTTCTTGAACTTACATATGGTGAACTAAAAGATATGCTATAGCTAAACTTATCAGATCATAGTACTGTAAGTTGCTCTTTCATTTGTTGCTGTTTTGTTTTACCAAGGAGAAGGAAAGAGAAGTGATTGAAAACTTTACAAAGCGGACAATGAGTGGGGTTAGTTAGTGGATCAGTGAGTAGATCTGTGAGTGGATCAGTGAGTGAATGAATGGGTGTTGTTTGACGACAACTTCAAAAATCTTTTTAATGTGTAACATCTTTAGTTTCGGTAGTGTACAATTTTACATTTGCGTCATCGTGTCCTCTTCAATTTTGGTTAACGCTTTTCTTTACGATTTAAGCTATGTGAGAAATAAAGTAACGTGTGTCGCGGATAGTGCTTGGATGGGTAACCAATCACTTATGATTGGGAACAATGTGATTTGATAAATTTTTTTTTTATTTTTTTTAATTTTATAAACTCCTTGTAGTTTCAACAAATAACAGAGGTGTATATAACAAACTTTCATTAATGCATTTAGTTACATAGTCAACGTGTTTCTCATCAAAGACTCGTGAGTCTTAAGCACATTCATATATTTATTTTTTTATGAAAATTAAACCGCTTAAGCTATAAAATATTAGTGTGTGGATTAAAAAGCTTACAGAAATTGATTTAAAATCAATTCACAAAAAAGAGGGGGTAAAATTCTTTATTGAGTGTTGGTAGGTCATTTGGGTGCATCTTTTTGAGGCGACTTTTGAATTGCCATCTTGGTTAGTGATTCTGCGTGAGGATTTAGATGGGAGTGAAGTGTGTCATTGTATCGGCTCCTGTGGAAGTTTATTTCCTAGAGAACTGTAAGACTGCTGAGGTCGTTGAGGAGCGTCGAGTTCATTACGAACCAAGAGACATTGGTGATTGTTCAAAAATCGTATGTACCTTAGACAAATTTATATAAATGTATGTTTAATAATTGTTGTTATTAAACTTGTGTGGAGATGAACTGTAATCAACACTAAATATAAACTGTGCAAACGAGATACACAAGTATGTTTTTTTTCCCTCGGATGAGCTTGGTTCTGGCTTCAATAGAGTTTGGTTCTTGTTTCAGAATATCAGAGTGCTACACAAATTAAATGTGAAAGTGAATACCGAAACAGATCATTATATGAAAGATTAATTTGATCAGATTATAATATGTAATCATTGGAAACAATACCACCAAAAAAGTATAAAGCAGTAACAACAAGGGAAAAAACAAAGTCCTTTATCGATATTCTTATAAATCATTGTATCAACAATCTCCATTGTTATTATCATAAATACAGAAACAGTTGGTCTAATTAAGAAACACTACTAGCACCCAATACTTTGACTTAAATTTGACTTCTTAACAAATAAATCTATTTGTACAAGATTTTTATATAGGAATACATTAATCCATAGCGACTTCAAATTTTGCTTAGTGTTATGTGCAAAGCTCATCAAATCACATGTTATTATATTGTACATTCATACATATAGAACCATAAGTTATATGTATACTCCTAATGACAAAGAACATTCAAATAAAATAAAATAAAATTGAAATTGAAGTTCTCATGGCTCTCAAATGTTTACTTTATCGATCGATATTTTTTAAAACAAACAATCATTTTGGTGTGATAAGCAAAATGTACAATATTTATCTTTCCGCATTTATTATTATTCCTCAACTTTAATTGTACTCCAATATATTGAATGTCAGTCAACGTCTGATGATACAAAATTTTTGTTTATTTTATCATTTCCTGTTTATACTCCCACGCCAAGTCACAAGATTGTTTTGTGCTCTTACTTGTCGGTACTTTTATTTATTATTACAATATTCAGTTTGAAATTATATTGTCTATTTTTTTTAACCAATCATTCAATCATAACAATAATACAAATTTCATGGGAAGGAGCAAAGTAAGCATATGTAAAAGATAACCAAAGTACCACAACTTGATAATAAACTCCTTCATACTGACATGTTATATTTAAATTTCTTGCAGAGTCTACAGATTTCTACTGAATTACATTTTCTATATGCTTAGAAAAAAAAGATATTTATTTATTTATTTATTTTTTTTTATAAACAGTTTGAGTGCACTGAAGCCTTAAGCTTAATTAGTAGTTACTACTTATTTATAAAATTATATACAAAAGTTAAATTAGATGAGAAGGTAAAGTGTTGGAGTCTTTGGGAGCTAAAGTGTGGCCAATCATATAGGATATGAGTTATCAAAAAGGTATTTGTGAGAAAAAGAAGATATAATTTGTACACTTAAAGCATTTATGGCATAAAATATTTAACTTACTATGTGTACTTATGTCCAACAAAACATGGAATTTTCAATTTTAGACTTTTTTAACGAAAATTTTAATCAATGCAGTAAAATTGTATGAGTTTTCATTGAGTGAACTCAGTTTAATCTTTTCGAATGCCTGTTTGACTGTATGGCAAGAATTAAATGACATCACAAACCCAAAATAGAAAGCGATGTGTTGTGTTGGCTTAAAAACAAACTTACCTAACTCCACCACAACATCGTGCTACAAATACAACCTTTGATTTTCTTAGGATGCTTCTGTATTCTACTCAATAGATGAATTGATTAGAGAAGAAATAATTTGTATTCTTGAATGATTTCCACCACAAAACTTAAATTTTCTCCACCAATATGTGGTTCACCAGTAGTATTCACCGGTCTGGTGACCGAGGTGGCCAATTAATGTCCCCAAATCGGGAAATCACACGACCTGGGAAGTCATGGCGAATGACTCCCATTGAGTTCTTTGCAGTGTGGGTTGTCGCCCCGTCTTGCTGGAACCAAACACGCCGAATCGGTATCCATTTTCACCTTAATTCAGGCAAGAAGAAGTTGTTGATCATGTCAACATAGCGCTCCGAGTTAACGGTGACAGCAGCTCCATTGGCGTTCTCGAAAAAGTAAGTGTTCCAACATCCACAGGATCATGGCGGTGCTTGAAAAAAAATGCTATTACCGGACGAACATAACGGTACCAACCCCTCATCTGTCGGCCCTTTATGGGGGAACTACTAGTCATTTTAAAAATGTCCGTCCTTTCAGACTCACCCTGTAGAATGCCAAGTCCTTCTGTTTACAAACCAGTAATGATTTAATAACCACTTTAATCGCATATAATCTCATTAAACTTCCAAAGTACATAACATAATCTAATGCAATTAAAAAGAAAATCCTGAAAGATAATCAAATTTTGCATGAAACATATAACTTCTATGAAACCATATTGTATACATGTACCTAATAAAGATCTTCTAACTAATCTGCCAACAAACTGAAATGTTTAACTATTGTTTTTTCTTATTCATAAGAAACTCATTCAGTTCTATTGAAAATGTGTAATAATCCCAAAGAAGTACGTACATATGTAAATAGTAGACTTAATTTCGATGAAATATATAAAGTAACATTCTGTAGTGTCGCCAACATAATGACTACATTAGTTGCAAGAAATACGATTCTAAAAATCAAGGGAGCAGGTGCAGTCCAAAGTTCTTTGTAATTATAAACATACGACAGCTCCAAGTTGATCAATGCATCAATTTCTTTGTGCCACCAGACATCAGTCAGTCAGTGTAGAATAAACAATAATTTTCCTAGAATAAAATGAGACGGTGATGTTACAGTTGACACTTTTGATAATGTCGTGACAGGAAAATGCATCTCATATTCATATTATGGATAATAATTTCTCATATTGTTGTATGCAAAAATCAACAGATCAAATGGACTCCAAAGTCTGATGAAATTAAACAAAATTATAAACATACGATTATAAATGCACGCAGGCCATTTGTATCACAAGATATATGGTAATATAAACCATATTTTCTTAGAAGAACGTGACTGCGGTAGCATGGCATGATTGACTGATTAGAGGAGGAGTCTTGTTGAGGGGTAAGGTAAGACTAATACTGATAGTATGACCAGAAGAATATCAAGGTGGGAAAGGTGATTTGATTTTAATATTTATTTATATTATTTTATATTTGTTGTTCCCTCAACGCTACTGCTACTGCTACTACTTTAGTTCGCGGTTCGTTTGGCCAATATTTTTTATAGCTTTTTTTTTTGGTTTTACGATGCTACTGTTGTTACTAAAGTCAGCTTAACTCAATTTTGACACATCTTAACTCAACTTAACTCAAAAGTGAATAGAAATGAATAGAACTGAACTAAAGTTGACTCAAGTTGAGAGACATGGTAAGTGTGGCAAACTCCAAATTCAAGCAAATTGCAAGTGTTGGGCATGAATCATGAAAATGTGCAGCAAATGCTTCAGTTCATATGCAAATGAAATGAAATGAAATGAAATGTGAAAGAATAAAGTAGGATGATGGGTGGCAGATGGGCGATAAGAGAAGGGAGATTTGGAAAGATTGTGTTTGGAAAATATTGGGTTTTAGCACACAATTTGAATAGCAATGGCTTTATCAGCAGCAACAGCAGTAAGTAAGCAAACAGGCAACCAACCAACCAACTAATTTAAGTGCTGATGATGATGATGAAACCAAAAGGTGTTGGCTGATGTTGATGATGCTTCATATACCTACCATACATATCTAACATATGTACATACATATATATGTACATGCATATGATGATGTGAGTGTGTGTGTGTGTGTGTTTGAGTTTATGAATGTGAATATGAATGTCGATGTGTGGTAAGAACGCTTAGATCCAATTGGGTCAGTTTAATTAATATGGCAGTCCACAATTAAGCACATGAGCGTAGCTAATCACACATTCGTGATAACCTAATTCTACCTGTTTCAAAAAACATGTTAGTCCTTCCTTAGTATACACCTACGCCTATGAAATGCATTTCGAACGAACATTATTCATAATGCTATACTAGACGAATGTATCTAATGTTAAGCAACAGCAACAGCAATAACAAAATTAAAACCAAAAGCCAAAAACCAGTTAGCAAATGTCGAAAATGTAATAATTTGAAACCGAAACTGAAACTGAAAACCATAACCGAAAACTTTTTACTTTGGTAACATCTAAGTTAGTTTCATTTGAAGTTTCATCTAAAAATCAAAAAAAAATAAAAATGGTTTACCAAATTACATCCAATTAGTTAAGAGCATAATTTGCATACAAGCAAATATTATATTGTATATTATGATGATAAAAAAGGCAAAAGTATCTGAAACAATTCTTAATGCTCAGTTGCAACTTGCAAAAATGATTTATTTATAACTTCTTTGTTTAACATGTTCTTTGTCTTATTTATTAAGAAAAAACCACATGGTACATGGTACGTAATACGAGTAAGATACTTACTTGTAAAACAACACTCACATACTCACTCACTTTCAGTGTTGAAATTGAAAGTTAAATTGTCAGGTACTCGTATGAAACTTTTCTCTTCTCTTATGTGCACTTTTTTAAACAATTTTTTGTGTATTTAATTTATACAAATTTACGTATTCAGTCAGTTCTAGTAATTGAAATACAATAGTATGAAATCTGTCTTTAGTTTAATATAACATTTATGATAGGTTAGGTTTGGTTAGGTTATGCACGCCGCTCCAGATTTCACCCAGAAGCCTTAAGGCCCATTGTGTTGCCTGTTAAAACGTGAAAGGGTATGTGAATTATGAGGGGTACTGTCCAAGGTTGGTCCCAGAGATTACCCTCTTTCTCTAAAACCAGCCTGAGGAGACCACGAACAGAGTCAGATCCTGTAAAAGACATTCATCCAGACTACCCAACTCCTCGAAGAATGGTTTCCCTTGAAACCGGATTTGTCTACTAAGAAGAGCAGAGGAGGTGTTGGATACTCTCCTATTCCTCGTCATTTTCACAGCTCCGACAGAATTCATGATGTGGAACCTTCATCCTGTGGGTCTTGGTGCAGTGACCTGTCATATTTCCTGTCATCGTTCGAATCCTTTTCTTGTTGAAGTGTATGTGCTTCTCTTTGGTTGATAGCAAGGCCAGAATGTCCTAGCAACAGTACAGCCAGACTCATTAGCCCATTTCCTGCCTGCTAGATCTCTAGTTTTCACCCCAGGCATGAGAAGATATTCTGTAATGGTCTGTAAATATCGGCAACTAATTGAGACAAAGGCAGTGACGGGTATTTCCTGGCACACTCGTCCACCATGTCATTACCTTGGATACCGGAGTGACCCGGCACCCAGATAAGCTTGATAGAGTGTCGCTGAGCTTGATTAAGAGCTGAGTTATCTTTAAGGAAAATGTGTAATGCGAAGAAAAAAATCTGTGCAAATGGTGAATTTTTCTAATTGTTTGTATGAGTAGAAGCAAGCCGAAATTTAAGCTGATTTAGTTACTGGTAAGTTATGATTCCTTTTTCGGTTGTACATGTAACACTCTATGGTACTGCGTCAATACACTTGGACCCGTCAGTGTAAATGTACGCTAATACACACAATTCTTGAGATCCCTTTTGGTTGTGATAGGTGCTTTTTTAATTTTAATTTGTTGCATTTTTCTATAGTTTCTAATAGTTTCGGTTGTCTTTTTGAATTGGTAATTTTTTGTGTATATTTTACCAATGTACGAGTATATAGTGAAAAAAAACCCTGCAGTATGAATCACTGGTCCAAAACTGGTTTGTGGGTAGTCCCTTTGGTATCAGTACTAGTTCTAAATATTACATGTATTCAACTGGTGAATTTAACATGGCGATTCATTGGAAAGGGTCAATTGCCACCGCCTGCATTACCGTTATCCAGTCGCCTGCCATTAATCCGAAAAAAAGACTGCTGACTTACTATGGAAACACGTACTTGCTGGTTCACCTCTGCGTAGCTTGCGTCTAGTGAATTCACTAGCCACCAGGTAATAAGAAAAGGAGCTAGTGAATTACTATCAAAACGGGGACTATTACCACCAAGCATACAGCAGGGAAGCTACAGTTTCAAATGATGTTGAAATTGTACTAGTTTATATATTAAAGTCCCATATCTTCCCTTCACTTATACACATATCTCTTTCTGGAACAAAACTCTCTATTATTCAATGTATTCATATCAAGAGACTGATCTTAAGCAACTAAAGATTAAATAAATTTCTAACTCAATATGAAATCTTTATAGAGTTTCTTATCTAATTTATTTATTTTAATTTTTCAGAGTTCAGTTTGCAGTTTGCATTGACTATGAGTATTAGGTATCAACAAAAGGCTTATTAACTAAACAGTTGTTTCGACCGATCATAAAACAAACATACACACACATATATAGTATACTCATATTTACGATTACATTTGTCATCTGAGTTTAAGAACTCTTATATTACTCATTCTTATTTATTTATTTAATGTACTGAAAATGAATACAATAAAAGATTTATTGTAATACAAGCAAATGTTGTTTAAGTAAGACAATTCTAAAGAATAATAAAAATTTCAACGAACATTCGATATAGTAAGAAGTCATAATAAATCATACATAGTAACTTATGTAACATAAAGATTAATTTAATTTAATTCATAATTATCTTTACCATATCATATTATTTTTTAATGCAAATTCTACTGAGAAACTTTGTTCTGCTTTGTTTTGATTGGCCAAAGCCAGAAACCAAACCAACCAAGAACGAAGACGACACTCTTCTACAACAAAAATATCATATTTTAACATCTGAATGCAGGTTATCGAATATTATTATATCAAAAAGAAAGTTGAAAGATCAAAGAGGCCAAATATTCTGAGATTATGATTCGGATCATCTGCCGCTGATAATTAAACTAGAAGGTCCGGGTTCTTAACTACTCAGCAAAGACTAGGCTACTTTCCCCTGGTGCTGATCTGTCTGATTTTCAAAGTTCACTCAAGCAAAAACTTGAACTCGCATGGATCTCAATGTAGCTGAAGAAATTGATGATGAACTGTTGACCAGCCAATCCGCGTACGCTACCAAAACCTTCTTCATGAGTCACCCAACTTGTAACAGAAAAACGACGCCTCCGGAGACAGTTTCAACGTACTCATCAACCTGCGAACAAGGCAGTATACTCATCTATCAGCGCTGCCCACAAATTGACAAATCTACTGAAATCTGAGCAATCCAAGTTATTTGAAGACATGCTGAAGAATGCCGATAATGACAAAGACTACAATGTTAGTCTCTGGAAACTGACACGTCAAATCAAACGTCAACCTTTACATAATTTCCCAATCAAAAACGACAGAGGTGAGTGGTGCAGAACCGATCCTGACAAGGCTGAAGCATTTGATTCACGCCATATAATATTGGCATAACAAAAGCTTTTCTTGAATCGCCGCTACAAATGGATCTTCCTATTAATCATATCTTTCCAATCGAAGTCCTTCAACAAATCAAAGAACTGAAAATCAAAAAAGCTCCAGGCTATGACATGATAGAAACTCGAGTTATAAAATCATTGCCATTGAAGGGGGACCTGTTTCAAGTCAAAATTTACAACGCAATGCTCCGTATCGGCCACTTCCCCATACAATAGAAGTGCGCTTTGATTACAATGATTGCAAAACCTGGCAAGCCAGAAAGTCTGGTTGAATTGTTCAGACCAATTAGCGTACTGTGAATTCTCTATAAAATATTCGAAGGAATATTCTTGCGTAGATTGTTGGCAGTAAGTGGCGTACAGAGTACTATACCACATCATCAATTTGGATTCAGAAAAAAGTATGGTACCCCAGAACATGTTCACAGAGTAGTGCAAAAAATCCTCGAAGCCTTCGAGAAAAAAGAGTTCTGCAATACAGTATTCCTGGACATCCAGCAGGCATTTCATAGGGTATGGCACAATGGCATTCTTCACAAGTGCAAACAACTATGTCCAGCTCCGTTCTACGTAATCCTGACGTCATTTCTCGAAAACAGGACCTTCATGGTGACATCTACCATTCGACAAATCATGGCAGGGGTGCCCCAAGGCAGTGTACTCGCTCCAGTGCTGTATACAATTTTCACAAGTGACATGCTACCACCGAATAACTGGGACTTACTGATTGCCACATACATATGCTGATGACACTGCAATTATGGCCTCTTCCAAATGTTCCTGTGAAGCCACAGCTATTCTGCAGGATTATATAAGCACTTGAGAGGACTGGTTCAAACGATGGAACATCGCAGTAAATCAACATAAATCTGCTAATGTGACATTCACCATAAAGCGAGATTCATGCACAAGTCTTTACCTCAATGGTGGTCCCATTCCGACCAAACGTCATCACAATTACCTACGCATGCAACTTGATAGGAAACTAACTTGGTCAGAACACATTAAGAAAGCCCACGTAAAATGTGTTGCAAAACTTAAAAAACTAAGTTGGCTAATGAAAAGAAATAACAAACTCAGCTGGAGAAACAAACCGGTAATTGTTCTTACATGACGATAAGGTAACCAGTTATGGGGTACAGCGTCAAACGCATCCAAATAATGCAAAACAAAACCCTGCGATTCATAACAGGTGCTCCCTGGTTTATCTGAAACTCCCAGTTACACCGAGATCTTAACGTTCCCTTTGTGAGAGATTCCATAAACTTCCACAGCAGCAGATACAGTAACCGACTATCGATTCATCCAAATCTCCTCTTGCTGTAAACACAAGCGCTAAAAGAAAACTGAAGAGGCTCCATCCACATGAGCTTAAGGATCGGAGAATCTAACCAAATAAATTTTTTATTATTTGTTATACTAGTTACTGTTAAATGATAATAATTTTTGTTAGTCATTGTTTAATAGTATAGTCTTGTTTTCTATATTCAGATAATCAGCTTAAATAAATACAAGACTTTCATATCATCATATAACTCAATAGTTTAAAACAGCAAAAGCTGTTTTAGTTGTTTATGCACATAGATAAACACATATTCTATGAATAATGGATGAATTAATTTGTAGTTGCAGGCAGTACTAGTATTTCTAAGAAAAAAATTATGAAAGATGAAGCTTAAAAGTGATAATGAAAAATCATTATAAAGCAAAAGTTTTCCTTTTAAAAAAAATTATAAACTTTGTTAATTCTTATTTTTGTTTTTTCTTATTGCATTTTACTCTCTTCCATTTTATATACATTTTATATATACATATATATATATATATATTGAAGTTGCGGTTTTTATTAGCGAAGATAATTGAAAAACTCGATTAAGAAAGTACAAAATGACAGACAGGCAGACAGACAGACGGACAGACAGAGAGTTATAGAGACAAGAACCCCCAGTAGCATAAGTAAGAGCAAGACAAATGAATGTCCATAACAATAATAATAAAGATGATGAGGAAAAGTTTAGCTTAGTGAAATATGCTGTTTTTCTTTGTTTTTTTTCCCCCTCTTGTTCATTTTTGATTGTTTAAAAAAACAACAATTTTGACGTCAAAATGAAAAAGTTAAAAGCCAAACAAACAAGACTAACAATAGCTACAACAAAAACAACCAAATTAACAACCATTTTGTTTTGGTTTTGTTTTGGTTTTGTTTAGTTCTTTAGCTGCGAAAACTCCCATAATAAACCAAAAAAGTTTAAAAGATCACACGCCTACATTTATGCCCAAGAGAATTTCAATTCTCACTAAAAATCCACATACTCCAAAGAAACAACAAAACCCAGAAATCAAGTAAGAATGCATTGAAGTCAAATATTAGTTTACCTTAACACAAACAAACACAACAACATCATTTATACGTACATATATTTATAATAAAGACACAACCCTTTTGGATTCCAGTAAGTTTGAGAAGAAAAGTTACGAGAAATGTATTAAAGTGAATAGTCTCTAAATATGTAAAAGCTAATCCAGGGTAGAAGGTGTACTATTGTACTATATAATCTGGCAATATATATGTATATATAGACCATCAACCTGTTGGGATGTGCAAACGTTGGAGCCCAAAAGAAAAAAAACATACATTGATGTTCCAAGGCCTGAGATTGTTGCTTCCTACAATAAGGGCATGGGAGGAGTGGATTTGGGAGATATGCTCATGAAACTTTACAATGTTAACCACCGCTCAAGAAAGTAGTACATAAGAATATTCAATTGGTGCCTAGGAACATCTGTTACAAATGCGTGGCTGCTGTTTGCTACATCCGAGCCACTCCATAAAATTTCAACTGTAAATTTCTTAAGAACTTATGAAAGCTACTAGCTCTGCTTCAATCCCAAGAAAAAGGGGGCGACCAGCAAATGCAGGAAGTTGTAGCCCGATATCATCTCCATCGAGTAGTGCGTCTTCACAAACCTCAAAAAAGTACAGGCTAAAACCGAATCCTACGACTCACAACGCTATGATAAAGTAGACCATTGGGTAGTATTTGGTGAGAAAGGGCGATGCAGATTGTGCAAGACAGCAACTCTAATATCCAAATGTTATAAGTGTAAGGTCTATCTTTGCTGCAATAACAGTAAAAACTGTTTTTTGGCCTATCACACATACTTATTAAAAAAATTCGACAAAAAATGTAATCGGTTTTCATTGATAAAAATATTTACTTTTTATACCCGCCCAAAGTTGCTTACAAACAACTCATGCTAGCGCCCAAACAGATGGGCGTGGCGACTTGAAATTTTTGGTCAATACTTCTTGTATTTTATATAAAATATGGTCGGAATAGTGTTTTGACTTCATCAACTGTGAAAAGATGGTCCAATAATACCTCCAGGCCAAAATCCACAACAAACAGTGACATGTTGTGGATGCATTTGTTTTTCGACAATCACAAGTCGACAATTTTGTCGAATTAACAACGCCATCAAGATAAAAATGTGCGTTATCGGTCAATAATCCATAAACGCTAAACTGTCAGCTGTCAATTTTTTTTTTATTTTTTTTTAGTTTGGCAGCACTTTACTGCACTTTACTGTCAATTCTGCGACACCCTTTATACGGAAAGATAGACTACAGTTGGGGACTTCTTTCTATAATTTTAATTAGAGATATTTCAGAGTTTCCAATCGAAGATTATGCATAAGTTCATTGAGGTTTTAATATAACATGAATAAATACTATTACCATTTATATACATCTAGTAATCGCATGGCTAAAGATACTATTTTACGATACAAATTTTTATACAAAAATTTTTCAATTTTAGTTGTCTTTGAACAAGCATGAGTTCGAACAATGAATATTGCCGGCAGCAAATACCATAAGTACATATGGCTGATGGTTTTTGCCGGCGGCAATATTGCTTGCTGTAGCAGTAAAATATTTATTTAAAAATTTATCTATATATATATATATAAAATCTTAAGCCTTTTTCTGTTTGTGCACGCTAATCTCGAAAACGGCTTAACCTATTTGAATGTGGTTTTGACTGGTGTACTGTAGCAAGCATTGTGTAACATTTATCGTTTATTTTATCGAAATTGACCCACTACTTTTTGGCTGATGTTCCAATGTTTTCCTCTTTTGCTCTTTTGGAAAAAAATTAATATAACACACGCTATTACAAACATATTTCGAATACCACGGGTACGAAGTCGGGGGCACAGCTAGTAATAAATAAATTTATTACTATTTCTTCAAATTAATAATTAATATTCAATATTTTACTAACCAACTATCTAGAGGAAGTAGCCATTTGGTCGAAGCATTGGAACTTACACATCAATCATCAAAAATCTACCAATGTGACGTAAATGTTGTCCTGCAGTCCAATCTACCAACAACAACAATCTGCCGCAAAAAAAATCATCATTGCTACCTAAGTATGCACTTAGATAGCATATTGATATGGGCTCATCATATTAGAAGCATCCATTCAAAATGCACCACATAAGAAATTTAACTGGCTCTTTAAGGAAAAAAGTTAGCTGCTTCCTTATCTATAAGTCCATTCAACATTCCATTTAAAGAAAATCCAGCTGTTACAAATGAAAAATTAATTAATTACTGGTGGCCCCTGGTATATCCGTAACGGATCGCATAAAGACGTTGACCAAATAAATTTTCATAGCAATAGGTATAGTGAAAAACAATTACTCCATCCAAACACTCTTGCTAAGGCGTTAGCAACTCACCGTCCGAGAAGAAGGTAAAAAAGGCTTTATCCTGGAGAACTTAAAAATCGTTCTATTTTGTTTGGTAATATTAACATTTTTATCTAATTTTATTTTATTGTTAATTCATTTCATCGTCATTGTTATTCATCAACTTAAGTTTATCCGCATGACATTGTAGTGTTGATCTCCTAACATATTAAGAAACTGATTATTGTTAGTAAATATGATAAATTAATAAAATTAAAAAAGAAATTAATAAATCATTTACATTTTGTTTGTTTGCTGACGTCAATTTACCTTTTCCTTTTAAATTATTCTTCGTCCGCAAGTGTGCTGACGCTACAAATCTTTTGTCTAAAATTTGTAGACAATCAAAACGTTACAAATTTTTGTGCAAAATCATAAATAGCGCTTTCCTTCCACACAACAAAAGGCTTCTTCTTCATTTTTTTTTACAAAAAATATGTTTTAACATAAAAGAAGAAACAAGAAGATGCAGCCTAAAGCATAATATAATATAGTCTAGACTTCCGCTCAGACTTTTAAAAAAGGACGCTTCAATTTAATTTTTCAAAATTTAATGTGATTAATTCATAGGAATTTCATTCTAAGTACAATACATTGAATATGCTTCATATTCTTATTATTACACTATCAACAGTAAAAAAATATGAGGTTAACTCATAATAAATAACTGTAGGCATTTCATTTTGATAACACATCTGGAAGTGCAGATAAAGTGCTTAACATATTTATACAACACTTATTAAATTTGACAACATTTTATTAAAGAAGATTGGCCATCACATCACTCACTTGTAGTGGGACAGAAAAACATTAAATTTGAATCTTTGGTTGAGCCAGAAAAAATTATTTTACCAGCATTGCACCTGAAATTGGGACTCATACAAAATTTTGTACAAAATTTAAGCAAAGACGGTTCTGCGTTCCACTTTCTCAAGCAAAAGTTTCCCAAGCTAAGTGACTCAAAAATTCAAGACGGTGTTTTCGTAGGTCCAGACATAAAAAAGCTATTGCAATTCAAGATTCATCGTTTACATCTACTCTTAAGGATATTGAAAAACCAGAAAGAAAGCTATCATTGGCTATGCCAACGATGTAATACTCTTCACGCTCCTCCGGGTTGTATCCAACGTTCCTTTCTATACACTTTATTCTCTGTGTTACAGTTTGATTATCAACAAAGAACACAGTTTGAGTGGCACTTTTATTGTACTTTTATTCTTTATAAGTTTGTCATTTAATTTGAGTTTGTTGGAAGGTACCCCTCCTGGTAATCCTAGGATCATGAAATTTATATGGTTGATGGATATGGATCATAAACTTATATTTTCTCAATTTCATTTTGATAAGTCAAAAAACAAAAAATTTTGTCAAATAAGAACATTAATTTAAGTGTTAGTTTGTATGGGAGGTACCTCTCCTGGTAACCCTAGGATCATGAAATTTACATCGTTGATGGATATGGATCATAAACATATATTTTCTCAATTTCAGTTTGATAAGTCAAAAAACAAAAAATTTTGTCTAATAAGAACATTAATTTAGGTGTTCGTTTGTATGGGAGGTACTCCTCCTGGTAATCCTAGGATCATGAAATTTATATGGTTGATGGATATGGATCATAAACTTATATTTTCTCAATTTCATTTTGATAAGTCAAAAAACAAAAAATTTAGTCAAATAAGAACATTAATTTAAGTGTTAGTTTGTATGGGAGGTACCTCTCCTGGTAACCCTAGGATATTGAAATTTACATGGTTGATGGATATGAACCAAAAACTTAAATTGTTCAAATATGAGTTCGATACGTTAAAAAACACTTCTCTTGGTAACCCTAGGATCATGAAATTTACATGGTTGGTGGTTGTGAACCAGAAACTTATAATTTCCGAATTTAAGTTCGATACGTTAAATAACAAAAATCTTTTTTTAATAAGAACAATATTTAAAATGGGGGTTTGTATGGGTGGTACCCCCCTCCCTAGTGTTCCGATACGGCTGATTCCGACAGATGTGCAGCGTATGGTAAAAATAAACCTATGTGTTCAGCTCTCTAGCTCTGAGGGACTAGTTTTGATACAGACGGACATGGCTAAATCAACTCCTCTCATCGAGCTGATCACAAATATATGTATATACTTTATGTTGTCTGCGATGTCTCCTTCTGAGTGTTACAAACTTCATGACAAACTTATAATACTATTCACTCCCGTGAAGAGTATAACAAGCATGAAACGCTTTCATTGATGTCACAAAGAATTTCCTTGGTAACAAGTAATCAGATTATTTTCGCGTTTGACCTGCTACTATTGCATTTTCTTCACTCATATTTGATTTTTTTCTCTGAAAATGTGGATTCCGTCAGTGACGAACATGGAACATGCTGCATTTACTTTAATCATGAATAATCTAAAAGGCATAAGGACAAAGCTAAATTCGAAGCAACTGATAAATAAAAACATCAGCATAAATTGAACAATAAATGAAGCTATGGATATATTGTATATAAGTAGTTGTAAATAGAGTTAATGTTATAGTCAGTTTGTCAGCAGATATTGCACTCTCTGTCTATTTAAACCTTTTTCTCTCTACAAATACTCTTATTTATATAATGTATGTATTGTACCTACATATGTAAATGGTTAAGATTACAATTTAAAAATTATTAAGAACATTTGTTTTTATATACAATACAAGAAGCTTAAATACGTATAAGTATGAAGAGTATGAAGAGAGTTTTCAATGTGTTGTTTCTTATTTAAAGATACTGATATACATAAATGCATATGTATTAGAAGAAAGCTTTGTTTGCCGAAGAATTGAAGCTTTCAATCGATCAAACAAAGAGCAAATATTGATTTGTCTGAGCATTTCTCTCAAGTTCCATCGATCCATCGAACTAGTTCATATTGTTTCATTCCACTCACGTTACGCTCATGGCATTAGAGATGAGCAATTGTGCAAATATACTTAGTACGATATTTATGGACAAGAAAAAAAGAAATCAATAATTGATCTGTAATATCAGTTTAAAATACCTGACAAAAGAAAGAAGAATGAGCCAATGTACCCCTGAAATTGAGATAAGAGAATGTTAATATTGAACCATTTTAAACCATAATATTTTGTATACATTTTACTCCAATAATGCAACTTCAAATCTCTTCTAGAATTCATACATTCTGTCCCTGAATCTTTCCAAGTAGCCAAAATGAAAAATAAATACAATATAATGTAATATTTTTATGTTTTCATTCTATTCGTTCCAAGCTCATGGCAACTGAATGAATTAGTTAAAATGGAATTGAATCAAAAGCCAACAAGAACATCAAAGCTAAGCTTAGATTTGGATACATTTTCATAAACAACGCATAGTCTTTGTTGCGAAGGCAAACAAGCAACAAGAGTCAACGGTCTAGTAAAGTCAAGTCAATTCGGAATTCAGCAAGATATAATCATGATGTCTCCAGAGGATACTGTTCAACATAAAGGCACTCAAACCGATCCTGTTCTATTGGATATAAGTTCTTTGACTCAGGCTCAAAGACGTGTCATCTACTTGCTTATGTTCTATTTTGAATCGGAATTTCCAACTATGCTGGAACAGTTGGATCAACTTGAGCGTATTATGGAGGCTTTTAAAATCGCCAATTATCATAAAAATTTGTATCAATAATTCTTACGATATATATGGTTAAATAAAATAAAATAGTTTGTTTCTAAATAAAATAATCAATTTTTTATTTATTTATTGAAATTATTGAATTGTAGACACTCTGGTTAAATAGATGAAAGAAAAAGCTGTTTGATCAGATCTTCACAAGCAAATATTTTACTATTCAAAAAGATGAGCACCATATTCAACACATCCCAGCTAAGCAGCAACAATTTTGGACAAGTGTCCAAGAATATGTGGTCTTCAACAATTTCACCAAATAAACATCTTTTGATGAATGCCCGCCATTGCTTGCCTTGTAGATACTTCATCTTGATTGACAATGTATTGTACTACACACTATATTTCTCAATGATAGTAGTCATAGGACTTAAGAAGAGATGATTCATTCTCTTCGCATGTGGCTTGTTAATTGCAGATGTCAATGGAAACTTCCAATGGATACTTTTAAAGCAGGCCATATGCCATATATATATAAATGATTTCCTTTTGTATACACTTTACCATTGCCAAAATAAAAAAACACTTGAGGTACAATAATTTATGATTCCTTAGAATCTATTGGAGCATCAATTTAGTCTTCATGTGTTTTTGTAATTGATTAAATTTTTGAATGAAATAAATTTTATTTTGCCACTCTGAATGCCTCATTCAGGATTTACATATCGATGCTCTTTTGTTGATTACATGGCATCACATGAAAATGCCCACAGTTCAATCCTTTCTTTTTTTACCTGAGATATCAAGTGCCTACAAGCAAAGCAAACAATATTTTTTACCTAAAAAATGTCAAACATCACTATACAAATGTCAAATGCCAGATTTTATCTACCAGCAACACTTGGATATATAAAACGCAACCATCATAGAACAATACTCGAAAGGGTCAGGTCGTACAAAATTTGAGATTTTATCAATTTGGAATGGATTGTGTGCAAAGAACTATTGGTAATTGGATTTAGATCTTTTTTATAATAAACAGACTATGTCTGTAATTGTTGCAATTGTTTTAGATTATATAAGTAATATGCAATTTTTATATTTATAATTGCCTTGCTCTACCCTATAAATGGAAAACATATGTCAATATCCATATACATATTATATCATACATAGACACTGTATTGTTGATCATATGTTATGCACAAGGTACCACCTACCTATTTTTATTCTATTCGTTCCAATTTCATTGTTATAGTTACAATGGAATTGAATCAAAAGCCATCGAATATCAAGCCTAAGCTTAGCTTTGGATATCTTTTTCATAAAGAATGATTCACAGTCTTTGTTTCAGAGGCAACAAACAAGCAAGAAGAGCTATCGGTTAATTAAAACCAAGTATAATACTATTGCAATTCAACGAGTAAAATCCCAAAATGATTCAAAAGGATAAGTTTCAACATAAAAGCTGTCAAACCGATCCTGTTTTCCTGGATATAAGTTCTTTGACTGAGGCTCAAAGAATTGTTATGTTCATGCTTAAAGAATTTTTTGATACTACTTTTGCCAGTTCAGAGGAGGAGGATGCTCAATTGAACCGCATTATGGAAGTTTTCAAAATCGTCAATCATGACAAAAATAAATTATATTTTAATTTGAATTGATATAGTAGTGTACACATGGACATATAAATATGTAAAAATACAATAAAATATTAAATAATATTGCAAAATATACAATTTTTATTTGATTTTATGAATTGGTTGAATTGGGGAAAAAACTGGATTTCATTTTACTTACTTTTATATGAGCAACAGATTGTTGTTACTAAGTAAAAGTATCATAAACACATATTGTATTGTACTCGTATGTGTTAAATACTGAAAAGCTAAAAAAAAAACTGCAATCAAGGAAAGTGTTATAATAGTTTTCTCTTAGTTTGACAGATTTTGTTATAGTCATTCATTTATACAAGCGGTCGCAGTCGACACCTTTTGTATGGTCTCAACATCGGCATAGCGCATACCTTTCAGTGTCCATTGCAATTGTCCGAAAAGTTGGAAGTCGCAAGGTACTAAATCATGAGAAAACAGTGAGTGTTTGACGTTTAAAATGTGATTTTTGGTCAAAAAATCAGTGATAAGTGTGACATTACACCAAGATATTACATCCCTTTAATCGTTTAGCCTTGTGGCACGAACTCCATGGGGATTATTCCCTTGGAATCGTCACATTGTCTTGACTTTTGATTTTTCGGGACGTATTTTTCCAGATCTGGCTCACTTGGATGCTTCCATTCCGCACTTTGAAGCTTTGCTTAGGGGTCATATTGAAAACAGCACGTCTCTTCACCAGTAACAACCCTTTTTCGACTCTTTAAGTCCTTGCAATGTTGAATTCGGAGCAATTTTTGGTCATCAGTCAATTTGTGTGAAACAAAGCGAGCTCAAACCTTCCTGAGTCCTAATTTTTCGGTTTAAATGCAATAAAGTGAATCTTTTATATTGTCCATGTCTCATTTTTTATAAATTCACTCACAATTTCAATGTTACTTGGTGTAATCATGAAACTTTTCTGACCGGGATGTTCGTCGTCACGAATAAACAATTCTCAACATATACTTGTTCCATTAATTCAAACGTTTCATTAAAAGTTTTTCCAAGTTTAAAACAAAACTTAATATTCACTCTTTGCTTAACTTCGAAGTTAATTATTCGACCAACACACTGTCACTTATAAAGCAATAAGTCGGCTTCTGTTGGTCATGAAATTTTGACAGAAAGTCAGTGAAGGATGTACCTTTCCTTTACTTGTACCCGTCCCGTCAGAAGATAGCTTCACTATAAATAGAGAATAGTATCGTTGTATCTGCGACCTTGTACACTTGTTGAATATATGTATGTATAATGGCTGTATAGTAATATCGACAGAAACATATGTTTAACCAATGATATAAATAAATGTCTGATGGCGCACACCATACCCCCCATAGATGAAGTAGTCAATTTCAAAGCTCTGATTGTTTTATAAAATAAATATAAAAATTTATTATAAAATAAATATTTTCTTTGCATGTGTATGGTAATGGTTGATTGATAATTTCTTTTGTTTATTTTTATTTTTATTTTTCCAAAACAAAAGTTTCTTTGAAAATGCATGACTTTATTGTTATAATGGAAAAGTGCAATTTATTATC
Organism: Amiota communis; assembly: GCA_037043315.1. NCBI lineage: Eukaryota > Metazoa > Arthropoda > Insecta > Diptera > Drosophilidae > Amiota > Amiota communis. The sequence continues at coordinate 740,086 of JBAMAV010000054.1, read as the reverse complement.
AATGTAATTTGATTTTATACTGCCAGTTGTTTTTTGATTCTTTTAGTATGATCCATTATTCTGTATAATTTTTTACACTCACTCATTGTGCATGTCAATATTCTTTATAAAGTTAATTAACACCTAGCTGCAATTATCAGCAACCTTTTGGTGTACCAAAAATTTCAATTATTTTTAATAGAAATGTGCAATATTTTCTACTTTTTCATAATATGAAGCATTATTAAAATATATGTGCATACGTGTATATTTTCAAAATAAATCATGGCTACAAATTGTTTTGTTTCCAAAGTCCAATACCTTTTTTGTTAAGGTACATACTATTTTACAGTACATACATACATATGTATGTGCATTCAGCATATAACATTCAGCTTATATATAGTACCTACATATGTATGTTGCTATTGGAAACAGCATGATGATGAGTAGTTTTGTTTATTCGTGCATCTGTTTCTCTTCGACTTGTATATAGTTCAACCAAATGTTAATTGGTTTAATGTACAATTTCCACTCCAGAACAAATCACGAATAGACTCACTCGCTACATACTAAAATTAATGGTGTTTTGCTCTGTTAAAATATGAGACATACATGGTTAATTGTCTGCTGTTCGGTATAACAGAATATGTTAGTTAAAATTATGAATATAACACGAGTCATCAATCAAGAGTGAGCCATTCAGATGTATCCTTTCAAGTAAGTGGCTGGATTTTTATTGAGTCCCATATAAATTCATGTATATTAATAATAATAACAATTTTTAGTTTGAATAACTGCATTGTTATTATTGAGTTATTGTAATTGTTATTGTTATTTACTAATATATAAATACAATAGAAAATAATATGATCATCATATGCTAAGCACAGATTATTTACTCAAAAGAAAACAATAACAATAACAATATTTAATGTTTTTGTTGTACTTGTATTCGTTTCAAATTTACTGAGAAAATAATTTTTTTTTTTTTTTCACCTGAAATATAGTAGTGTGTAAATGGAATTGCATCAAATTCCAACGAATATCAAACATACGCTTAGCTCTGAATATTATTCAAATAGACCGAACAGTCTTCGTTTTGACAGCAAACAAGCAAGAAGAGTCAACGGTCAATTAAAATCAAGTAAAAGGAAGTCAACGAGATAAAATCAAAATGTTTCCGGAGCATAGCAAACAAGATAAAAGCACTGAAACTGATCCTGTTCTATTGGATTTAAGTTCTTTGACTGAATTGCAAAGACGTGTCATATTCATGCTTATGTTCTATTTTGAATCAACTTTCCCATCTATAAATGAACAGAATGAGCTACGTGGTTTAATTTCGGAAGCTTTAAATATCGCAGATCTTGCCAAAAGTTTCTATCAATAATGTGGATTTATATAAGTGCATTTGTAAATATGTTCAATTAATAAAATAATCTGTTCTAAATAATAATAATAATAATAATATGCCATTTTTACTATGAATCTTAAGTGAAATGAGCAATATCTTTTTGTTTAGTCATGGGCTGTAATAAAAGCAAAACAAAACAAAACAAAAGAATGTAACACAATGTGAGATTTAATATCAAGTCAAAGTAACAAACAACAGGTGAGAAAAGAACTCAAAACAAAATGAAATGCTTGATAAGAGTATATTGATTTATATTACATATTGTGGCAGTCCTATGACTAAAGCTTCAAAAAGTACAAGGTCAAATATGTTACATGGAAGGATACGTACACATGCTGGCTATATAATTAATTAAAACATAAATAATAATATTTATTAAAAGATTAACTATTATAATTTAAATAATTAATAAAATCAAAATTAAAATAAATAAAATTATTATACTTACCATATTCAACCCGAACTCAATGTTGCCCAGGAGCAAATTTGCTGATTTGTAGCGAATAGATAAAAACTATGTTGTATTTATTAAAATCTAACTAACTAACTACATACTGATAGATTGCTATTTTATGAGTAATTTACAAAAACAATTGTTGATATAAATACAAACAATATGTAGAAGTTATAATGAAAAATGTTCAACAAGTACCTCATCAGATTTTTATCGATTTTTTTCAGAGCAAGATTTCAGAGGTTTTAAAACATATTTTTCTTATCCAATAATAATAGAAATAAATATATAAAATAAATTAATGATATTTGTTCAAAAAAGAATCAACAATTAATAAAAATATTTAAAAACAATAATTGATTTTCGCCTTTAACACAACAAGTGTTTTTTATACTCTTCACGGGAGTGAATAGTATTATAGTTTGTCATGAAGAAGAAGACATCGCAAACCACATAAAGTATATATATTTGTGATCAGCTCAATGAGACGAGTTGATTTAGCCATGTCCGTCTGTCCGTCTGTACGCAAACTAGTCCCTCAGTTATTAAGCTAGAGAGCTGAAATTTTGTACATAGGTTTTTTTTAACAATATGATGCACATTTTTCGGAATCAACCGAATCAGAACACTAGGGGGGTACCTACCATACAAACCACGATTTAAAATAATGTTCTTATTAGAAAAAGTGTTTTATTTTTTAACTTATTGAACTCAAATTTGAACACTTTAAGTTTCTAGTGTATATCCATCAACCATGTAAATTTCATGATCCTAGAGTTACCATGAAGGGTACCTACCATACAAACCCCCACTGAAATTAATGTTCTTATTAGTAAAAGTTTTTTGTTTTTTGACTTATTGAACTGCAAGTTGGACACTATAAGTTTCTGTTCCATATTCATCAACCATGTAAATTTCCTAATCCTAAGGTTACCAGAAGGCATACGTCCCATACAAACCCACACTAAAAGACAAACTTATAAAGAATAATTGTACAATAAAGTGCCACTTAAACAGTTGTCTAATGTACTGTAATGCTTTCGATTAACTCTGCTTCGGTTGTATATTATTAACCGGACTCTTACACTTTTCTAGCCAACCATCCCCAAACGTTCTCGATGATATTTCGGTCAGGCGAGTATGGTGGCCACTCAAGAACATAAACCTTTCCCCGATTTCACTTAGTGAGCAGTGTGATTTGGAGCATTATCGTGCACTCATATGCGATATTAAAAACTGCAACTCGCAGGTGTCATAGACAGGCGGTCCAAAAAATGCAACTACTCTTTACGTATAGATAGAAAATAATAGTTTTTCCCATCAGGCCCTTCCAAATTGAACTTCTTTTCATGTGAAAAGACAACAGTATGCCAAACTCTATTCCACATCATGTGCTTTCGACCAAAACTCAAGCGCATTTCTTTTCTGACCGTATTAAGTGGTGGTTTTTTTACAATTTTTGTTGCTGAAAGTATGTGAAGGCAGCTCTTCTAATTACTCTATGCACCGTTTGATGCTTCCCACAATATACTAGCTTTCCTGTTTCCTAGAGTTTTTCCCAAAGTTTTCCAAGGTCGGCCAGTTTTTTCAGCAATTTTATGTAGTGATAGTCCAAATTCGAAGTATGCTAAAATCTTTGTTTATTCTTCCAAAGATAAAACTGTTCCCCCACCCATATTTAGCATTACTTCATAGAAATTTGATTGTTTAAAAAGAAAACTTGGTAACCGTGATTGCCAAATTGAGCGAGATAACTGACATTCTATTTGGGTGCGCTAATATGAGAATTGTAAAAACAATACAAAGATTAATAGGAAAATAGATATTAACAAAAACATGTGAGTAAAAGAGGAGGCTCTAATCTGATGATGTGCAGGTGTATAAATAATATTATTTATTTAAAAGAATAATTAATAATACAATTTTAAGAAAATTTAAAATATTTGTAAATATTATACACAAAATGGAATTGTAATTTTTTTTTTAAATTTCTTTAAAGACTATACAAAGCTGGGTTATTATGTAAGAAACATCATGTAATTTACTTAAGAAAATATCATGTAATTTAGATGAATTTTTAAGAAATGTGAAATTATGAATTTTTCAAAATTTTATATTAATCTTTATGGGTTTTGAAAATAAAGAAAAAAAAAACTGAATAATTTTCATATGTTTTATTGTAATAATTTGTATTGACCTTCGTCGTCGCTTCATCTAGAATTTCAACGGAAGATCAGAAAGTGAAATAAATATCCATGAATTTCTTTGATGATTCCTTGGGGAGCAAATTTCTTATGTCTTATGGAGGAAATGCATTCCAACTGTTCTATTGATGATGGAATCAACTTCCTTTATTTGCTTGTCATTCAACATTTTGCTGCTGCGATAAACGAGATGAATATATTTTGCCATCATAGTTAAAATATTGCATACATTGCTCTTCTTTGGACCGATACATATTCTAAAAATTATCGCAAATCGATTGGGTCATCGTTTGACAATTTCATTCATTTTTCTGCTGCATCAGCAGACAGAAGTTCATCAATTTAGCAATTCTAACCGATGCAATCAAAACAACATTGAAGAGAATTGCAGAAGTGTTTTTCTTTGCAGATAAATTTTTAATCAACGTTTCCGCTGAATCCCATTGACATGTCCAGCAAATAGTGTGCAAGATAAAATTGGTTTATTGCCGCCAATATCTGACAAATTCTTATGAAATCAGATTTGACTTGTTGCATTGTCTTCTTGTAAACTGATGATGACAAAGGAAATTCTGTTTCGTGGCATTCCAACTACCATCTATTTGTTTAGAAAGTACAAAGCTCATTAATAATATGTCATTACTTGTGTATAATAAATAATTGTAAAAAAAAAATCAAACTGCCTGATAGAAGAAACCAGAATTAAACTATTTCTAAAAGTATCAAAAACTTTTGTGCATCACATAATAAAATTTAAAAAGATCAGCTAATAAGCTACTGGGTTTATACCCCAACTACTATAAAATAACGCCATAAAAACGATATTGTTCTATGAAAATAATTAATTTTTTTGTTTTTGGGGCCAGAAGGGACGAATGAGAATTATGCATTTCTTGTTACCTTAGTTGCCTTTGTTGCTGGTAATTGGATTATTTGATGAGCACATCTCACCTTAATGTTTTGGTGGTTATGTGTTTAACTGATACACATGTTGCAAAGGATTGACTTGAATGAATACATTAATTTTAATAACCTGACAAAAAAATTACGCCTTCAATATTAAATTATTTTATTTATTTAAAGCAGCACATATGTAAGTAAAATAACAAATCAAAAACCCACTGCATTCATGTTCATACATATATATGGAATTCGCAGAAATTGTTCATGAAATTATTCAGAATGCGGACGCTATTTACCCCCATGTAATTAAAATTCATATTGATGTAATGAACACCGGCCGTGCTTGGCTCATTCTTTAATTATCTAAAGGCATATCATTTAATCGCGATATGTATGTTTGAATACTTCACTTCGCCATGTAATTCATACTTTCTGTCAATGCCACATAGATTTTACAAATACAAATTCCTACTATTTCGGTGTGTCAGGTTTAATTCACATTCCAAATCAGATACATTCTGTGAAATTAATTAATGCTTTATTAATACACAAACTCAAATTTCTAACTGATACCATGGAGACGCTTAGTTTTGTTGTATTCTTGCATGAAAGGAAAAACATTGGAAAACTACCTTATTGTACAAGAATACCAGCATGGCTACCAGCTTATGATGTCTAAATCAGTTTTGTTGATTAAGATTATGCAGGATATACAAATCGTTTGGCTTTGGTTGTGGTCCCAAACTCATCAAAGCTTCACGTGAAATCTTTACTCCATAGGCATATTAGAAATCAGCATCATAAATACCACCTCAACTATTGTATATCCACATACAATGACAACACTTTTTTCGCATGCTATAAGTAAAAGCACTACAAACACCATGGCACACAGTGATTTTTCATCGCCCTCATCTATGGCACTATGGCATTGTTGACTGTCTCTCTAAAGGTGACGGTGACCAATAGATTGCTCAAATTTCATACTCTCTAAAACTTTTTGTTTTCCTAGCCGTGTGCAATCCCATGCATTTTTCCGTGGACAACACTTAAACAATGCATTCCGCCACCAAAAGAACGCACGAGCAAGGACCCCTATGGCCCCAATGCGTATCTTTCTGGCCATGGCTGTCCCCTTGGTAACTAAATGTCATAGCAAAAGACAACGGGGGAGTTTTTTGTTGGTTGCACAGAGGCAGGTATCTTTTTGTGTCCACTCGACAAGGTGGGCGGTATGTTGAGGTGCAAAGTAGATGATGAAGATGTCGTGCCATTCTGTTGCTTCAGCTTTATATGTTGACATGGTAAGCGCTGAGTAAAAAAGATGTTACAAAGTGTAGAGGGTGATGTTGGCACAAGTCGGGGTGGCTACACGTTGGCTTCTAATTTTAGTTGTTTTAATAAAAATTAATTTTACCTACTTGATTTTGTTTTGTAAGACTGAAAATCAACAAGTGTCCTTAAAATGTGATATGCTTACTGCTAGCTAAAAATGCAAGAATTTCAACTAAAACTAATGATTGATATCCAATGCTACGTTATGCTGCTTGCTTGCGATTTATTCTTTGGTCAAATTTTCGTAATTTTTATTTTTGTGTAAATATTGAAAAAACGCATATTTGGCGAGACTTGGGAGTAAAATTTTCGAAGTGTCCTATAATTTTGATAAGCATCTTACCTTTCGGGTCGTTGTCTTGTTGGCAGACCATCGTATTTCTTTTTCCGCATAAGGCAACATTAGTTCTGGTGGGATTCTTGCAACATAATAATTAACATCCATTGTGCCAATAATGTTAACTAAAGGACCTACGCCTCCATGCTTCTAACAGCTGATGAAAAAATTGGAAGATACAATTTGCTTTTGATTTAAGTTAACGTTCTTTTTACTAAGGAGTAATATTGCTTTTTCTTGCTTCTCGGCTATTTTCCTCGGTATACCATGATTGCTGGCATTGGTGACCAATTTTTGGCATTGGTTATGATCGAAAAAGTTTTTGAAATAAGTTGAGACAGTAATTAACATAAACTCTTAAGATTCCTGTGATTTCCCATTTTAAATAATAAAAGGAGCTGTCAGACTGAATTTGTTCTTACGGATATGAAGGCAGAAGTCAAAAGATTCACTTCCTCGGAAGCGGATGTTAACGGAGGCGTAGGTAGGTTAACAAAGAAAAAAAAGTTCCGTTTTTTCTTATATTATACTTTTCTGTGATTAAACTTGCAATATCAAATAGACGATTTCAATTGATTTTGATTTTTTATTTAAATTTATTTTAATTTTGTTTGGTAGTATAAAAATCTGTAAATGACTTCCAGTTTTTCAACTTCGGAGTGGCCTATCCCGATGGGTTAATTCGTGCACAGCGAATCGTATATAGGGGAATTGCTCAGTTATTACATAAGAGTAGAGGCAAATAAACAACATTTGCATCAACAATGCTCAAAACAAATTGAGTGAAATAGAATACGACACCGAAAGATTTTGAGTGAATTTAGGCCAACGATACATAGTGTTAGTGAAATGTGTACATGAGCTTTGCATATATGAGAGAGTTTTATGATGTTCTCTTTGACCATATAGCACATAGTTGTCTCATTTACGTATCCACAAGGTAAATATGACTGAGTGAGAGAAAGATAGGCAGGTGTTCACTTTTAAGAAATATGCGAAACGACCAGACGTCAGCGAGTATGCGGATGATTTTTGAAGTGCCGACGGCTATTGAAATATTTATAAAGTGCGAATAACAAGAAATGGACGTTTTACAACTTCATTGCATGTGTTCACACTAGACTTGAGCGTGAATGCATTCAAAATGGCTTGCTTTTGAATCATTCACTGTAAAATGTGCATGTTTGAGCATTCATTCATTCATTTTTAGTGGATGTCAATGTGTGTTATGTTTCATTTCTGATGTATGAATGTCATTCACATTCATGTGTTCTTATCTACACAGAAAGTGAATGAAGATATATGTTGGTATGAGTGAATATGGTACATGGAATTTTTTGTGCATTTTACAACTGTATATTGAATGTGATTACATCGCTCACGTCGCCCACCGTCATTCTACAAACGCTAAACGAAATGCAATAACAATGAAAGAAGTCAAAGAGGAACGTCGGCAAAACCGCTCGCAACGGCTCAGCTTCCCCACATTGTCTCACTTCCCTTCTCCATAAGCATATATTCGACTAATAAAACACGAAAGTACTACACCTCACACAACTATGAAGTGAATGATCCAATCGTTTTTTCCACATTCACTGTTTTATTTCGTGTGTTGTGAATTCCTCAATGAATGAGTCACTCACTTACTCATATCTTCTCTCACACAGCGTTGCCAACATTCAAATTTCGTCGTCTACAATAATATTGAGTATGCATTCATGAATTTTCACTATGGTTAGCAATGTGAATGTACGATTGCTCATGCCTAGTTCACACACACATAAGTATATGTTGTATTACAAACGTTGTATCGTGTCTTGACTGCTTAAGACTCGGTCGCACAACATTTAAACCGAGAGGCAGGAATATTTTGTTCAGAATTTATTTTGCTTATTACTTATTACATAACATACACAAAGTGAGTATTCTATGATTTGAGTAAGTTGAATGTCTTCGGCTATGCCGAAGGTTTCATTTCGTTTTGCACGGTAATTCATTCTAACTCATTTCACAGAATGTCGACTGGCGTCAAACTCAAAACACACTCGTATACATATTTATTCATTGTGTACCTCGCTCTCACTCAATTCAATTCGAGTTCATTCTATTGGACTTAAGCTGTGCGTAAAGCCACGCAGATCTCTAATTAATAACCCATATCTTTCATTTGGGCACGAATAAATAAAGGGTGTTTTTTTAAAGGTATACAACTTTAAATTAAAATAAAACACAGATTAATGGTGTTAATTGCCATGAATTTGGCTTTATTCGAAATATAATCCTTTTACAATTTTATTTGATTATATTTCTCGCATATGGTACGTGTTACTTTTGGTGTATTTTTGAGCCCAAAACGAAATTGTTCCTTATCCCGATTTACAAAAGAAAATTTTATTCAGCAATGAAGCTCATTTTTGTTTGAATGCATACAGTAATAAGAAAAATTGACTTATTTGGAGTGAAGGGAATCCTCATGGCATTGTCGAAACAACATTGCATCCTGGATAAGTCGCTTTTGGTGTGCTCTATAGGCCAGTGGAATCATTGGTTCATATTTCATTAAAAACAATTGCGGCCAGAACGTTACAGTTAATGGTAACCACTACAGGGCCATGATCACTTACTCTTTTGTACCACAATTGAATGCCCTTAATGTGGAGGTGGTGTGGTTTCAACAAGACGATTTTCAACACTGGAAAGCCTTAAGCCTGGCTTCTCACCCTTTCAATGGAAATCTGTGTAGTTTGCTTCATACGATTTCATACATTTCAATTTTTGAAACCGAAGCGTACAAAGCGTGCTATATAGTTGGATATTAAATCATCATATCTACCCATGAAAGTATACTACTACTTTATTTCATATAATTGTACATGTTTGAGATTTCAATTTGTAATGCTCATCAAGAATATTGTTGTACTTATTGCATCAATACTCGTATCCTGAAAGTATGCTATTTTATTTCACATTATTAGTGCTAATGCTGAAATGGCGTTCGACAGTACAATAGTATGTTCAATTGTCTATCTTTGATTTGATTAAATTTAAATTCTACAATTATCATACTAATAGATTTCCTTCCATCTTCATTGACTTCAATTTTCTTACTGTTTTTCTTACTTTACTTACACACAGTTATCCTTTTAACTGTAATGGGGTTAATTGAAACACCACATTAAAACTTGTTTTTCTTTTCCATCCTCGTGTCATTGATGAGTGTTTTATAAAAATATCAATAGTACGAATGTGATTGAAACTAAAAGCAAAAGCAAATCTTGTTGAATTATTTAATTGTAGATGAACAAACAATACTTAACAATTGAAATAGCAACAGTTTTATACAATAATCACAATAACAAAAACAACAACAACAACAACAGCGTTAACAACAGAAAAAAGTACTGTAAGAAAATTACCGTTAAATGTTTTCCGTTAAAAGCTTTTCAATGGAAACGCGCCCGTCACAAATGAGGTCACTGATCATAGACATTTAAAACGAATCCAAGGAATGGGTGAATATGGGTGCTAGAGCGAATGCATCTTTTTCTAAGCGCACACATGCACTTAGTCACCCATACATACAGATAAACAAACATGGATACATGGATACATAGATTCTTTAACATTTATATAAATGCACTTCATTTAAACGGCAATTGAAATGTGAAAGTAGCAGCAGCACCAGAAGCAGTGGCAACAGCAGCAGTTTGACAATGTACCTCACTAAACGAAGAAAAATGACAAGATGATAATGATGATGCTGGTGATGCTGGTGATGTTGACGTTGATGATGATGATGATGAACTCAAACTAAACACGAAACACATACACACTTGAATAGCCAAAGGCAATTTACAATGAATGGAAGAAATAATGTGTATTCATGTGAATGTTAAAATGCCACAGGTGTGTTAGGTAACATTAAAAAAAAACCGCATCTAACTAAGAGGCTTATAAACTTAAGTGTAGTGTACACAAGCGGACTAAAAATACCAAGCAGAGGGCCACCTTTTCGAAGCAAGACTCAATAGGAAAATCTGCCAATATCTTCCGCCTCTGCCAGTTGCCTTGAAGTTCCATAAAAAAAAATTTAAACAATAATTCTAACAAAAATTGCAACAATATTGGAATGGAAACAAAAACTACCATATGATATTGGAGAATTGAAAACCATTATGCAAAAGAACTCAAGAAATGCTAAGGCAAATTCAAAAGAAAATCCGTACAGTCTCAGGCGACTTCTTATTACGATACTACAGATTTATGTATGTATAAATAATTACTTACTTAATAAAGAATAAAAAACAGCAGAACACACTAAGGTAATCATTACTTCAAAACCATCGTAAATGCAGACTTATCTCTGAAGAAAGTTTTGAATTTCTCAGAGCAATCGTCCTTCTTTAATTAAACCTAACCCACTAACTAAGGAAGAGTTGCTTTCTTTTCTATTCTATACATATCAATTCTGTAAAATCGTGTACTGAAACTGTTTGTGCACGCTTCACGTAAAAGCCACTCATTGGATTCATAATAGAATTTCTGAAAAATAACATGGTTTATTTTGAGTAGCACATAGCGTTTATTTCATCAAAATCGACCTACAGAATCAAAATTTTTCTTTTGCTATTTGTGTATTTACTATGTGTATATACATGGCCAATTAATAAATCTTTTTATAGAGAAAATAAAGTGAAACTACATGCCGTGAACAAACAGTAACAGTCAGACTTCAGACATTAGCATACTGCGCGTAGTTTAACGGAAAATGAAAAGGGAGTTCAAGCGGATGCTCTCTTCGTAGCCTTCTGGTATGAAGGCTGTTGTCAAGCAGACTCAAAGCCAGCTAGTTTGGGTGATTCTCTAGTCAAGTCGTATGTAGTTCTCTGTATTTCTTCTTTGACCAGTGGCACCCGAAGATTTCTGTGCAGAACCGAATTTCATAGAATGGAGCACTCATTATTCTCCTCAGAAGCTTCGATTGAAAGCATTGAATGATTTCTATGTTAGAGTTAGCTGCTGTACCCTATAATTGCATGCCTTATGTCCATATTGGTTTAATTATTGTCTTGTACAATAAGACTTTATTGTCAGCACATTTTCCAGATTTTCAGGACGAGTTGCTTCTTCTTTCTTTTAATATGCTCCTGCCAGTTGAACCTTCCGAGATATTGAACTTAACAATGGACTTAATGGGGACATATTCGCCATTAAAAGCAACTGGAGAACAAGTGGCATGCTTAAGCGTAAATGTGCGATTTATCAGAATTTAGTGCGATGATCCACCTAACTAGCCAAGGACCAATAATATCAAGCTGTCGCTGCAGCAAACACGAGACGTGATGGGGATCCGATGCGGATGCTAGAAACGCTGTGTCGTCTGCGTATGTTGCAACCAGCTAGAGTTTATCACCGTAAACCGAAAGATCTGCCGTACAGGACCCAATATACACAGAATCGAAAGGTATTCATTAAAACTTATATTAAACCAAAGACTAAGAAACCCATACAAACCCCCATTTACATTAACAATCTTATTAGAAAAAGTTTTTTTTGTTTTTTGAAGTATCGAACTAAAATTTGGACACTTAAGGTTTCTGATCCATATTCATCAACCGTGTAAATTTCAAGATCCTAGGGTTACCAGAAGGGGTACCTTCCATACAAACTTATAAAGAGTATTTGTTACTCAAACTGTGTTCTTTGTTGATGCTCAAACTGTAACAGAGAGAATATAGTGATGCTATGAAAGGAAGGTTGGATGCAACCCGGAGGAGCGTGAAGAGTATTACGTCTTTGGCATAGCCAATGATAACCTTCTTTCTGGTATCCACTCATTTACTTTTAACTGAGTACGCACAAGAGTATTGCGCTCTTCAATCTTTTGCTTTCTGTAAATTTTTCATAGAAGGCAGGATAACATCTGCTCTAGTCAACTAGTATATAGGGTTTATTTAAGTACTAGTTTGCTGTTTCTTTCAGCTTAATTTTGCCGCCCCAGGTCCCTGATAAACTTAGTCCGCCATTGGTAGTTTAGTTAGTGTATAGGGTTAGTAGAATGTGCATCCATTCATCCATTCATCTATCCATCGTCTTTCACTGAACGTACTACTTCTACTTACATTCACACATGTCAACAACAATTGAGCCGCAAAAGTGGAAAATGGCAGCAAGGACTAAGCAAGGATAGCCAGAGGTAATGAAGTCAATGGCGTTTTCTCTCTTTGCTCTTTGACTTCTTCTTTTTTGACTATTCAATAAACAAAGTAGAAGAAAATATGTTGGGAGATGAAGGGTAGGGTAGGAGTAAAGTTTGTTTATATGTACATGTGTCAATATATCCAGTCGCTGGATGTCACTCACCAGTGTGAGCACACATGCTGATTTATGGAATTTTTAAATTTTATTGCACTCTATTTAAGTCTTTTTTCTATTCCTTTCGCCATCTATTCCTCTATCTATCCATCTGTCTCTTGCTTAATATCTCTATTTTTAAGGCAGCGATTTTAAACTGAGGTCCTTGGAGATCTGAGTATCCATAATGTCATTCATTACAAGGAATCCGAAAAATAACAACTCAACACTCCAACACATAAGAGTGATGAAAATCCTAAGTAAGAAAGCTTCAACAGATACCATTTTGGTTTTTTAAGGAAAATAGAGCTCGTAAATCAATATGGGTTCACACAGTGATGTCCTCTGAAATTTTTGAAAGAATAAAGTTAATGTGTAGGATTGGGATGGGGTAGTTCAAGAAGCTGTCCGCTGACTATATAAGCTTAAGAGCCACTGATCTAAGTCAATGCATTCGCGCCTTTGACATATAATATTTTTATAGGTGTGTGTCAGTGCGTACGTTTGTATGTGTATCTATGAATGCATATGTATCTTTGTGTGTGTGTGTGTGTGTATGTGTGTGTACTTGGCCCTTTAGTGTTTGTCCTTTTTAAGCTTATCTTGCTTTTTACTTTGAGCCAACATGAATGAAATGTTGAATGATTTTTTTTTTCTTTTTCTATGTTGCCTGGAGCTTAACAATATTGCCCCTCTGTTATATCCTCTGTCACCAGATCGCAATAGCAATAAGAACAAGAAAAGGATATAATAAAAAAAAAAAAACAAATGAAAAATATACAAAGCTGCATCTCCTCCTTCACACACTTCTGTGTACCTAACCGCCTAGCAAGTGGTTGCCAAGTCAACTTGAACAGATTTGCTCCTGCTTTTGTTGTTGTTGTTGTTGTTGTTGTGATTGTTGATGCTTTGTCAATGGCCTGAGGGCAGCTTTTTTAAACTGCACTTTGTCGACACTCCTTCCTCTTGCCACCAACACCATCAGCATCAGCATTTCAGCATCATCATCATTGACATCATCATAAGCAAACTCATATGTAAGTATGTCTGTATGGTAGATAGACTTAGTTGTCGACTTTTGGCATTTCATATACCAAGTTGTTCCTTCTTCTGCTGTTGCTGCTGCTGCTGCTATTTCTGTTGCTATTGCTGTTGCTGCTGTTCCTTCATCTACATCTTTTACTGTATAAAAAGAATACTATAGTATACGATTTTGTTCCCTTTGTCATTGTAAATGTTGTTGCCTTTGCTGAGAGCCTACGCCTGTGCCCTCTTCTTCAGTCTTTTCACAGTTTCACAACTTCAATGGCTTAACATAAAATACAATTTTTTCATGTATCCTTCATACATGAATGTGTTTTATATACATCTATAGTATAGTATATTGTTTGTATATACGAAATGTCCGTATTTATTCTTGATATAAGTCATTTTTTTGCTTTTGCATTTTTTTGTTGCATACAACGAGGCGTATATTTTGCTTTAGGCTTTTGGCTCTCTACATACACTAAGTGTATACGTGTATGTATCTATGAGTATGTGTTTGCATGCAAGGCAACCATTTGTTTGAAGTTTACACTTAAGTGGCAACTACTTTACACCTCATGGATGTGTCTGTATGCTCTGCTTGTGTAAGTTTCATTCAAACATTCATTCATTCACAGACAGTCAGACACACTCAAACAAAGCCATCCTATACACACATACGTATACAAATTTCTATATATATTGAGATACATACAGACGTATGTATATAGTTTTACGGTTACAAGTAATTGAAGTGCAGCCTATAAACGTGAAACATTTCAACGACAACAAAGAACAACAAGTGCGAATAAAAGTCAAAAGATGAACAACCAACAACACCAATAATAATAATAAAAATAATAATAATAATTGTCCTTGAGCCTACTTAAAAGAGTCAAATAAACAGACACATATGTACGTATTGTATATAAATGCATCCTTGGGCATACGCACATATGCTTTGTCTATGACTTGCATTAGTCAGTTTCTACCCTGTTGTGTCTTCTATGCTAACCTTTCCTGTCCTGTAGGCTCCTGTATTGTTCTTTCCTATACTAATACCCATCTCTTTTGTTTCCCCTTGCCCTGCCTCTTCTGTTCACTCATATATGGTAAGTGCAAATGATTATCACATTCAATGATTAATTATGTAATAAATTTTAAATATGATGAATATGATATATTTATTATTAGAACCCTAGATCATTTATTATTATTTATTTCTTATTGTTTGTTACTTTACTTAATCATATGATTAACTTGATTTGTTTTATTGTATTACGTGTAAGAGTTCTGCGTAGCTTCCCTCACAACTTAAGTCCAATAGAATGAACTCGAATTGAATTGAATTGAAGTGAATTGAATTGAGTGAGTGCGAGACACAAAATGAATGAATATGCATGCGACTGTGTTTTGATTTCGAAAGTTGTATGCATTCTGTGAAATGAGTTAGAAAGAACTAGCTTGCAAAACGAAATGAAAACTTCAGCTTATCCGAACACATCCGAATTAATTCGAATTTTCGTTTGATCGTACAAGGAAATGAGCGGAGAATAAGACGCAGACGTATGTAAGTGTAATTCGAAAACAACCTCTCATTCGCACTCATTCAATTCATGCATCTTTGTGTGAATGTTGTGCAACTGAGCCTGATGTCAGTGCACAAATTCACTCGAATTCTTTCGGCGTCGCATTCTTAGTATTTCACTCAGTTTATATTGAACATTGTTGATTCGAACTTAGTATGTTTGCCATCATGCAGGCCTCTATTATGTATACGTAATGTACTTGTGCCATGCAACATGAAAGCGGAGCAAGTATTTATATTTTTTTATTTTTTTCTCATTCCCCTTTGCTTGTTTTTTGTTATTTTGTTTTCCAACAGGGCATTCAAATGTAGCTAATTATATAATTAAGGCCTCAAAGAGAAGAAAACCATGGAATATCTTCTTCATTAAGGATGTATGCCTTTATGCAGCGAGTAGTCATTAACACTCGGAATTAACTCAATTCATTCAGTGTTGTGAAATAATTGAAGAAACTTAATTGACAAAATTGTTTACATGCACAAAGACCACATACTTAGTACCAGTAAAGAGAGGACCCGCTATGATAATATTATATTGTATACGATGGGGGTATCACAATGGACCTTCATTAGCTACTATAAGAGTATCGTTAGACAGATTGCTTGCGAATATCCAACTAATCTTCTTATTTCTCTTTATTAAGTTTAACTTTGCTCTTTTTTTCTATAATTATAACTTCCTCCATTATGTACGCTGTAATCCGTCTTTTTTTTTAACAATTTTTTCTCCATGCCTTTCTATCTGTTTGTTTCTATACTAATTGTGTGGTGATGTCCAACACTTTTTTATGCTTCTGTCATTATAATCACACACGATCCTTTGTTGCATGTTGTTATGGTTTTAATACTACTTAGTCATATTTTACAGTAAACTCTCGGTATGTTGAACAATCTACAATTTGAACATGTTGTAATGTGAGTAGTATTTCATTATTAATGTAAAAGTAAAAACATATAAAAAAATGATGAAATATGAATCCCAGAATGGAAAAAATACCCTTATCTCTTATCTTTGGTTTTTTTTTTTTCAATCAGAAGCTCCACAAATTTTTTGAAAATTGCATTGATAGTTCAAGAAAAAGCAAAGCATCTTAGCATCTCAACACTGCCTTTGCATTTATTGATGACAATGATCATTATTGTATATCGGGAGGCTTACCTCCCGAACACTGCTCTGTATTCACTACTAAAGCGTTTCCCATTTTTCAAAGCCTGTGCTTTCGCTCACGCAAATAGTATCAGACATACTCAGCTAACGCATCAACACCTCCTACATGTGGAGCCACGGTCTCCGTCGACCAGATTTTGACCAGATTCTAGATGTCTGTTCAAGCTTGGGGAGAGCTAGGGCTTTAATTTTTAAAAGCACTAAACCATCAGAACACTTAAAAGTATGCTCTTATAGTATTGAATTAGTTTATAATTTTCTTCATCATTGTCCTTTAATCCACTGATACTTATCATCATAAATATTGTAAATCTCATCATAAAGTCATAGGCCCTAGTAGCTTGTACTCTTTCTTAATTAGAGGTGTAGTATTAAATATTATATCTAAATTTATAAATTTAAGGTGACTTAAAAGATTCGTTTTTAGCCAATCGAAAGAAATATGGTTAGATACCAAGTCGAAGTATAGTGTGTGGGGTAGACATAAAATGCAAAACGTATCAAGTGCTCTTACAAATGCCAACAAATATATGGGAAAAAATCCTTATAAGTTATAACCATAGACTATTACAATTTATGATACCAAGCAAAGATGTGGAAAAAATACAGCCAAAAATTAGATTGTGCAAGAACGTGATACCAAGAGTCTGGATAATGTCGGGAGGTGGATTAACTTATGCAAGTGAGGGGCATAGTTAAGTGGTTTATATGCTTGGTCATTAAAATTGAAATCATATAGGCCGAAGAAAAGCTTTGTTTTTCATTGCGCAAGCCACAAACTTAATTTGGTCGTGAATGATTTAAATAATATTCCAGATACGAAATACGATTAGCACCATAAAAGATAAAATATATTACTTTATGTGAAACGCGCTGGTCACAAAAATAAAAGAGTGTTGCTATTTTTAATGAACTTTTTGAAGAAATTGTAAATGGACTATCAAATATTTGTAAAGAAGGGAATGTTGCGCTGCTTCTAAGTCAGAATTCATTATATGCATTGGATTGACTGCCAAATGCTTGGGCATATTAGATCCTTTTGCCACTGCGTTACAATCAAAGACTATCTTCATGGATCATATTAAAAGAATAATAAATGTCATAAGGAGAGCCAAAATATTTTAGACATTTCTACCAGAACTTCAGCTGCAATTGGAACTGATTTACAGGTCTCGCATTGGTCCAAACACCCTGCCTAGTCTCCATGAGAATTTTGGAAGCATTTGATCTTCATCCCTTATTTAGATTCCCTAATATCTGCACTAGTGTAGCGTTTTGCTAAAGCAAATTTACATGCCTGCTTACGGTTTGATGTTGCTACATCCAAGTATAATGCTAAATATGTCATTGGTTATCAAAAATTTTCAATCAATACTGCCATTTAGAATGTTTTCATAATGAAGCCGAGTTATGGTTTAAACTATGAAAGGACAAGGAAAAAACACAATTTTATTTTCCTTGGCATAGTCTTGTACAACAAGCAATGTAGTGAGGCCCTTCTCTACACTGCGTCGTGTGAAAACTTGGTTGAGGTCATCGATGATAGAGAACAATTTAAACGGTCTATGTATGCTTAGTGTACACAGAAGAACCTTACTTATATTTTTATTACAATATTATTATTATATTTTTTCCATTATGATTTCGGATTTCCTAGTCTACATACGGCCCCCATTTCTGCTCTCTGGTGAAAAAAAAAAACAAATCACAAAAGTCTATGTTCTAAGAAATACTAACTAAAAGTTGATGGATATCTTACATTGCTTGGCCTCAACGCGCATTTGTAAATGACTGTCTGGGCACAAAGAAAAGGGGGTAACTAATCGGCAAGAACAACTGATCAAAAGAGAACAAGTGAGTCAATTTGAAAAACTGAGTAAATGAGAACAAGTGAGCAGAAAAGAACAACTGAGCAGAAAAGTAACAGTGAACAATTTAGTGAAAAAGAACAACTAAGTATATAACAACTAGTGATCAGAAAATAACAGAACAACTGAGTAACAGTGAACAAGTGAGTCAAAAAGAACAACTGAACAGAAAAGAACAATAGGGAAGGAACATGTTCGCTTGCTCAGTTTGGTGAGTAACTCTTTTTTTTCTTCACTCAGTCATGAGAAACCCAACACTACTGGTCACTGACATGACCAAAATTTTCAATCTCATAAGGCTTTATTCGTTCGTTGATTCTTCTGAAAGTCTCTCTTCCAGTATTGGAACACTAGTAATAGCATGTTTGCTTGGCTAACTGTCCATAATATTGCAATCTCCCTTGTTTAATTATGTTCAATTCAAGGTTTTAAGGTGGCATGTTTTCAGTACTATAGGCTACGCAGTGCAAATGATATTCTTAACATTTTTCAATATTCAGAGAGGCAAGAATAGAATAAGACAGAATGGGCTAAACAGCCTGCTTGACACAGAAGCTAGTTCACCCAAAATGACTTATGACCCATTGTGATTCCAAACTATGACTGATCTTAGTTTTAAAGTTCACTTACTGAACCCTCTTGAACATGACAAAGTGACAAAGAAAAACAACCAACATTCTACAATATTTTTAAAGGTCAAGCTGTTCGGTTATGTTGAAATTTATAGAGATTTGAAGATTGTATTGTTCACGTATTTGGTTGGTTATTTGTTCACATTATCGTGAGTCTACTTTACATATGGTGTTATTATATTTTCTATTCATATGTTGCTTTTCTTGTTGTATGTTGCAATTAGCGTTAATTTATAAAATTGAAAACTAAAAAGCAAAAATTTGCTGTGGCAAGAAAAAATGGTGGATAAAATACAATTATTTCCTATTTAGTTTTTTTTTTTTTTCATACATTGGTCTCATGTTTTTTGCTTGTGGTTTTTATTTTTGTTTGTCGTAATTCAACCAGAAAATGTTGTTGGTTTTCCAAACAAATTTAGTTGGTTTGACCAAATGTTGATCATCATGTTGTTTATGTGTTGTTGTAATTTATGTTATTGCCTTATTTGCAGGCCTAATTAATTTATGATTTATAAACTTAAATGCAGCGCCGCATGCAACACACAAGTTGCCACCTTAAGCACGTTTGCATATATAATACATATGTATAGTACAGACATACCATACACATATGTACATATGTATGCATAATACTATTGTATATAGATGTGATACATGAATATTGTACTAAACATTATCATATCATATTTCATATAGACATATTGCACATATATGTATGATGTTGTTGTGTTATTACATGGTTCTTTTACATCATTAAGAAAGATTATGTAGCATCAAACAGCAAATTTTTTTTTTAGATCCCAACATGCATATGTCGGAGTGTAGTCATAATCTGGTTGCGCATTGGTAAGGCTTGCGCCCACGCGGTCTTGCGCGTCTATGTTTTTCTCACTCATTGCGTCGGTATGTTTCTTGTTCATGGTGAGTAAATCGAGTCCGCGAGGGTTGTGCTTTCATTGAGGCGACTTATAAAATTGACTAACCCTTTTTAACAATCATTCTCTACACCTATATGTACCATTCTTCGTGCACATGATTCTATTGCTATCCTGCTCTACACAACGCTCCGGCCACGTTCGGCAGAAAGAGTTAAACACACTCTACTCTCTCTCTCTCTCTTGCCTTACTCACATAAGCAATAATGGCACACACACAAACTAATAAAGAGCGAAGAGCACAATACACTCTCACCTTACTTCATGTTCTCAGAATGCCTATGCAATGCAATTCGTGGAAAGCTCAGTAAATCAATCGAGGGAAATATCTACGACATATACAATATCATGAAATGATATAAACTGATACATCCAATAACACGTACTATTACTGCTTGTAATTATCCAAATGGAGATTCATCGACTTTTGCTTAAGTGCTATAAAGAATAGGGTTCAGAACTCTCGACTCGTATCTCTTCAATGAATTTGACATCTTCCATCTATACTAACATTATAAAGAGGTAAATTTTTTTTGGATGTTACAGGTAATCTTTGAACCTACTTAACCAATTTAAAAATTCTTTCACCAGTAGAATGCTACGTTGTCACTGAGTGATATAGGCTATATATACAACTAAGACAAGTTATTTTTAGGATTAAGTTTTTGCGAGACCAAGTACAAAAAAAATTCGTACGTTATTTCGTTGTTAATGCCAAGCTGCTTCTTGAATTTTATTTTGTTATTGTTGTATTGAGCACGCACAATCAAAGACTATTAAATGTATGGACTGGACCAATACACAATTTAAATGATGAGTGGTGTCTCTATTAATGCCCTCCTAGCTGACCACCTCACGAATTATCATTAAAAGTCAGTGCTCCTATCAAGATTATCAGGAATATAAGCCCTCCTAACATGTGTAATGGCACAAGGTTACTCATTAAAGACTTTAAAGACAATTCGATTGTGACGACCACCCTCACCGGCAAGCTGGCAAATATCCCGAGGAGCTCAATGATTCCCACGAATTTGCGCAATATCCTTCAAACTGCTGCAATTTGCCGTGAAAAAATCGTTCGCTATATAAAAAATGAGTAAATACTTTTGAAAATTAGTTATGACACGAACCTTTATCTTTTCCAATTCTTCTTTATTTTGCTTCTTCAAATCAAACAATTTTTTTCCCAATAATTTCACAACAACAACAAAAAACGCAATTCTTTAAAAAAATGTAAAAAAATTTGCTTTGTGTAAATAGTTTTGACTATGGCTGTATATGTAAATGTTTGCAAAACCAAAAAATACCACTAAAACTTCACTTTAACAGTAAATTTAAACAATGAAAACTACTTATACATTCAAAAACATAGAAATGCAGTTATATTCTTTCACTCATTTCGAACACACAGGGTATGCCAGAAATCAACAATATCCCTTGGATGGAAATGTGACCTTAGTTAAAGTGTCTTAGTTTTCAAGATAATGGCACTTTTAAGAATTTCTAAAAAGTAAACCAATAAAAATTTGGATTTATTGTATTAAAAAATCTGAAATAATAAAAAAGTACAGTATACTTTATGGGGTAGCATTTTTATAGAACTTTGTTGATGGTCTGGGATTAGGCTATGTTAATCAGACCGCTCGTGAGTTCACCTAGAAGCCTTGTGACACATTTTGATCCCTGAATCCGCGAACAGAGCCAGGGCTCTCCGGTGGATATTTTGCCAATATATATTTAATTTAATTATGACAAAATACTGTCAACAGAGAACATTAAAAATACTTAAAATAAAGCCTTACAACTAATTAAGCAAAAAGAAAGTAAATCTGTCTCTGACCCGGTGGGGAAAATTTATTTGCTAAATAGCTAGCTATGCCCCTACTCACAGCAGGTATGGTCAGAGACAGACATTAGACACCCCATCCAAAATTGTGCGTCCAGATTCTGTCACGGTGGATGGAGAATCGTAGGTGTTGCAAGACCAGAGCGTTGATAGCGTTGGGCGAAATCTCAGGAGAAAGGATGTGGTAAATTTTGTTATAATTATCACATAATACACGAAATGGATCATGTGAGGCAAAGTTAGTTGTGCACCTACCTAGAGAAAGAGGAACAAAATTCCTAGTAGTACGACTAGGGACACAGAAACTAAGTTGACTCAAAAGCCTTGCTGAGTCAACAATACCAGTAATAAGTTTATGAAGAAAGCTTATTCCTAAAGAAATTCGGCAAAGAAAGATCTATAAGAAGAAGCCTGCTTGAGTAAGAAGGCAAACGTACACTAGGGTTCCAATTTAAGCCCCGAAGTGCAAAAAGAAGGAATTGCTTCTGTACCGATTCAATACGGTCTTGATGTACTTTGTATTGAGGGCTCCAGACGCACGAACAGTATTCGAGTACTGGGCGGACTAGAGAGATAAAAAGAAGCTTTGTAACGTAGGGATCGTTAAATTCTTTAGACCATCTTTTAATAAAACCCAAAATACTTTTAGCTTTATTAACAGTTGATGAAATGTGATGGTTAAAGCTCAGTTTAGGGTCAAAAATGACTCCGAGGTCACTGATGGTAGAGACACGCGCTAATGAATTGTTGTCGATCGTGTAAGAAAGAAGATGAGGTTTCAGGCGATGAAAAGTCATAAACATGCATTTTGCGCAGTTAAGCTGAAGAAGATTGCATGAACACCATGAATGCAGTGATGTTAGATCATCTTGCAATCTGACTTGCGAAAGGATATCATTAAATAATTTAACGGCTGTTTAACGGCTTTTCACTCCAACAACGTTTGACCAATTAGCATGAAAGTTGACATGTATATGTATTTCTTCATGAATAATGTTTGTATGCTATCCACTTTGTTGCAACTCGCAAGTTTTTATATATTTTCATATTGTTTTTAATAATAAGTTCATTTATTTTGACTCTACTGTAAGTTCATTATGCTACCACACAAAAAACTCATTGCTACAGAACTCCGTTTCTGTTTGATCATGTTTTAAAGTTTAACGGTACGGATGGCGCGAATCTATATGTCACTCTATCGAAACGAGCACATTAGAGAACAAGCACAACAACATTCAAAAATGCTTGCTTTCGTTAGTAGCAAAAAATTAAACAAACGTGAGTGGACAAAATTAGAGCGAGAAAAGAACAATGACTACAAAAATCGCACACTAACATTATGACGCACAGTGGTTCAGAAGTGCAATTCTGTGTTTTTAAATGTCTACAAGCTGTAATTTTCAACCGATTTTGATTTTTTTGGTCTAGAATTAAAGAGCGTAAAATTTGCAAGAAACGTAAGGAAGCCGTTTTTTAATTTATTTATTGTTTATTTGTTTAAATTTACGTTAAAAAATTTTAATATAATTTGTTTATAACAATTGTAATTTTTACTCCTGAAGTGTAACTTACAAATTATTAAGAGTGTCAATAAAAAAGATGGATAAATTAAGAAAAAAGTAATTGCTTTCGAAAATAAATAAAGATATATTGAATTTGTTAACATAATTTGTTTATAACATTTATAAATTTTCTTAACGGACACGTATAAATGTCTTTTTTATCAAAAAAAAATGTATGATACAAAAATATCTCATTTAATACAAAAGTTCACTTAGCAGATATAGTGTATTTTTTAATTGTTTATAACAATTGATTTGGCAAACCAATGATTTTTTAAACCTTGTTATGTTCATTTTCGTTAATTTTAATTAAGATTCTGCTAAAAAACAATTTTTTTCGCAATGGAATCAAGAAAAAATGCAAAAAAAATTTTTTAACGTAAATTTAAACAAATAAACAATAAATAAATTAAAAAACGGCTTCCTTACGTTTCTTGCAAATTTTACGCTCTTTAATTCTAGACCAAAAAAATCAAAATCGGTTGAAAATTACAGCTTGTAGACATTTAAAAACACAGAATTGCACTTCTGAACCACTGTGCGACGGGGCCGCAGCAACGCGAGCCAGGTTATGCTAGTATTATATATAACTGCTCGATGCATCTCCACAAAGCCCTGATTTGAACACAATTGAAAATTAGTGACCTTTACAAAAAAAAAAGTACCAAACGGTTTACCTGATTCGAATTATACATGAGGAATGGCAAACCGCAGAAATACGTACAACCTACAATACCTTATTGGATCTATGCAAAGAAGGAAGGAAAATCTTAATTCCAGTCGTTCAATGAAAAATATTAAAATTTCAATTGAATGACAATGAGAAATATGAAAAATCCTAGTGAAGATGGAAAGATAGACAGATAAAATTTGCCAAAAAAGAAGTGCAAGAAGGATGAAAGGAAGAATCAAGGGACAATATAGAAATGTGAACTTTTAAAAGAAAGACATGTAAACAGATGAATAAATGAACAAGCGATAGACAGATAGACAGATGGATAGACAGTTAGACTGAAAGATAGCAAGGGATATAGTACAGAGGATGGTGATGATGATGATGATGAAGGCGAAAGCGATGATGATGAGAAAAGCAAAGACAAGAAAAAAGGAAAGGAATGGAAATAGAAGTTTATGTTGTTTTGTGTTGCAGGAAAAAACAAACCATTTGTCAGCGCAAGGACTCTGCACTAAACTAAGCATGAATGCATGAAAATAATATCCTTAACTTGGTCAGTGCATCAATAAAACACACACACGCACACACACACATTCACTTATTCAAACAAAAAACAATAAAAATACATATATGCATGAACGAAATGTTGTCCTAAAAGTATCTGAAATACGTTCATAATTGAAGCAAAGAATGTTATAAGATATTTCGCCAACTTCTAGCTCAATAACACTAACAATATTGAGTATTTGTGACTTACGTTCAAATTTTATTGCAAACTGTGTGCGAACTAGAAAGTGATTTTGAAATTTGGAGAACTTTGAAAACTGCTTCTTGTAGAGTAGAAAAAGCTTTACTTCGAAATCGATCAGGATAAGTTTAACAGACTATTGGATTTTTAATTGTTTCTTTCTTCCAGGACTGCTTCGATGGAATCTTGTTGAGAATTACTTAGAAGATGCAATGAATCTAATAATAGAGAATAATGTCAACGCGGAAGTATGAATACGACATGAATACTTTTGGAAAACACCTCGCTCATACAAACATGTATGTGAATACATACGAGTATTTGTGAATCTTAGACCAAAAATAGTCACTAAAGGAATTGCATTGTAGACATTGGATATTCTTAGTTTATCGAACGAAGTAAAACTTACAGAACAACAACACAATGATGTGGATAACATGATGGAGGTGCAACAATTGCAAAAGAGATTGGTGTTGGCAAAAAGGATATATGTACTTCAAGATGTGAAATACTTTACAAAGGTGACAATGAAGTGGAACAAAACCATTTCGATTGAAAAAAACAACAACAACAACAACAACAACAGAAAGGTACATAGTTGATAGTAATAATGATGATAAGATGATAATGTTAGTAGTGATGATGGTGATGACAATGATGACAAACATAAAAGGAAAACATTGACACAGCGTTTCTTTATCTATCATTCTAGTGGACCCAACATCGTCTAAGGCCATGACAAGGCCATTGAGCATACTAGAATATGGGGGTCCTTTTGGAAAGAAGGGAATGCTGGCTTGATTTGGTTACGTTGAAGATAATGGTTTCTTTCGGAAATTCTGTTAATCAAAATCTTCTATAATATCATACAAGTCTATTTGATTACGGGTATCACTTTTTATGCACTTAATTGACAAAATACTTAGTCGTTCATGCAATATTCTTGTTTGCTATTCCTTTTAAAGGTTACAAATACAAAGGGTGCCAATGGGACCCTATTGCTAAGCCTACGCTGTCCGTCCGTCGGCCAGTGAGCTTTATCTCATGAACCGTTATAGATAGACAGTTAAAATTTCCACAGTGTATGTAATTTAATTGCCGCTATAACGACAAATAATAAAAATAAAATAAAGTTAATTAATTAAAGGGGAAAAAACGTGCTTTTATCTTTTATTTCCTATTTCAGTTAATTTTTTTTTTTGTAGTATAACTTCAGACAGAGGTACAACCCTTACGTCCGACGAAAGTAATCAAAAAGTACATAGTGTGACTCACACTTAACCAATGAGTATACTCTTCATGCACTGAATAGTATTATAAGTATGTTATGTCATCGCAGACTTCATAAAGTATATACTATATTGTTAATCAGCTCGATGAGACGAGTTGGTTAAGCTATGTCCATCTGTCCGTTTGTAGTATGTATGCAAACTAATCCTACAGTTTGAAATTTTGCACATAGGTTTATTTTTACCATACACTGCACATTTGTCGGAATCGGACCACTAGGAGAGGTACCTTTCATACAAACCCAAACTCAAATTCAAATTAATGTTCTTATTATAAAAACTTTTTTGGGTTTTTTGACTTATCAAACTGAAATTTGGACACTATAAGTTTCCGATTCATTTTCACAAACCTAGTCACCTAGTCAATTTCATGACCCTAGAGTTACCGGGAGGTGTACTTCCCATACAAACCCAAATTAAAATTAATGTTCTTATTTGAAAAAGTTTTTGGTTTTTTGACTTAACAAACTGACATATGGACACTATGAGTACCTAATCCATATCCACCAACCATCTTAATTTCATGAACCTAGGATTACCTGGAGGGGTTCCTCCCATACAAACCCAAATTCATATTAATGTTCTTATTAGAAAAACTTGGTTGTTTTTTGTCTTATCCAACTGACATTGGAACACTGTGAGTGTCTGATTCATATTAATCAACCAAGTAAATTTCAAGATCCTAGGATTACTGGAACGTATTTCTCCCGATATGTGTGCTCAATACGCCATCTATTGAAATTTAGTATAAAATGCGCCTTCTATATATATTCACAGGAGCGTGAAGAGTACAACATCTTTGGCATAGCCAAAGTTAACCCCCTTTTTGGTTTTTATTCTCTTCAGCTGTGCTAATGAGCGCTCCCCACCACAATTGGTAACCTCTAAGCCAAGGAATATTCTTATAGCAACTTCAACATGTGGAAAAGTTTCTTCTTTATTAGGTTATGTAAGATTGAGATACTTAAATCCGCTGACTCCTTTGCTAAGTTCTTTAAATATTGTCTTAAATAAAATCATTCTATTTTGAGCTTACATATATCCGTTCTGCAAATTCTCTGCATTTTTTGTTTTTTGTTCAACTTATCAGAATCGATTGTTGTTATCAATTTCAGGAATAAACGTATCTATTATACACGAATGTATAATTTACCATTCAAGCGTACAGTCTCTGATGATCCTTAAAAAATTGATGCTTGAGCTGCGAACTCTTTATTGACATCGCATTGTTCCGAGATGCGTAAAGCTTTGTTGCAACGTCCATGGTCATAGTGCTATTCTTTTAACTGAAGCTTGTTTCATTCATAAATCCCAAAAGATAATTCCATATCTCTAATAGAAGAATAGTCACAAATTTCTCCTTATTGCTTCTTTTTTTTTTTTTGCAATGCTCTGGGTTTTGTTTTTGTTTCGCCTGGTTGATTGATGTCACTTACAATTGATTGATTTAATACATTTAGTTTCCAAGAAAGACTTTTGGACTCAAATTGCAATCAAATGCTTTGTCATTATATCCCATTGTTTGATCGAATCTGACAAAAAATTGGATAAACTGAAAGTATGCTACTGCTGCAGAAACACACTCAACAACCTGAACACCCATTAAATTAAGCGAATGTGCCGCACTTGGGACAAAACTGGCAAATTCACATTTCATTGGGTGGACCATAGTTTCAGAACCGCTGTTCTAGAAGACCTTAGAATGAATGATGATGAAATAATCTGAAACCTGAAGAAAGAAAGTAGCGAATAAAAGTATGTAAGCCGTCAAAGTCTGACAATGGAGGGACTTTCTTTATGTCCTATATTTTGTTTTTTTTCTTTTTCGTCTTCTTCTTCTAGTATGTGGTATAAGTTTAAAGAAAACATACACACACACACACAAACACACACAATATGTACTTATATAAAGATAAGACACAAGAATAGATTTTTACTCGTAAAAACAAAATGTCTTTGTTCTTAATGCAATTGTGCGCACAAATCCCAATCAGACATATGTATGAATATCTATACGTGCAAGACTATCATATATGTAACATACATATGTATATGTATATGTAAGTGTATATGTTTTAAAGGTTTCTGTTTACTTATTTATTGCATTGTCTCTTATACCATACTCACCACTTATATTCTTATTTTTACTTATTGAATGTGGCAATGACAATGACGACGACAACGACAACAACTAAGATTGCGGCAGATTGGAACAAAGTATAGTATTTTCTTTCTTTGTTTGTCTCCCTTTAATTTTTTGAGTTTCATTTTTTGTTCTAGTTGTCCAATGACTTAGGTAGGTGTGAATGTAGTATGTGTAAGTGTGTGAATGTGTGTTGTTTGTATGAAAAAATTTTCGCCAAAAACAAAAATAAAAATTGTAGGTCAATTTCGTTGACCCAAAAACTCGTATACAATAAAAGCAACAGTAACAACCAAAACTAAAATGAAAATGAAAATGAAAATAATGCAAGAAACAAAAAATAAGCAAAAACCAAAAGTGAACATAAACATTAAGAATTTGCACATTCTTGGAATAGCCGTAATAATGAACGCGTCGAAGCTTCTTTGTCTTTACAAAAAATTCTCAAACGAACTAAGTAAATTTAAAAACAAATCAAAAATAAATATTTAGAAACTCTACCCCTAAAAGTATACTTTGATTTTGTATTTCAAAAAATTTTAATACAAAAAATCCAAATATTTATAGATTTTTTCAGTTGTTTTCAATGGTTATAAGAACTATTCAATAGAATGTCTTAGTACTTATATTGTAATCAATAGCGGAGTTATAAATTTTAAAAATTTGAATCTTAGAATATCAAATTTTGTAGCTGTGGCACTCGAAAAACTAAGATCATTATCTCGAAAACTAACACACTTTTACTGAGGTCATTTAGTTATTCTGGCTAGTTATGAGCTGAAATTACTGCATTGATACGAGTATTCTATCGAAATATTAAAATTTACTGATAAATTGCAGATTTTGTTAATGGATCTGACGGATAGTTCGTTTTCACAACATGTCTTACAAACGACACGGAAGGATTTTAAAAACAAATTTAAATAAAGTATCTCTATTTTCCACCACCAACACTGGTGTACGGCAAGTTTGCACTCTATCCCCGCTCCTTCGTGCTGGATGACGTCATGAACAGCCTCACGCAGTATAAGAGAACTGACATTATGTGGAATCTCACACGGCATCTTGAGGACTTGGACTTTACCGCTGATATTTTGCTCCTCTCGCACAAATTCTCCGATATGCAAGCGAAGGCGAACAACTTAGTCACACTGCCATGCATCGTTGGACTAGAGATAAATATTGCAAAGACTAAAGCCATGAGAGTCAATCACTCCAGTACAAGCCATATAATGATTGACGGCAGTGCGATTGATTTCGTAAAAAGCTTCTGTTACGTCGGTTGCACAATATCAACAGACGGAGGAACTGAAGCGGATGCTAACTGCAGGTTGAGCAAAGCAATGGCAGCATTTGGCCGATTAAAATCGGTTTGGGCAAATTCCCAAATCTGCAGACGCACGAAATTGCGAATATTCTCCACATGCTTGAAATCAATGCTACTATACGGAAGCGAAACATGGTTGGTCTCGAACTCCATCACACAGAGACTTCAAGCTTTCGTCAACAAGTGTTTAAGGATCATTTGCAGAATATTCTGGCTTGACTCTATTGCCAACTAGGCACTACGGCGTCTAACAAATGAGGAGCCTATACTGAAACAGATTAAGCGTAGGAAGTAGCGCTGCATTGGCCACACGCCAGAATCACGAGATTGTCGCTTGAATGGAACCCGCAAGGGAGCAGAAGCCGCGGCCGGCCAAGGAACACTTGGAGAAGATCAACCTTGCGGGAACTAGCTGATGTCAATATCACATGGGATGGCGCTAAAACAACAGCCCAGAATCGTCTGCGATGGAGAAGCCTTAGTTGAAGGAAAAATGCTAACGGCTTCCCCGTCACCGAATGCTCCTGTCAATGGTACTTGCATAAACATGAAACTAATACATCACTCAATAAATTCGTAGGATGACATATAGATGGTGCCACTATTGACAAATCCATATGATTTTTAGGAACTTTCAAACAATACGTGTCAAAATTGTATGACAATCTGGCATTTACTTTAGAAGTTACAGACGTTTTAGTGAACCAACTTTTCTCCTTTTCAAAACATTGTAAAAATTTGAATTGCGTGTGTGATTAATTGATTGAAAGACGACTAGTTCCATGTTATTTATGCTCTCGCAAGTCTTTCTTTACTTTTATCATATTTTTCTCTTTTGATCTGTAAGGTACCATTCATTAAGCTATTTTTAGAAAAAAAGATAGAACTAAATCGATTACCGTTATATTTTATTTTTAATTTCTTTTCAAATTCCATTAAATAGGTGTTTTTTTTTTGTTTTTAAACTAAAATATTTTGAATATTAAAAACTTTTTTATTATTAAACTAATTTATTATGAATTTGTTGATATTTCTTTATATGAATTTAATGTTTCAGATTTTCAATAGCATAAACAACATTAGTAGTAGTGTAATAACGTAAACAAACTGTATGTGCTCGCTTCAGTTTGGCCACTTGCCATTAATAGACAGACCGCTTTTGCTTATTCTTACGACGTGAAACTCGACTGGCTTCATTATTTTTTGCACGATCCAGCCATGATTTACGTTCGTTTTCGTCTAAGGTGCTTAGGAAATTTGGATCAGGTAAATCACTATGTTGTTTGGAAGGACGACCACGTCGCTTCTTATTCGATGTAGATGCACTGTTACTTGTATAACGATATTGAGATGTAGAACAATTTGAGGATGCTGGCAATGTGGATGCAGTGTTGAAACTGCCCGTGAAAATAGTATTATTTGTGTACGTTGTGGATGATGTTGCTGAAATGCTGCTATGTGGTGTGTCTGAGGCGTAGACTTCGACAAATGTACTGATATTGGTTTTGGCTTCATCCACGGCGAACTCTTCGACAATGCTATCGATGAGAATTTGTGTGATTGATTCGGTGGATGAATGGTTGCTATTTTGGTTAAGCAAATACTGTGGGATAGAATAGAAGAAATGCTATAATAAATTGTATAATGTAACCGAAATTCTATTTGAAACTTACCTCTCCGAACTCATGTGTTTAGTGGCATAGCATTGTCATTGAAAGAAGTGACTGTATCTCAAAAACTAGACTTGATACAAAAAAAAAACAAAGAGCAGATTCGAAATCAGCGACCTCGAATTAGTACATAACCAAGTACATTCATGTGACAAAAATGTCATTGATCAGATGTACTATTTTCATTCTGCACGGCAACTAACCAAATGTAAATGAGCCTTTAAAGTGGCACATCAAATTCTTTGCTGTCTCCTCTTCTACACTGATACATTATTTCATAACTCATTAATGTCTTGTCCTAAAAGCCAGAGACTATATTAAAACCTTTCCGAGTTAGTTCTAGTATTTTTTGTGTTTTTATTTTTTTTTTTTCCGAAGAAAAATGCTAGAAAGCATGAAAGTTTGTCATCAGTCAATATTGGTAGGAGTTACTTTTGTTTGAGCTCGCATAATAAGTGCTAGCATACTGTTTTTACTTCTCTAAGAGCATAACAGAAAATAATTCAGAGAAGATTATTACATCTTATGTATAGCCAAAGATAACCTTTTTTCTGGTTTTTATTAGATTTCTGTAGGTAATAAAATATTTAATATTTTTACTTAGTTTTGTCTAATCCGATCTCTTGAATTGGTTAGTTGAATCGATTGTGGTATTGCCGATTGCTGTCAACAAAATTATAAATGTCAAAGATATCGTTTCTGGTTAAGCAACTCGAAGGAACGACATCAAAATCCAGCAAAGCTTTATCTAGAATTGTGAGTCACAGTCTTTTATACCAAGTCTATTAATTTTATTTAATTTAATATTTGGTTTCTAAGTGATTACAATCAAGTTGGTGTTTATTACTATAAGAATTAATATAAATTACAACGATTTTTATAAAAGAACAATTATTAATAACAATGAACAAGTTAATAAAATGTTAAAAAATTTGTAGTTAAATGAGCGTAAACATTTTGTTCCATCAAAGACATTGAAAGCAACAAACCAGACTAACAGAAGAGGCAACAAAAAACCAGTCTGAACCGCCATACCATCACGTCAATCGCCTTTTTTATGCAGCTTCAGCACAATTTATATCACTGTCATTGCTATCTGAGTCATCATTAATATTCAGGCGTTCAAAAAGTTCCAAGTTTGGTTCAACTAGGCAGAAATAGGTGTTTTCTACCGTCTGAATATCACCAATTCGTTGTCCCATCTGAAGCAATTGCCAAATTTCATTCTTTGCCTCCCATGTGGCTTGAGCGGTCATGGGATCAGGTATTAACATCTGAAGAATTTCCTCTACTCGAATCGGTTGGTCTGCTTCTTTGAGAACATCTTTAATTCGGACATATGTTATATCCGTTAATGGAGCCGCTGCCATTTTAAAAAAATTTACTTTTAAGAGCACACAGATCGTTCAATAATAATGTTTGCTTTTTACTGAATTACTTCAGTTGACTAAAATACAAAAATCATAGGTTACTAAAGTTTCATAAATTGTTTAAGATCCACTCAAATCGAATTTAAGACATATATTTGTTCATATATAAAATCAGATTCCAAAAAGAAAGTTTAAGTTAATGGTTTTATTCGAGTAAAAAGTTGCATGCAGAATTAAAAAATCCGGAAGAATATTATTATATAAAAATAAATATCATATTTACCAATTTTTAATGGTTTCAAATTTTTTTTTTTTTTTTTTTTTTGTAATATTCCAAATACTCCAAACTTTGCAAAGAGGAGAATAATACAATATTTCCAGGGTTTAAGTTCTTTGTTAACTGCATTTGATGTTGCTAATTATGCACAATCACCAATATAATAATGGAAAAATCGCACATATCAGAGTAATACAACCCAGAGTGCGATTAAGGTATATTTCGATCCCTAGGCAGGACGACCAGTCATCAGAAATAAGCAATAGTATCGTTTTGATATTAAATTTCATCTACATACAATCCTTAGAACTTTTAGTACTTTTTCATCAAGATCCGTCATGGGACCTCCTAGGTTCATCTATGATGACCTGAAGTCAATAGGCGCTTACCTGTAATGCTTCTATAGATAACCTCATACAAGCCACGGAATTTGACATTATCACTAAAGTGCTCATGAAATGATACTTGTAGTTAAGGCTACATCATTCAGTAGTCTGCATTGATAATGGTCACAGACGTTCACAACTAAGACACTACTACCTAGTACTATTCTACATTAAATTGAAAAAATCAAAGACATAATATTTTGGTTGTTGACAGAATTGAATATATTTTCTTTGGTTTTCTTTTTGTAATGCAACTTGTTTATTTGTGTTCTTATGTGTTTTGTTTTCCGTGTTATTTCAATATGATAGAAAATATATATAATATTATACTGTTACTCCTCTTCTTTACCGTCATCCTCTTTTCCACCATCTTTATCTTCATCATCTTCTTGGAGGAAATTAACAATTGCATCCAGGGAGTAAAAAACTGTACCGCCCACTGAATGAATGTCACCAGCTGCTTGTCCGGTTTGAAGATGGTGTAATATTGTGTTTTTTGCTTCCTGTTTAGCAGCTGGTGACATTTTATGACGCCTTAGTGTTCTTAGGATTTTTCCAACTGTGGCAGGTTCCATTAGTTGATGTAAAACGTGTAACACTTCTGCATATCTGATAGACATTTTGAGTAATTTTGTAATGAAAATGAAAATATGTATTGTTGAAATTTTTTACTTATAAAATCTAATATATGTTTGTATTTGTGTAATATTGTACTAAGTATTGTAGTCATAAGTCGTAGGCTGCTTGTTTCTACGACTGACTGTGATAAACATAGGTTACTTAGGGTTTGTTCTAAAATCTCTAACTAACCAAAAAGGGGTATTAGGCATTTAGTGTTTGTGTCACAACACATTTTAGTGTTGAAAATTGCGGTATCTTCGCGGGTATTAGATTACATCGATGTTTTACACGTATAAAGTAAATATCATACATTCTAGTTAGTTACTTCACGGGTCATTGCAACCTAAGGTATCATCAAAATAAGTTAGGTCTTTCCGACACTGATGTATGCCGATTTTGTGAAATGGATAAAGAAAGTTCAGAGCATATACTCTGCAAATATCCTGCACTCGGTAGACAAAGACTTCACCACCTTGTTTACACTGTTGTTAATTCACACAAATTGTGGAACAACAAACCCCAAGTAATGTTAAGATTCATCAAAAGTCTAAACATATAGGGTTTCTATAAAATAAGGCCATGTACAATAGATCTTATTGGTCGCTGTGCTTTCAGGCCCGCTATTATTATTATTATTAGTTAAAATTGAACACTACAGGAGTGAACACCGATGGAACGTGCCAAACAGCAACGGAAGTTTAATAATCGCATAATTTCTCGAAGAACAAACGTGAATTGCTTACCTAGATCATGCGATTTAACAGCATTAGATTTCTTTTAATAGGGTTTCTTGATGACTAAAATTTATGCGAATGAACCTCCAACTATTCAACTCACCTCAAAGACAACATTATAGAACAAAAATCACTCTAATTGATGTAAATGAATGTATGGCTGTCAAGCCTGCCGAGCTAGCAGAACAACATTCTTTTTTCATTAAATTGCAATAAAAATAAATAAAGATTTCATTCAATACTCGAAGTGCTTTTCTACGCTCCCGACGCACAGTGGTCGCTGCCATAGGCCAAAAATAATAATAAATAAAATCAAAGTCAAATTTTTGTTTCCAAATAGGGCATATCTATCTCATAAAAGACTAAGCTTTTCAAAAGTAAAGTTGTTTTTGTTTCATTTTTACCGTACTCCTTAAACTTCAAAAGACAGAGAATATTGTAAGTTGGATCTTGCAGTGTGAGCAGCTTAAAAGTGAAGTGCAACTTTGAAAAATTAAAAAAAAATATATAAAAATTTTATTAATTGCAATTATTTACAATGAATATTGAAAAGAAAGATATTAGCTTATTTATAAATAGTTTAAGTGCTCTTCACTTGTTGTGTATGTTTTTTAAAATTAATGTTTTACCAGTACCTTTGCCAGCTAAAATTTCAACTATGTCAAAAAATACATTGATTCAGGGATCTCCATAATGTCACTTTCCAAGGTTTTTATTTTATATTTTTTTTCTTTGAAGAAAGAGAAAAAACACAGACATTTAAATGATTTTTTCCTTGTCTAACGAAGCAAAAGTACATTGTTTCTTATGAGTGAGCACACACCAAACAAAGTAGACAACACAAAATACATGTTTTTCTTTGAATCATTTTATGACTGGTTGTCGACATGTCGCAAATACATGGTTTTCTGTGAATCCATTCTATGATTCGTTGTCGACATGTCGCAAATACACGTCTTTGCATATTGACTAACACATAAGTACAAGCAAGCTGCTTCGTTGTCAATAATTGTGTTCTTCCGTTTCATTAAGTTCCGCTTGATGAGTTTCTTGCCTTATTACTCAAAGACGTTTAGTCTGATCCGGTGTGTGTTTTCAGCCTTATAAATTTCTAACAGTTGGGCAACATGGAATAATAAAAATGCAGTACTAACGCAGTACAAATGCACCGATAGTTCTAGAAGTACCCGACCTGACAAAGAAAACACACAAAATTTGTATGCCTCTGCATAGTCTCCTTTTAGCTTGACACACTTTTCCTTTTTTCTTTTATTGTAAGAATCTTCGATCTACTCAAATTAACTGTCATCCACAGACTCTATCTCTTCATTATTTCCACATTTTCTACCACCGATCCATTTATTCATATTTGCAAAAAGAAAATAGTCTGTAGGTGCCAAATTTGAAGAATAAGGAAAGTGAGGAAGCAATTCAGCACAGTCTTCTGGAAACAAATTTTTGTTTTTATCAATCAAACGCTGCAATATAATCGCATAATACTCGCCATCGAATGTTTTTACTTTCTACAGATAATCAAAAAAAAAATGTATACAACGACCTTAATCCTAAAGGGAGAGAGAGGCAAAGTCCAAAATCATTGGAAAAGAAAGGCACGTGGCACAAAAATGCGTCTATAGATGCCACACACAAATCGTCTTGATGACCTCCGGATATATGGAAGTCATTAAAAAATGCGGTAGAGCTAATCTGTATTGATTGACAAAAATACATACATATGTATATATGAAATGTAAAAAAAAAGTGGAAAACACATATGTCAGAGCATTAACAACAAATCTGCATTCACCATAAAATCTAACATATTTCGTAGATGTGAATTGTCATTTACAATGAATTTATGAAGTATCCTTTGGATATTGTAAGAAATTTTAAACTTCTCCTTACAAAAATCTCATCAATACTCAAAGTGTTTTATGGCACCAATCTTAAAATATTATTTCTTTTAGAGGTCATTCACACCGAACGTGAATCGATTCTATGTTGAATCGTCCATTGAATCGGACAACAACCACAAGGAAAACTGGCAGATGTTGTTGTAGAATGAGAATCGACTCAGGTAGATTCAACAATGGAATCGGCTGTGAATCAAAACAGTGTTGCAAAATTTTCGGTCATGGCAAAACTTGTCAAAGTGTGTATAAACAGTTCAGTTCTTCATGATCCATAATAGCCGGTCTGAATGCAAATGCGATTCGCAATGAATCAGTTCGGTCTGAAGGGCCTATTAATGAAATATTTGGAAACGTTGTGGAAATTATGAAAAAAAGATTGAACAGTTTTGCTTGTGAAACATGCATGTACTTCTCCAGGTAGTTGGGAAACCTTTGTTGTAACATATGATGTTAGTATACGATAATAAAAGCCTATTTAACTAACTAGGACCAATATATAGGACTTAGATTATATACTCTATGGGATCTCCGATACAGGTAAGAATAGAATATTCTTTAAGTTGTTAATTACAATCAGTTTTCAAAGGATTCTTTATCGAATGCGCCTACTTCTAAATCCAAATTAATTTTAAATTATTTACGAGTTGGATAAAAAATCTATAATCCTCAAAAAATTTAAACAATAAAGAAAAAATCAACCAACTTTTGAAACATAATTCTACAATATTGGTGATCGTTCACATATTTTAAATCTGAAAATACAAGTATTTGTCACACAAAATATATATAAAATTTGATTTGATTTCAAATTTCCGGTCTCACATCTTGTGTTCACTTGCATTTTTAAGAGACTATGGCTTCAATAAATGCAAAACCAATGATTGGATTGATTGCAGTTGCGCTTTGTCTATATATTAGGGATTGGCGATTGTTCACCATGAAAAAACCGGCTAATATAATTTCAGCATTATTTATTATAAAGCTAATGATAAGCTTTAATAAACTACGCGGAAAAATATCTTGGATTCCAGTACGATGTGTGCTCTTTGAAGGATGTATCTTTTTACTGGCAATTGATTTATGCGAATATTTAATTTGCCATGTGTTAGGCAACCTTATTGAACATGTGTTATTGCATGGACCCATTGGGGAATTTATACGTGTGCTTAGCCCAAGAATTTTTGAATTGTTTTTACCAAAAATTATATATGTGATTAAGTTATTTTTCGCTGTTTATGGTTGTTACAAAGAACTGTGGACATTTGTGCGTCAAAGTATTGCCAAAGACAATGACGGTCATCTATTGCAACAGACCATGACAAGCGCGTGTCTGCAAACCGTCGGTGGCAGTGACAAGAAACAAGGAAATACAAATCGTAAGCGTCAACGTAATCAACGTTCTTCGAAACGTCGCTAAAGTCCACCACGAATCAAAAAAATCAGCCGAACTCGTAAAGCTGGTGCCCTGGATGATGTCTGATGCTGGTGTTTATTGCAATCATTTTTTCTTTTTCGAGTTAATTACAAATAAAAATTAACAAAAAATTCAACTTTTTATTTATTTATTTCTAAGAAAACTTCTCTGCAATAATATAATATGCAAGAGAAGCGAAAAAAGTATGGGAAGCTATAGCTAAGAGCCTTAAGCTTACTTAGGGTATAAACATTGGGCCTAGCGATGGAAATTGGTATAAATCCCCTTAAATCTGCTAAATGCACGTACAAATTGAGGCGTGGCGCTTGTCCAGTTATTTCGTATGACTCTAGAATCATTCCTCAGGTGGATCATATTCGATACCTAGGTCTGAACCTGGATAAGCGCCTTACATGGCGCACTCATGTGAAGATAGTCACTGCATGCTGCTATCAAAAGATGAAGAAATTGGAGCGAAAAGTAAACTGTCACTCAACAACAAGTTAATGATTTATAAACAAGTTGTGGCCCCAGTTGCAAGCAGCTCAAAACAAAGCCCTACGACGCATAACTGCTGCACCATGGTATGTTAGAAACACCATACCACACCGTGACCTTAAGATACCAACGGTGATTGAGGAAATAAATTTTTTCAGCAGCCCGAATCCTATGGCTTAGCCGCAACACAATCCGCCGTCGTTTGAAAAGGCTTCACCCCAGCGATCTTCTTAATAGGAGATCTTAATAATACTTAGATGTCATCTTAATCTAAGCTCATGTAAATATCCTGTATATGATTAAACAAATGTATAAAAACCTATTCGGTTGTTTGACATTAAACTAAATAATATCAAAAAAAAAAAAAAAATGGATCCCAAAGAGCAAAAAAATGGAGAGACGAAACAAAAAATGGATTGGGTTGGTAATGATGCGGAAAGAAAAGCATAATATTTCATCCTAGGTATACAAAAAAAACAGTGAGGCATGGAGGTGGCAGCATAATGGTATGGGTCTGTTTTTCGTGGCAAGGCGTAGGTCCGATACATTGAATTGATGGAATAATGCATAGTTCTAGTAGAAACAGTAACGCTACCATATGCTGAGGATAACATGCCGCAGAACAATCACCCAAACCATTCATTGCGATAGCATGACTCCAAGAGCATAATGTTAACGTCCTTCAGTGGCCAAATCAATCCCCAAACCTCAATCCTACAGAAAACCTTTGGAGTCAACGTGAAATGTCAAAGACTGTTGGCCAAAATAAAACGCCGTTATGGGAAAATATTCAAAATATTTGCTACAATATTCCTGTAGAAACTTGTCGGAAGTTAATATCGTCTATGCCCAGAAGAATCGATGATGTCATCAAGAATGATGATGGATATTCAGGATATTAAACGCCCTCTAAATAATTCAATGCAAAACGGGACATGTTAATTGCTAAATTTGTTAGGCACACCTATTATTATTCTGCCCACTTGGAATTGGGTGTATTTTGTGAATTAAACATATATAATTTTTTTTTTATTTTTCAGAATTTGCAAAGCTTTGTCTTGTTTTCTTTAGAAGATGAAGTATGCTTCTGCTGAAAACTAACTGGTTCTTTAAAGAATTATAAAGAAATATATGAAAAGCAAGCTTGTTTCACAAAAAAAATTATCACACCTATTATTTTGTCCAAGTGTGTATGTACATATGTAACTATGAATTGCTTGAGCTGACTAAGCAACTTAGAGTAAATATTAATACAATACAATTAGAAAAGGTATGAATGAATGATACTAGTACAATGCAACAAGAAACAAAAACATCAGCAGATGCATATACATATATATAATTTCATTTTATATATACCATACATAGTATACATAAGTATAAAACGCAAATGCACCTCCTTTACCTTCATTTTTGTGATTTTTTTTTCTACAACAACCCTGACCCAAATTTTCTGTCAATCCTTTTTTTTTTGTTTTTTTTTTTTGTTAAGATAAAAATAAAAGAAAGCACATACATACATACAATATACTTAGAACACAAAAATTGCAGTCATCACTGACCACACTCACTCATTCAGTCAGTCACTCACCGACCAACTAACCAACTCACAAAAATATACATGCATGCATGCATGCACAAATATAGAAAATCACGCAAACGTGCACATGTGCACAAACACACACATACATACACAAATATAAATACACATTTATGGTAGATGCACACAAACTTAGACACATTTAACTTAACTCGAAGTTTAAAACTCAAACGGATATCAAACTGAAGTGAGCGACAATAATTGCATTTGAACGCTTGACTTCCTGTTTCGCATTGACATCGGGGCTGTTGAGTATGTATTTTTTGGATAACTTTGTAGAGCGGGGACAGCGGTCATTTCTATTGGCCATTTGCCATTGACAGATACCCACATATACACACATATATATAATGTATATATATATTCATATATGTATGTATTATCATCATTTGTTATGATTTTTTTGTACGATACTAAAAATAACCCAAAAAAAACACACAACATTAAAATAATATTTGTTCGAAGTACAAAATGATATGAAAGCAATATCCTTAATAGTAAAGCTGATTTTTAGAAATTTTAGAAGAATTTTTACTATTTTCATATACTCAGCAATTGATTTTGG
This sequence comes from Amiota communis, assembly GCA_037043315.1. Taxonomy (NCBI): domain Eukaryota; kingdom Metazoa; phylum Arthropoda; class Insecta; order Diptera; family Drosophilidae; genus Amiota; species Amiota communis. Next base: position 699,247 of record JBAMAV010000054.1, on the reverse strand, counting down.
ATTGTCCTCTTTAATATTACAATATTTTCTATTCTATTCTAATCATTTATGGGATTAGATTAGATTAGTCGCATGAGAGCAGAAGCTGCGATAATTATACGTTCTAGCATCAAGGATCATCCAATTTCCAATCGGATAGAATGTTGGCTTTAAAGTCTTAACGGCTAAGGTGAGCGCTTGGTCCAAACTTCCTGGTTGACAGAGACTGGAACGTCTAACATTGTTTATAAGTAAAAGGTTGTTAATTCAATTATCAACTCAACCAACTTACAACATCCTATGATGTCCTGATTCACTGGACTTTATATTAAGAACCACTCCCCATAAAAGATGCATCATAGCATATGACATTTGCTGCAAAAAAAAAAGGAAAAATCGTTTCTCTCCACTATAACTCGTTGGTGATACAAATATCAATCAAACAGCTGAGATTTGGTCGATTAAAGCTTGTCAGTTGAATTGGGTCCATTGTAAACCATAATTACAACTGCTCCGAAAAGTCCATAAATCAATAGAATATTAAAGATGATCATTATGTATTTAAATAAAGTGTGCAGAAACTTGCATAGATAATAAACTCATAAGATTGGCAAATAAACAGACAAACGAACCTATTACGAAAAAAAAATATTATTATTATTCTATTGGGGGATGTGAATTTGTCTACAACAATGTTAAGTGCAAGAGATCATGCAGTAAAATAGATTAACTGGGCTAAAAACAAGGTGATGCTATCTGTTTGGTGGGATCTGAAAGGAATCGTATTTTTTGAGCTTCTACAATAAAACGATCAATTCTGAAGTGTACTATCATCAGCTGGACAAATTGAAAAAAGAAAAGGGCAGAATTGGTCAATAGAAAAGGTGTAGTGCTCCACCAAAGGTTTTGACAGCTTAAATGGAATATACTGCCACACCCACCATATTCTCCAGATCTGGTACCTCCTCATTATTACCTGTTCCGAACTCTACAAAACTTTTTGCGCAGTAAAAATTCTATTTGAAATGAGGAAGTCACCTGCATCAGTTTTTTACTAACAAAAAACAAACATTTAATGAGCATGGAATCATGCTTCTGCCAGAATTATGGCAAAAAAATATTGGATCAGAATGGACATTATAGAATTCAATAAAATATTTATTAACGACATATAAGATAAGAAAATCGTAAATAAAAATCATACAAAATAATTATTGTCTTCAGAATTAGAGGTGTACGCCAAATTTCAGATCAATCGGTCAACAGAAAGTGGGTGAAATTTGAATTACTAGATTTTACCACAAGATCCTGATCTAAATAAAACCTATTAAAACGAAATTACTTTCCGTGCAACCCAATATTATTATTTTTTTTTTTTTTTTGTCTTGACAAATTAAACTGTTGTACCAATCTAATAATCTGTCTTTTCATTAATTTTTTTGTTTAATAAGCGACCCGAATACGGTCCAACATGGACCTGTTGGACCAACCATGTTGAACCGTGACGGGTCTCTTTACCTATGTCTTCCATGTATCCGGTATTAATCTTAAATCTTTCTGCCCAATTTTGTTATAGACAATCAATTATGAACAAGCAGCTGCCATTTACTTTGGCATATAATTACAGAACTTTGAATGGACAAAAGATGGTCCACAAAACTAAATGTAGAATGGAAGCGAGATTTGTTATCTGGAAACTTCTAAAACATGTGTATAAAAATTATTATGCAATTTCTAAAGAAATCTAAAAACAATAAACATATATAATCATAGTTGCTCCGTTTATTAGATCTATAAATGAACTTCTGATTTTGAGCGTCGATTAAGCGAATTTTTTTTTTTTATAGCATACTAGTAAGTATTATGACTAAAGGATTTGTATTGAGTTTCCGTTAAATGGGTTCGACGTGTCGCGTATTTTCCACAAAAATGACCAACATAAAAATATACGCAGAAGCACACAGGGGTATAAAAGATACTTCTGTGCTGTAGGTTGTGGCAACAGATATTTGAACATGAAGTCAAAGAAGAGAGCAGCGGAGAGGAAGCAACCAAAAAGGACAATTGAACGAAAGGACACAATACGAGTACAAAGAGAAACCGCATAAAACGTTGGTAAACCATTTGGATAAGCATTTTGAGCTAAGCGAATGAGTTTGGCAGCGCTTTACACAAATTGCGCATAAATTGCACAGAATCAGAATCATTGCAATGCATAAATGAAGCAGGGAATCAACGAACGAACAAAAGGACTAAAGGACGAACAAGTGAATGAAAGAACGAACGAACGAAATGAAATGAAATGTTGGCAAGAATGAACAAACGAAAGGACTAAACTTTTATACTACTACAGTACAATACAAACTTATTTACTTACTTACAAAAACGAATCTCTGTACACATAACACATCCAGCAGTACTATGTATTGGACATACTACAATACAATACATGAACATATTGTATGTATTTGTGTGTACGTATGTGTAGTGTAGCAGTTCTGTAGTTGCTTTTATTGTTGTTGTACTGTTGTTGTACTGTTGTCACTGTTATACTAGTCATGTCAAACACACACGGAACGACGTTCAAAAGACGGAAATACATAAAAAGCAGGCAATGAAAACAGTAATACACTCAGTTGAAAGGACAATGAGACAAGCACAGATACACACACACACACACACACACACACAATCAAAGTAAAGCAAATAGGAGAAGAAAACAGTGATCACACATAAGCGCACAAAACCAATTTCCTTTTTATGGCAAATGAAATGAAAATTTCAAATGACCACAAAACTAGATTTCGTTGAAGTTCCAGTTCGAGTTCGAGTCCGATTCCAAGTAAAATTTTGATGTTAATGTTAGTTTTCCTGTTCATTTAGGATGCATCTCTAGTACTCTGATGCTAAAGCGATGAAATGTTGTGTTACAATAAAAGCTGAAAATTTTAGTCAAATCATATTGTCGCTCAGGCTCCTACAGTCTCTCTTTTAATATTGAGTTAATTCCTTCAGAGCCTATTGCTACAAAACTTGGCACTGACCCCTATCAAAAGATTAACCTGCCAGATCAATGTATCAAGCTCAACTTCAAAAACTTTCTATTAAAAGCAGAAGAATGTCTTGGCTTCTTGGGCACACATATCCAAGTCTATGTTTGTCTAAAAATCTTTTCAGTTTTATAAAACAAAACTCTAATATTGAGATACTTCAAAGATTTCATACTAGGCTTCTGTTTAAAATATTTGATGCTCTAGGGTACGTCAAAAACAATACCATTCACCGAGATCTTTGAATTCCATAGTCAAACGAAATCGATAAACTCACAATGAAGCATTTATTGCAACTTAAGTCTGGAACGGAATGGTAAACCTGCAGCTGAGTCTAAGTCTGAAGCTGAAGCCTGAAAAACGAGTGAACAAAATGCGAAGTTCAGCTTCAGAAGAGTTGACAAATCTTGACAAACCTTGACAAATAAAAATAACCTCTTTTATTCAACTAAAAATATCCATAGTTATGATTTTCTGAATGCTTTGAACAATCCTAGTTAGCATTTGTTATTAGGTAGTGAGTGGATAGTGTCTCAATATGCCTATGAAAAAAAGAAAAAAAGCTGTATTTTTGTATTTTTGGCGAACGAGCTAAGAATATTATACGAAGGGTATAAATATGTTTGTGCCAAGAGGAGAAGTTGGTGGGTAAGACCGCTTTACGCAGAAAGGCCAAAGCACAGTTTTTGAAAAACACTTTTTTAAAAATTAAAAATAGCGATGATGGACTCTTATTCAAATACACCAGAATGAATCTGGTCCAGTATAATTTCCAGTTGACTCTTGTGGAAAACAATCTTAAAAAAAATTAACTGTCTTTATGAAATTCGTAAACGATGCCATTACTGAAAATGCCCATACGCCTTAACTTATTTCTAATTAGTACCGGTCAATTTGTTTCTATTAACTATTTTATTATTCTCACTTGTTCGACTTGTGCGCCTTCACATTTCAATTAATAAAATCTGCACACTCATACATACACCTTTATTTATTATATTTATTTCATTGACCCACAGCTCACATATTTTTGCTAACACATGTACCTTAACTTATTTCTGTTTTACTACTTTATTCTTCTCTCTTGTATTCCTTTCTTACGATTATTGCCTATACACATACCCACACATACACCTTAACTTATATCTTCTTTACCAGCTCCTTAACACTTCATTCTCCTCTTTTGCTCTCTTGTATTCATTTCATTCGATGCTTGCCTATACACATACATACACCTTAACTTATTTGTGCTTTATCAGCATTTCATTCTTCTCTTATCATTCTTACAGATTTTTCGTAACGCAATTTTGCAAAACAGCAGCCCTTAATCATTTTCAATGATAAAAGTCAATCAGGAAACCAATTAGTCCGGAATGCCGTTACATTCGTGTGAGTCGCTGTCATCTAAAGTAGCAAGCATACTCATTCGTATGGATGCGTCTATAGTCCGCGAAATAATAATCGAGGTGTGCTATATATTATGTTCGCTACTTTCGTCGACATACATGCCGGCATTCAACACTATTGATTGGCTGACGACAGCCAATGACTTCTTCATTAAATGGCAAATGCCCAACTGCATTGGCAGCATAAATGGAAAACATGTTCAGATAAAGTGTCCACCGAAATCGGAGTCACTTTATTACAATTACAAAGGCTATTTCAGCATTGGGGTAATGGCCGCTTGTGATGCAAACTATATTTTCACTGCTGTTGACGTTGGATCGCATGACAGCCAAAGTGACAAAGGGATGTTTCGACTGTCTAAAATTGGCCAAAAGCTTATAAGCAACGACTTGCTAATACCGCCGGCAGGGAATTTACCGAAATCATTTGAGTCAACACCGCTGTTGAATTGGATTTTTTTTTTCATTTTATTTATCAATGTTGCACAAAACAACTCATCTTCATCCATGCCTTTATCGTCATCGCATTCTAAAAGCTTGGACGGACGAAAGAGTGGATGCAAGTTGAGCCTCAACTGCGTTTGGCTCTTTTTTTTTTGTTCTTTTCTGTGGTGTTGGATAACATATGCCGGTTGATGGTGAAGGGAATCAACTCTGAATTAGATGAGAGACTTCCTATTGTGTCATCGACTCCATGTCCAGACTAGGCTCTTTTTGAATTCTCTCGGTTGTAAGAATTTCTCTACCTCTTCCATTTTTTTTGCATAAAACTTAAAAATTAAACTCACCACTCATTTCCAACTCTGCTGCTATTTCTGTCCATGCACTTTGTTTTTTTTTTTTAATTTTTATAATATTTTTTTTTTTAGTTTGCTGTCTATATTTAAGCTAAGATAATTTAATGCAGTTATCCTAACTTATTGGTTGGGAATTGAGTAGTAGGTTAGAGATGGGTAAATGGCAGGACTTACGCTTCCGGGTAAAGTATATGTCGTTGGTTTTTTGGCATTTAGCTTAATTTTCCATCTATGGAAGTATTTATCATAGATGACAAAAGCATCCTCAAGGTTTTGATGAATAACACTATGGATATGACCAGAGCAGAAGGGGGTGTCGTCGGCGAAGATTACTTTTATAATTAGCGTGCTTTAAATTGTACAAATATTGTTTATTTTTCACCAACAATATCAATTTTGTTACACTTTCATCCATTATCACTTGTGTTTTAAATATCAATCAGCTGTGCTTGTCATTTGAGAGAGTGAGGTGCAGAGAGAGACAAATGATTTGAAGGCAAACTACTTTCACTTCACGGCTTCACATTGCACAGTGGTGGATGCCATAGGCCAAAATTAAAAAAAAAAGTCAAAATTTTGGAGTTAAGATCAACTACACAGTCTCTTATATGAACAAACTTCTCAAATGTAAATTTGTTTTGTTTTGATTCCAACGGTACTTTCTAAAAATAGCATCAAAAATGAGAACAAGTATTCAATCGTTCAGTGAAGTGTCAACAGCTTAATAGTGTGGTTCATTTTTGAACATTAATAACTTTTTAAGGAAGTCTTCAAATTTAAAATGGAAAAATGGATATTAAACATAAAGGTATTGGTATTAAGTTTACGTATTACAATATTTTTTAAGTGTGGCATACTTTTTAGAAAATCCAGTTGTTTCCAAGTACTGTTTTATGTATTTATTTTAAAATTTTACTTAAAGTTTTAGTTGTGTTCCCCCCGAATCCCTTTATGATTTTTTTTTTCTAATATTAGTTCACGTTTCAAAATAATAAAGTGTTCGTTCCAGCTGCCGAGATGTGCCGAGCGTCGTGTAATCTTCTATAGACTTTAAGCGCATGTACCAAAAACAGCTGGGCAAACACAGTAATTTAAAAAGAGGCCAGACATGTTTAAATGTTTACAAGAAGATGTCCTCGACATACGTTTTTTTGTATATTTTCTCTATGTCTAGATCAAAAAATGTGGCAAATTAGGTCTCAACAAATTGCGTTTAAATTTTTTTTCAAATATTATTCTTATTGAAAGTGGGTGGTGTGGGGATGGGTGTAGAGGTGTCAAACTACCCCCAATATCTTATTAAATACTTCTTGTCATATATGTATTTTAACAAATTGCGTTTTAATTTTTTTTTTTTTAATATTTTTCTTATAGAAAGTGGATTCTGTTCTAGGTTTAAGTGTTCGGCGCAGAGAAAACCCAATCGGCTTCATTTTTTTCTGTTTTTCAGTGAGCAGACCGCATTGACATACTGTCTTGACTGTTACTTGCGAACTCTGATTGTTACATCGATACAATAGTGCTTCAAATGAGTGATCTATTTATACATTATTTTAGTAGAATAGCCTTTAAAGCACACGTCATAGAAGCTCATTCGATTGTTTCAACGCACAAGAGGCTAAATCAGGTGAATACTGTAGATGATGCTAGCAATTAAATATTTTCTAGTAACTCTACAAGATATTCTTTCAGGTCTGGAAGCGAAAACCAGTGTGCTACAGGGGCTAAACGAGCCAGGCTGAGGTATACTATATATTTTGACACCCAGCAAAATCCCTCTGGTTTACTAAAATCATTTAAATTAAATAACATTTATTGAAATTGTTTAATCATTTTTTTTATTTGTTTTTTTTTGGTTTGTTTTTCATTGATTTTTTTAAACATTTATTTAGACTATTTTTGTATAATTCTTATTTATTTGTTTGTATTTGTTTTCTGTATAAACTTTTTATGTTTTTTTTTTTTTTTTTTATTAAAAATTAATTACAAATTAAGTTTTCAGCTAAAAGTTATTTTTCATCTTTTCATATAACTGTATCTTCTTTTCTTTCTCTTTTTCACTATTCATTTTTTTTTTTTTGTTTGTTTTTTTTTTTTCATTTATTTTTATATATAATAAATAAAAATTAGAATTTATTTTTTTGTGGGCCATCGTCGTCGTCTTTGTTTGGTCGCCGCTTCATGACTCATTCATGCTATTTTTTTTTTTTTTTTTTGTATTTTAATTTTTATATACTATTGTATATAATTTCCCATTCCCAATTTATTACCATTGTTTCTGTGTGTGTGTGTGTGTGTGTGTGTGTGTGTGTGTGTGTGTGTTTGTTTTTTTTTTTTTAATTAAAACTTATAATAAAGATTGTAATCACAATCAAAAATGTATGATTGAATAGCAGATACTTATAATAGTCTTCAATCCATTTTACATTTGCTGTAGTCCCTCCTTTTATCCATATTCAGAACAGGGATTTGAATTGTGCATCGGAGACCCCACTATCTTAGTATGGAGTATGGAACAAATACTCTGTCCGCTTTTATCTAAACTTGTTCATTCAGTTTTTGAAACTTGGGATACTCTATGCCATTTGTTTAGGACCAATCACAATAGAAAATGCAAGCCCCTCCCCCATATAAACCTATATAAGTATTATTGTTCCCTGTGTTATATAGTAAGTATTACATTTCTTCAGTTGTTGACTTTTGTTACTCCACCGGATTTAATTTTCTATTTCATCTTTTATTTATGAAATCCATCTATATGTTGACACCTACCTTTCACAAATATTATCGATGATGATGATGATGGATGAGTCTTTCAGGATTTCAATTTTTTATAATTATGTAATTTCTCAAAAAAATAAAATAAAATTCATGAGAATTCACTTTTTTTTAAATATTTTTCATGTTTTTTCTTTGTTTATGGATCAATCCTGAACCTTGTTCTTTACGTATTTCACAGTATTGATAGGAATGAAAGGAACTAATGTATATCAAATATTAAGAGTAAAATAGAGAATTATGTATTTCAACGTCATTGGCATTGAAATTATTAGAGTTCTCCTTAGCAAAAAGTTGTTTTGATTATTAAGACTTTCAATTGACCTTAGCAAAAGCTTGGGATATTCATTATTTACCATCCCTAGTCATCTGGTGGGGTAGATCTTAATGGCTACCCGATAAATGCGCATAGACTGTTGAATTTCAAGGTGTCTTAAGGATATTTTTGATTTCATTCTATCCATTCATTATTTGCGATTCATATCCTATAGACAGACATGTGCTGCCTCTTAGCAGTACCCAGTTAGATAAGGTTAGGTAAGGTATGATTAGGAAAGGATGTTAGCCAATATTAAGACTAGCTGTTAAACAGTATCCTATTCTCTGGGAAACCAACACGAACAAGTAAGGAATCTCAAAAGGCATTAGGTTTCAAATCGTCAAGTTCATTAAAAAAGCCACACGGTTCTAAATCTTCTTCTTAATAGCACTGGAAATGAGGAGAGAAAGATGCCTGAAAGTCTCCCCATGCTACTCATTTCCACAGCTTCAGAAAAAATTGCTTTCAAGAACTCTCAACCTAGTAGTATGTTTGCCTATCTGTATCGCTATCACTGAGCTTTAAGAACTGAGGATTTATCTATATAAGTTGCGCCTTGTAGTATTCTTATCATGGTAGTCATCTGTAGCAGTAGTTACTATGTTTGAGGGAAGTCATGTACTGCCATCTGTCACACGACAGCCAGTTGTAGTACAATCTGTAATTCGCCTTTTATTTTTGGATGCTGTCTATAGGGATCCCTTAACATCTATGACAACCGTAAGATATTAGTTTAACGAATTTAAATGTGGTCGTTTAATGGGGAGTGCCCAGACTCCCTCGCAGACGTGGATACCGAGGAAATCGTTGAAAAGGTCCACGACACGATTCTCACTGATTGCCAAACGAATAGAAGAGGCAGTGGACGGCAATTAATATTGTAGTTAACGTCATCGTTAATGAAATCTGGGTTCATAATTATTGTATACGCCAGAGACCAAGCATCAGTCAAAACAATGTATTTTACAGGGTAAATCTACTCCAAAGAAGGCATCAGCCGGAAAATTCATGGCCACGATATTTTGGGACAATCCTCAGGGATATTTTACAGAAAAGAAAGAACGATCACGGGGCAGTATTATTTTTATTATTATTACTATGACACAGCAAATTCATCCAACAAATAACACTACGAATTGCTACCGTACTCTCTAGACTTGGCTCCCTGTGATTTCTAACTGTTCCCCAACATGAAAACGTGATTTAGGGGAAAAAAAATTCAGCTCCGACGAGGATTTTATGGTCATTGGTAATTTTTGGAGGGTTTAAAAGGAGGGAAAAAGAAAAATTGTGAAAAATTGCCTCTTTATTCCTAACACTTGGACCCACCCTCTTACTTATGTATATTTATAACATGAAAGCGAATTGTGTTAAAGATCTCAAATTATAGTACATAGAATGCTTATTTCGATCAATATTAACTAGGGATTAACCGATTAATCGAAATAATCGATGTTTTGTTGAAATAATCTACGGACTTTTAATCGATGTCTTCTGAGTTTGATTAATGGGATAATCGATTTTACTGCTTCAGATACAATATGTAATTGGATTTTACGCTTACTTGGTGTTTTGACCTAGAGGCGACCATAGTGACAGAAATTTCTTTGATTTCTTTCGCTCGCTCTTCCGCGACCCTTTCATTTTTTTTATTTTTTTTTTTTTTTTGTGCTCGCCAATAAGTTAGGGCCGTTTTTTAATTAGAGTTTGTTGTTTTCATCATCATTTTTAAGCAACAATTAATTGATGTATCGATTTTTTACTAAAAATGTCATTAATCGATCTAGATACCCATCCCTAATATTAACTGATAACAAGAAAATCGGATAAAAGGGTTTCTTGTTTTTACGAAATTTTCATCTGTGAAAGGGATGATTTTCTAAACTTTCTCAAATTACAACATGAAAATATTATTATTAAATTTTTATTGTAATAAAATATAATAAATAAAATAATATAAAACCATCATCACTATCAAAGTTAGTTATTTTTAAGTTAAAAAAATATGTAAAAATAAAAATAAAAACAAACAAAAATACTCAAACGGTGTTAAATATTTTAATATTTTTTACATCAATTATATTGTATATAGTATTCATTTATTAATTTTTTACCGTAGTAAAGTTTTGTTTTTATGCAGTATTTTTCTGTACTTTACTTTTATTTTTTATGAAATTATTTTTCATTTATTATATTATTAAAATGTATAAAAAAAATAAGTTCTCCTTTGTGTTATTTTGTAAATTTTTTTTTTATTAAAATTTTTTTTTATTTTACAACATTCACATGTCAATTACTATATATTTTTTTTAGTTTTATCTTTTTTTTTTTTTTTGCTGTTTTGGTAAATTAAAATAAAACATAAACATATTTCTTTATCATTAAATATTTACAATTCTTTTTTATTTTTATTACATTAAACATTTATTTATATATACTAATTATATATATATAAAAAAAAATTAAATAAAATTAAATAGAAATATATTTTAATATATATTTGCATAATTAAATTTATTGTTCAAGAGAAATTGTTTCTAATACTTTGTTTTTTTTTTTTTAATATATTTTTTATTTTTTAATTCATAAAACTAAAACACATGAAACGCGACATGAAGAAAAAACTATCAAAAAAAAAAAAAATTAATAATAATAATTAATATTGTAATATTTATTTAATTATAATTTAAGAATACAAAATTACATATTTAATTAATTAATCAATAAAGAGTGCGGGATATATTTCAGGGCTGCTGAAAAATACCAATGAAATTTATAGATTAAGGCAAAAGGAGGAGGCCGCCGCCGCCGCCACACATCGAACAATTCGAGTATATTTTTATAAAAAATTTCAATCGATTTCATTATGGAGTTAAGTTAATTTAAATTGAAATCGGCTGAATTCCCTAGGTGGTGATGTTAACTATTACTAATACATCATCATTTTGATGACTTTTCTTCCCATAAAAATGTATATAAAAAATAATAATAATTACAGTTGGTTTAGCAGTTTCTTTCAGCAGCCCTGTCCATAATTTAAAAAAATTAAGAAACAAACAAATATGCTACAATAAATACAAATATATTCATATTTATGTGTATATAAATCGGCGTCTGACTTGTTAATCCTTTTGTTGTCCTTCTATTGTATAATTTTTTTTTTTTTTTTATTTTATTTTTCTTTTATTATTCTCATTTATTATTATTATTATTTTTTTTTTAATTTATTTGTTTAATTTAAATATAATTTTTATTTTATTGAAAGTCTGTCGCAAAGTTAACGAGACTTTTTCAATAGTGACGCTTCACTGACGTTCTGTTAATATTTCATGACCAACGGACAAAATAAGAGGCCAAGTTATTACATCGGTCGAAAAATGAACTTCAAACAAAGAATAAAACTTTTACTGAAACGTTTGTATTAATGAAACAAGTGTATTATGACAATTGTTTCTCCCGTGCCTTGGATCTGGGTTTGTATTTATGGTCCAATTCGGGTGATTCCGACAAATGTACTGCGCATGGTACAAAGAAACCTATGTGCAAAATTTTAGCTCTCTAACTTTTAATTTAGATTGTTTCGATGCACAAGCAAGCAAACTATTTTGAATAAATGATTTTTTTGAAGAATGATTTTTGAAAAAATATTTAAAAAAAATTGTGTTGTTTTTTTTTTTGAAAAAGGCTCGTTTACTTTACGACAGACCTTTATGTAATTTTTTTTTTATGTTGGTCAATATTTTTATTTATGTTTTTTTACATTTATTAATGTCTTTATTTATTAATTATTTATTTTCATTAATTTACTTTTTAATTAATTTTTTTTTTAATTGTATTCTTTTTAATTTTTTATATTTATTATTATTATTTGTTTTATTATATTGTATTTAATTATTTTTTATAAATTTTATTTTCCAAATTTTGTATATTTTTTTTTAATTTTTAATTTTTTTTTTTGTTAATATTTTATATTATTATAATTTTTATTGAGTTAGTAAGTTTTTTTTTTATTATTTTCTTGTTTCTCGTATATTAAATTATTTATTTATTGCGCTGTTATTTTTTTCCCCCTCTTTTCTTTTCTTAATTGCCACATAAAAACAAGCAAACGCACACACAAATCACAAAGCAAAAATCAATAAAAAAAAAATAAATAAGAAATTTAAAACGAATTCATTAAATGTTTCTAAAAATTAAATCAACAACAATAAAAATAGAATAGAATAGGATTTTCTTAAAGAAAATTGGAAAACAAGAAATCGATTGGAAATTTCTATTGAGTATCAAGAATACTATTGACAGATAGATGATGGATGATAAGATTTTAAGACACCACGTAATAATTACAATTATCATTATAGTATTATTTTTTTATTTATTCTCTTTATTAAATATAATATTATCATCTACACATATACACACACACACACACAGACACATATATATATATATTTATTTATATTTTTTTTTTTTTTTTTTTTTTAATTATATTTTAAGTAAATCACGACAAAAATTCTTAAATCTTATAGACATTTTTCATTTTATTTATTTTTATATATTTAATTATTGTTTTTTTTTTTTTTTTTTTCATACATATACACAGAAAGGAAAACTAAATATTTAATACTCCCCCGCTACACAACAACACACAAAATACACAATTTATTAATAATTTTAAATATTTTTCCCCAATTGAATTGATATTAGTATTAAATGGGGATTGTAACATGGGACTACGAAAATATGACAACTTGGGACTATGTACTCTAACTATGCAATCCAAATACATAAGTATATGAAGAGAAATTGGATGGAAAAAATTCATTCACCCTAGGAATTTTTCAAATAAAAAGAGATTTAAGAAAGCTAAGCAAAGCAGAGATCATACTACATAGACCCACACAAACAGTCCCGGAAAGATAGCCATCAATTATGAATTGAAATCTTCTATATACATATATAGAATTGGATGTATATATGTATGTGGCTATGTTGTTGTTTGATTCCGAAACTGCTGAACCGATTTTAATGAATTTTTAAGGGAATCTCTAGCATATACAGGCGAGTGTTTGGTGGAATGTACAAAATTTCAGCTCTCTAGTCCAAAAACTGTGGGACTAGTTTTGCGAACAGACGGACATGGCTAAATCAACTCGTCTCATTGAGCTGATCACAAATATATATACTTTATGAGGTCTGAGGTGTCTCTGATACATTCACTTCCGTGAAGAAGCATAAAAAGAATTCGTCAAAATGGATTCGACCTAGAAAAAATTTCTGAAAATACAGTCGAATTGATAAACTCCTCCTTTTTTTTTTTTTTGAAGTCGGTTAATAAAATAAAATAGCTGAAATTCATGAAATGATTTTGGGTTGGTTAACTGGATAGTTGAATAGATGTGCTCTTAGAAGTTGGTTTTTGGTAGATAGATTCAAAAAGCTGTTACAGCAAAAGGTTTCTTCTCAAACTACAATACAATATATGGGGAAATGGGTAGAAGTCCTTGTTATCATATAATTCTGTTTCTTTGTTAATAATTTTAGGGTACATAGAACAAAAGGGCATCCTTTAACTCTGCTTATTTTTTTTTTTTTTCTTTTTTTTATGATTAATTTTACTACACACAAGAAAAAATAAATCTAATTTTTGATTTCTTCATATACAAGATTTATATTTTGATTTGATTTATCTATTTTCTGTGTGATTTAATAAGATTTTTTTTTTTTTTTTTTCTTAGTTAATCCCAAATTTTTGTTAACCAATTCTGTTTACTTCCCTTGACTACGCAATCAAACAATCATCCCATCCATCCACTTAATCAATCAAACATCACTCATTCAATCACTTTGAAAAAAAAAAAAATAAAATATAGAAAAATTAGTATAGCAAAATACATTTTTAGGATTAATAATGGTAAGAATTTCCAAATATACAAATATCCAAATGATATTAAATCAAATTCTAAGTTTCTATTATTATCACTAAGTCATTTATAATCATCATCATCATCGGCATCATCACCATTATCATTATCATCTTCATAAACATCGCAGACTTTTAATTTGTTTTGTTGTGAGAAATATATGTATATAATATTATTAATTATTATGATTTTCATTTGTTTTATTCTTGAGAATTTTTAATATTTTATTTATTAAAAATATTTTATTTTTTATTATAATGTTTTATTGTTTTCCTCTAAATTTTGTGAGTTTTCCTTCTCCTTTTATTGTTTGTTTGTTATTTTTCTTATAAAATTAATTCAATTTCCCTTTCTTTTCTTTTAGAATTTTCTGATTTTTATTTTAATATTTGTAGATTAAATTTTCTTTTCTCTCATGTTCTGTTCTGTTCTGTTCTTTTGTTAATTATTTTATTATTATATTTTAAGTGTTTTATTTTTTTTTTTATTATTTTTGTAATTTTTTTATTAATTGTATTTCCTCTTGTTTTTTGCTTTGCTTTAATATTCTATTCAGTTTTATTTATTTTTTTTTTATTTATAAATATTTCTTATTTTTTTTTTTTTTTTTTTTTTATATATATAAAGCGTTACCCATTTTGGTGGTTTCTGTTACAACAACAGCGCATTTAATTTTTTTTTTATATATTTTTATTAATTATTTTTTAAATTCTGTGCGAGTTTGACTGTGTGTTTCTGAGTGTGAGTGTGTGTTTTCTGTGTCATATTTCTTATTCGAGACAAAACCATACTAGAAGTCAGTAATCAAAATTGTGTTGAATTGTAAAGAAGGCAGGAAGGAAGGAATAATGGGTAAATTATAACTATGAGTTATCATTGTAACAATTTCCATTCAGGGGACTAAGCTAATAGGAGTGACTGAGTGAATCAACAACAACAACATTTCCTGGAACTACTTTCCTTTCCTCCCTATACAATTAACCAACCATATCTCTGTAGAATGTGTACCGAAAAAAATTGTATATATTTTTATAGATATTATGGATATTTTTAATATTGTTTTCCTTAAGTGAACTTGGTTATTAAAATCAATCAATGGTTTGATATTATAGCATAGAATCAGATCAGAAAGTTTGCTTACGTAATACTAATTTGATAAAGATCTAAGAACCCCCTCATATAAATATTGTATTGTATATTGCCATTATGTCATCATGAAATCAATCTATTGTAGTATCGGTAATAGTCGTTTATTTCTTTGCCTGTCTCTGGTTATATAATACTAGCGTTCTGTTCTCGTCGCGCCTTCCAATGTCACCGACTTGATATTAGTGAGTGATTTTTGTAGTCATTGCTTTTTATTAATAATTTATTTACTTTACCGTGTTTGTGTCGTCAGAGGGTTACATCTAGTAATTGAAATTTGCGGCTGATAATGCAGTGTGATGTGGTAATATTGAAATATCTAATCCAATTTCTATTTTCTACAGTCAACCGCTCATATCATTATAGGATATAGGCTTTGGATGTATCTTAGACAACATAGACAACTTATAGAAAATGTTTGAAAAATTATTGTAAATCCGTTACTAATAGCGTGTGACATCGTAAACCAATCATTTATACTTATATTTACTTAGGTTACACTACGCCCTACGGCTTTATTTTAATCTAATCAATGCTCTAGATTGATTGCAAAAACGTTCTCCATGAAAAAATACACATAGGTATGTGTCAACTTTCAAGTCTATCGGTGTAACTGTATCAATTTCCATCACCGTCGAACTATTTTTCTGGTCCTTTTTTTATTATATATAGACTACATAGATGTACTATACAAATTGTTATAGAAATGAATTTATGTACATGAAATTATGATTTAAAAAAAAAAAAAAAATAGGTCTATTGCATTCAATATTTAAAGTTATTTTATATTGCACCCTCTTCTCTTCTCATGGTCTCCTCATTAGCAATTAATGGGTCATATGATAGATTAAACAAACAGTGGAACTTATTGATTCTTCCTACTAATGTAATTTTTTCAAGTTTTGCGCATGAAATTTGTCAATTTTGAAGATTTGTTAGTTGTTTGTAATCTTTTGTGATGAAATTGCCTGAAATTGAGTCAAGGTACTATGTACCTTCTTCTTTTTCTTTATAAAATACAATAATACTGCTAAATACTTAAAAACTATTTACTAAGAAAAAATAAGTGACAAAGTCAGTCAGATCAAATGATTTTGTTTGCAATTATTAGAAAAATTGACTTGGTCAATAATGAATGCTGATTATCATTAGTTTTATAGATACATACATATATGAATTAGTCTTTTCAAACAAATTTGATTGCATAATTTCATCCAAACACGGGGGGGACTACTCTATTTTATCTATCAAATTCCCACAAGAAGTCGTTTACTATAAGAATTTAGATTAGTTTAGATCAGATCCGATCCGATCAGATAAGATTCGTTTAGGTGAGGGAAGGTCTGAAAGTCTTGTAGTTCCCTCATTGATTCTTTTGTTCGATAACTTTCTCTCATCTCTCTCTCTCTCTCTTTAGGACATTAGAATACATAAACGGTTTTTTTTTTTTATTGATTATTCCCTTCTTCTAATCCCACCAAATTGACAATTGCTTGTCACCTTTCGTGCCCCACCATTCGATTGTGTCACCTAAGATTAATAGTTTTAAGAATAAATGATGATACTAGATTGCTCTCCTCTCCTCATCCTTCATTGCTACTATTGTCATTGTAAATCCAAACTTAACTAAGCTAAGGTCCGCATACTCATTTCCCGCTATCATCAACAGTTAAAGAATGGCCTTCTAGCGCTACATCACCATATTCTGGAGTGTTTCTAAATGTAGTTTCAACTGCCCTCCGATGTAATCCACCATGACCTGACTTATAGCGACTTAATTCTTACAAGACTGCTTAATTCTGTCAAGAGTGTCATCTATTAAAAAGGCTATGTCATTCTTAAATCGTTTATAGTACTACTGTTATTGGGGAGACCAGCAAATATTGCTGACAAAGCAGCTCATCATTATGCTAGCGAACCGATAATTCTTTTGATTCCTCGTAATGATGATTAATACTGAACAACTGCTCACTGTACGAAGTGATTTGTTTTATTGAGTTTACTGAGGAAAGGAGCGGCATTATTATCGGTTATGAGCGGTTATCTAATGTCTCTTTCTCCTTTCACCTGGAAGTTCTTGCTAGGGCTTATGGTAGGGGTCGATTGAAGTCTGGTGATTCCGTACTGTATACCCAAACTTTGTGGTAGATGTTTTCAATGCAAGGAGGCTGTAGCATGTATAACTGAAGGTGAGTCGTCCATGGCCGACAGATGTCGGGTGATTCGGGCAAATAAACCCGACCACTCATAGGGATCCTGACCTTTGTTATTGTTGCTATTGTATGATATATTATAAATATTTTTGATTTAAGCGAGAATCTAATCTAATATGTGTACTAAGTATATCCACCTATCCACTCTATTCATTGTTTGTTTCTCTAATTGTTTGTTTGATGTTTGTGGTTTGTGGTTTTTGATTTTGTTGCTGTTTTTTGGCTGTTTATTTCTTGTTGTTGTTGCTTCATTAATTAATTAATAATTGTGTTTTATTAAATTTTTTGATTCTTATTTATTGCTGTTAAGATTTTGGTGTTAATTTGTGTGTTTCTATTTTCTTTCTTTCTTTTTTCTCTATATACAAAATCATCATTTTTACTTTAACAAGGTCAGCCAACAAGTACATTGGAATGAAACTTGATAGGCGGCGGTTGACATTAAAAATAATATGAAACAGATGCACCAGAAACCATGTGGAACAGTTCAAAGCTAAGCTCAAAAATGAGCCACTCTTCTCTCTCTCTCTCTCTCTATAAAAAACATTCTTAAGCCATTATGGACCTTATTCGCAATGAACTCTGGGAGTAAAATTTCCAATCCAAAGCTCTTAAGGAGGCTTGCCAATGCTGAATGGTATGTCCGCAACTTCTTCATATACAGAGACCAAAGACTGGACAATTCGTTCACGAATTTCGTTTCGTGTCCACTCTCGAAATTGTTGTACCACTCAAAAATCTCATGATTGGTTTCTTCAGTCTATACTATGTATAGTGAATGGTCTTTGTCAATGGTGACTGAGGAAATTGTGAAGTGTCGCAAATGAATGCTGAAGGAAGCACAACGTGCTCCGGTTTCCTTTAATTTGCAATATCCCAGGAACTAAATACACATAGTGCATCCATCTAGAATGCATTCCCATTCATTAGTTAAATTCCAAATAAACCTATGCACCTAGTGGAATTAAGCTTCTTAAACACCTCATCATCTTACTTGGATAACGCCGAAAACCATCTCACTGTCAAATTTGTTGGATGTACTGTCCCCTTTTTGAGATCACCGGAAGACTACTAAGCAAAGCGACTTCACCCAATAAATGTTCAATAATATACTTAGCTCTTAACTTGTACTAAAAAACAAACAACACACACATGTCAATCTCATATCAAAAAACTCAATGATTCTCCCCGTTTAGGACAGGAGGACAACAGTTACAAATAAAGAATATACATACATACATTTAGAAAAAATAAAATTAAAAAAAAATATATTTAAGTGTTATTGTTGTTGTTGTTGTTATTGTTGTGTCGTATTGCTTATGTTGTTGTTGTTGGTCATATTTATTTATTTTATTTGATTTTATTATACTCTTCACGCAGTGAATAGTTTTATAAGATTGTCATCACAGAAGGGGACCCCATAAAGATATATATTCTTGATCATCTCAATGAGATGAGTTGATTTAGCCATATCCGTCTGTCCCTGAGTTGTTGAGTTAGAGCGTATTAGAAAAACTTTTTTGCTTTTTGTTTTATCGAACTGAAATTCGGTCACTATAAGTGTCTGACCCATATTCATCAACCATGTAAATTTCAAGATTCTAGGATTACTAGAAAGGGTACCTCCCATACACACCCAAATTCAAATCAATGTTTTTGTTTGAAAAACTTTTTTGTTTTTTGTCTTATCAAACTGAAATTCGGGCACTATAAGTGTGTGATCCATATTCACCAACCATGTAAATTTCAAGATTCTAGGACTACTGGATCGTATAGCTCCCGATACTTGCAATATGAATACTAATCAGTTAGTCAAGACTAAGTCAAATCTATAATGTGTGCTCAATCACATGAGGTTCCGACATGTATGCATGGTCAATGAGCAACAAATTTTATCGTCATCTACATAAGTATGACTCCTATTGCTGTATTGAAATGCAATATGAATACTGATTCCACTCCTAAAAGAAAGTCAAATCATTCACAGGAGCGTAAAAAGTATTACCACTTTGGCATAGCCAAAGATAAAATTTTTTTGTTTTTTTTTTTTATTGTATTTTATTTTATTTAATTTTTTGTATAATTTTTTTTTTTTTTTTTTTTGTTGATGTTACGCTCTTTCCTTAATTTGTTTTTAATTTATTGTGTTTTTTTAATATCATTTATCATATATTTTTATATTTATATTTATTTTTATTTTTTAACTGTTTTTGTTTATAGTATATGTAAAATGATTTATATAAAATTATGTGTGTGTGTGTGTGTGTGTGTGTGTGTGTGTGTGTGAAGAGTGTTTTATTTTGTTTTATTTTGTTTTTCTTGGTGTTTTCTAAATTTGTTTGATTCTTTCTTTCTTTCTTTGCCTGTTTGTTTTGTTTTGTTTTTTTGTTACATAAAATATAATTTTGTTTTTGTTGTTTATGCATATAAATATATTATAAATTTTTTTTTTATTTTTATTCTTATTTTTTCTTTCTTTTTTTGGTTTTTGTTTATGATTTTTTTTTTTTTTTTTAATTTGTTTTTTTTTTTTTATTTATTTGTTTGTTTCTATTTCTTCTACTTTGCTTTGTTTTGCTTGACTTCTATTCTTTCTTAGTCGATTGATGATGATTTTTTACATTTATTTTGTATTTTTTTTTATTATTTTTTTTTTTTTATTTTATTTTTTTATATATTTTTTATTATTATTTTTTGTTTTGTCTTTTATGTTAACAATTGTTTCTTTGTTTATTAGTGCACACACACAAAAATAAAAAATCGATGCAAAATGTTGGGCGGAACTTGTTTTGTTGTTGTTGTTCGTCTTCTCATTTTCTTTCTCTCATTTTGAATTGTGTTTTTCTTCTCTCACTTCTTCCCTTTTTGTTTTGTTTTGTTTCTCCGTTGTTACTGCTGTTATAAACTTACATAAATATGTCTCTACCGTTTTTTTTTTTTTTTTTAAATATAAACAAAAAACAAAAAAAAAACAAAACCTAAAATAATAAAAATAATAAAAGAAATACGAGAGAGTTAAGATATATAAAATGATTTCATCTTCTTCTGTGTTTTGTTTAGTTTTGTTTTGTTTATGCTTTCCTTCTTTTCCTATCTCTTCTTTTTTAAACTTAACTTGGCGCGGCTTGGCTCTTTTTTTTTTATCATTTTGTTCTCTTATATTCTGCTTCTACTTCTTCTTCTCCTCCTCCTCTACTTTCTTTCCCTATTTTTACATCTTCTTTTCTTTGATATGATGATCATCGTCATCATCATCATATTATCATTACTTAAATATGTATAAAAACATTTTTATATGAATATTTTTATTTTTTTCGTTTTTTTTTTTTTTTGTTTTGTTTTGTTTTTTTTTTTGTATTGTTATGTTTTCTTAATTACTTAATTCTCTTTTTATGATCTTCTTTTTTTTATTTAGCTTATTATCCTTTAATTTTTTTTTTTTTATATTTGATTTTGTTTTTGTTTCTTTTTCATTTAGGAAAAGGTGGGAGATTTTGTTTCTTAATAAAAAAAAAAAAAAAAGTATTGTTACTTGCTTCTGCATCATCACCATCATCTCGTTTCGTTTCGTTCATCAATTCACATTGCATTTATCATCATCATTATTATTATTATTATTATTATTGATCATTCTTTAGTTTCATTTTATTGTAGCATTGAATTCCAATTCCATTCCATTGTTTATTGGGCAGCCGAAGTTCCTCGAATTAAGAAATTATAATTGCGTTCCTTTTCTGTCTGACGAAAGACTAAGAAAGAAATTAGAATTAGAATTGAAGTAATGGTGGGGGGGTGATGATAATGATTCAAATGTACTCTAAAATTCCTTACCGTTATTACTATTGGCTCCTGGTGCAGATGTTGCAATTATAGTTGCAGCCGCTGAAGCATTGCCATTGCCAATTGCTGCCGTTGTACCAGCAGCAATGATGCCGCCACCACCACTGCCATTGTTAGTTGAATTTGTTGTTTGAAACTTGAGACCATTTAGACCGTTGGGAATGTTCACCGTAACATTACGAGTATTAATCACGGTGGTGTTACTGTTGTTGTTGTTGTTGTTGTTGTTGTTGTTATTGGTTGCAGCATGACTACCATTGTTATTGTTATTAGCAGAACCTGCACCACCACCACTACCATTATTCATGGGCGGCGATGATGATATAAAAGATGAAGATGATGAGACACCACTCGATGAGGATGGCGATGGTGATGGTGTCGATGGTGTTGGTGAGCCACGCGTCAATGATGTTGCCGATATATTTTTAGCTGTTAAAGACAATGGCATGCCAACATTTATATGACCACTGTGTGCACTAGTTGGACTGCCAGCGGGACTGCTGCTGCTATTAGTAGCTCCTACTATAGCTGATGTTGGCGATGACGACAACGAAATTGATGAGGATACTGATGACGATGATGATGACATTGGTGAAAGCGATGATGATGATGATGTCGACGACGATGACAAAGATGATGACAATGACGAAGATGTTGCTGTTCCTGATGCTGATGCTGTTGCTGATGCAGCCGCTGCCAATGATGTTGATAAAGACGAAGATGTTCCTACGGCTGTTGTTGTTGATCCTATTGGCATAACTGATGGTGCTGCTGCTACTGTTGCTCCACTACCACTTTTTAATTGTTGCAATATACCAATTGCACCACCACCACCACCACTACCACTATTAGTTACTGTTGTTTGATGATTGGCGGAGTTATTTTGGTTGTTGTTGTTGTTAGTATTGATATTGTTGTTGTTGTTGGCATTATGATGTTGTTGTTGTTGTTGTTGTTTACTTATCACAGGTGATAATGCCGTTGTTGGCAAAGCAGTTTGCAACTAAAACAAAAATACAATAATAAATAATAATAATAAATATTTGAATTAAAAAATTAAAACTCACATTGGTAACGCCAATTGCCGATGATGATGATGAAATCACATTTCGTCCAACTCCATGTTGTTGTTGTGTGGCAGCTGCTGCTGTTGCTGCATCATACAGTAAACCAATGCTGCGCGCTGATGATGACATGGCTAAGCAAATAGCATCACCACTATTACCGCCACCACCACCACTGATGACAATTTCTGAGAATTTTAAAAATATATTTGTATTAAACATGAATTATGTTGTTTACACATTATCATAAATAAGAAATATGTAACTATGAATCATGATGATGATGATGATGCATAGATACTAGAATATGAATATTTAAAATAGGAAAAAACTTTGATATGTTTGATGATACGATCATATGCGATCTAACTTTTACTTTATACTATTTATTTTCAATTTAGAAATGCCTACATGTATGGTAATTATGCTAGTAAAATCAGAAGTAGTAGAATCACATAACTGTATAGTACAAACAGTGGCTCAAAGTAATAATGGAACACAGCCAAACTTCTTTTTATTTATGAATTCGTGTCTTTCAAATTGTGTGATTCTCCGAAAAAATTACATTGCATTACATTGATATAAGCAGTCAGCATATAATAATCATCGATTATCAAAAGCGGATGTTGTCAAGTCATATTGGTACCACCAGATAATATTAGTGAGCATTTCAAAAAAACAAATAGCACAAACTTTCGAGTCAATTCCAAATCGAACAAACTATTCTATGTGCATCCAAATTAATAACAAATGTAGACAAGTATCTTCAGCCAAATATGCTTGGAAAACATCAATGCTTTCCTCATGTGCCAGTGTCCATCCCTCGTCAGAAGTAGATGGAAGCACCTAGGCGCTGGGTTCCTCTCCAGTTTAACCGAACTATCATTCCTACCAATCAGGGACATAGATAGGTTCATTTCGGAATCCAAATGGTTCTCCGTATCGGACTAAGGGGATGCCGTGTCAACTCATTGCTGGCATCACAATGGGCCATACTCTTTTTTGTGCCTAAGTGAGCCTCTCGTCTGAGGACTGCCACCTAACCAAACCTAACCTATAGTGAGATGGACAGAAAATCATATGTCTGACATTAACCAAAGCAAAAGCTTAAGAGTAGGTCAACCCTCGTCCCTTTTGTCGGTCTGGATTGCAATATCTACGTCTCATCAAGGGAAATATAGACAAAATGTATTGCCCAAAACTTCGAAATCTTAATAGCATAGAAGATTTTCTTTTTTTATCAAAACATCATCGACCCGAACACACAAAGTTTATGCTGTGCATAATTGGTTATACTACAATTGTCCCCATAAGCTGCCTTGTCTGATACATACTCAACTTGGTATAAAAATTGCAAAAAAAAAAAAAAATCAACACATTTCTCTTCAAATCCTTTATTGCTGATTTCGGATAATTTGCATGAAAGTAAACACTTTCCTGTTACAACTGTCATTACTAACTTTGTAAGGGAGAGAATAATCCCCTTCCTGAAGTATAAAACAGACTTAGCAGATTGACAAAAATTCCAAACTGAGGTCCGTAATAATATGGCATTAAGTATTCTATCTTGTGAATCAAAGCCTTACGAAAATCCGTATTTTCCCCATAAGTCAATTATCCACTGTTGGAGTAGACACATTAATCTGCTCCGTCAAGAGAAACAAGCCCTCTGGCGGAACTACTAACTCCGGTACTCTGTAGAATACCTAACCTTGTATTGCCTACAAAAAATCAGTAAAGTGTTAATCGGATTTGCACACGAATGATTCCGTACCACCGCACAATGTTTTAACACTAGCTATGCAAATTAATATCGCCTAAAAGTATGCTACAAAAAATTTTACCGGAATAAAAAACAAAAGGTAATAACATTAAATTGAATTTGGGTTTGTATGAGAGATACCCTTCCTAGTAGGTCTAGGATCTTGATGGTTGGTGAATATGGATCACACACTTACAGTGTGCAAATTTCAATTCGATAATACAAAGAAGAAAAAAGTTTTTCTAATAAGAACATTGATTTGAATTTGGGTTTGTATGGGAGGTACCTAAACATTCTAGGATATTGAAATTTACATGGTTGGTGAATATATATCACACATATATAGTGTCCAAATTTCAGTACGATATGATAAAGAACAATAAAGTTTTTCTAATAAGAACATTAATTTGATTTTGGGTTTGTATGGAAGGTACCCCTTGCTAGTGGTCCGATTCGGCTGACTCCGACAAATGTGCATCGTCTGGTAAAAAGATTTTATGATTTCCATTATTACTTTGAGTCACTGTACTACACTGATATACATATGTAGTTGTGTTGTGTTGTAATACCTAAGAGATAAAATCTTAAAGAAAAATACTCATAGATTATGGAACCTTTCTCCGGATTTTATTGTTCAGAATAATCTTCAAGTAACGCAAAAAAAAAAAAGCCAGAAAGAAGGTTATCATTGGCTATGCCAAAGATGTAATACTCTTCACGCTCCGGGTTGCATACAACCTTCCTTTCTTAGCATCACCATATTCTCTCTGTTACAGTTTAAGTATCAACAAAGAACACAGTTTGAGTATCAAATATGAGCACAGTTTGAGTGACACTGTACTTTTACTTTTCATAAGTTTGTCATTTAATTTGGGTTTCTATGGGAGCTACCCCTCCTGGTCACCCTAGGATCTTGAATTATAAATGGTTGATGAATATTGATCCAACCTGAGCCAGAATATAAGAGTGACCTCTGAGGGGTATAAGCATTTTATAAATAATCTCAGAGTGTTGACAGTGACGCGTATGTGTTCTGACAGACTACCACTGATAGATATCGTGATAAAGTGACTTTGGAAAACCTTCCATTTCAAGAATTCTAACCGAGAATGCCTCTTCAAATTGGCTATTGTAAATTGTTCATTTCGAAACTTGAAAATTATTGTTAATGAATAAAATGTGCTTGAGGCTTTTCTTCAACGTAATACATATTGTAATTCCACTCAAAAGGCAATAGGTCGATGACTTTAAGACAATGGGAACGTGTTATTCAATCACTAGAGGATTACTTGGCAGAATGTCAAGAGCCAATGTCAACGGGAAGTTATGAATGCAAGTTAGATACTTTTCGGACAAACCTAATAATTCGAATAAGATTATATTTGTCATTACTCTTGAAGAAAAAGGATCGACTCTCCTCCTTTCATCCTCTCTCTTGGAGAGTTATTTCATAACACTTCGTACTGAGCAAACAAACAAATGATTCGTTAGTTAAGAACTTCCAGAAGCTATCAAAAATTTCTATTATCCCAATTTCCCAATCAATATCAATATTTCTGGGGGAATACAATGTTTGTTTGTCATATACAAAAAACTGCTTACGAATAATAATTTCAATACTGATTGATCTGATTGATCAATTTCATGATTCAATAGATAAATAATAATAATACATATACCAATAAATAAAAATAAAAGAAAAATTATATTTTTTTAAAAACAAAATATTGAATTTACTTAAAGCTTTTCTTTCTTGATCCTTACAAGCATCCATTGATTTCCTATGAATTTGCGTTCGGACTTCTATCTTGATTCTTAAAACTGTTCTTTCTTTCATGATTCTTAATAAATGGTCCTTTTTATGAATTCGCGCTTGGACTTCTTTCATTCTTGATTGTTAATAATTTTCATATGGATTTCATATGAATTTGCGTATGGACTTCTTTCTTGATTTTTAAATTATACATGGATTTTTCATGAATTCTTGATTCTAAAAAACTTCTATATGGATTTACAATGAATTCGCGCTTGGATCTCTGTTTTTCTTGATTTTTTTAAAAACTTCCATATGGATTTTCAATGAATTCGCCGCCCTTGCAATTCGTTCTTGATTCACAAATATTATTTTGCTTGAATGGAGTTTCATAGACGTGATAAAAGATTTCTTTAGTTTTTTTTTATTTTCTCTTCTGATTTGATGAAGGAATATTCGCGCGTTTGTTGTAATTTGTATAATATACCCCCCTTTGGGGAAAAAATTGATCTTAAATCTTGAGATTTGTTTGATTTCTCTTTTGTGTTAAATATTTTTTTAAATGATTTTTTTTTTAATGATTTTTTTATGATTTTTTTAATGATTTTTTTAATGATAAGATAGTTTTTAGTGTGTATAAGGTAAATAGCACCAGATCTTGGATCAGATCATATTTTATTCGGACGAATGATAGTGGAGAATTATGATTTTTGTTTATTTCTAAGGACTCTCTTGAATCTAGCTTGCTTTCATAATGTTTTATCTTTGTTTTTGTTACAATTATTGTTTAAAAAATATTTTTATTTTTTTTTTTTTTTTTTTTATTTATTGATTATTGCTTATTTCGAAGGCCACTATGGGATCTTGAGACTTGTTTGCTCTCATAATGTTTCATATGTTGTTACAAATTATTTTTTTGTATTATCATTGGATTGGATCCAGATTTCCAACACGATTTTAAGTGTTTTAACTTGATTATATAAGGATAGGATTTATATATCACAAATATTGATTAATATAAGTCATTATCATGACATAGAAATTATTTTTTTTTTTTTTGTTTTTATGATTGGCGGTGGTTGTAGATAAGACCTCTATTGGATCTCAAATCTTGTATGCTTTCACAATGTTTTTCCTTTAATTTTGTTAGAATTTTTTTTTATTTTTATTGAGGGAAGGGGTGTGCATTGGGGGATCTTGTTTGTTTTGATTAAATTAATTAAAATATCTTTGGTTTTGTTAAAATTGTTTAAAATGATTGGATCTATGATTTTTATCACGATTTTAAGATTTGTAACTTGATTATATAAGAATAGATTTATATATCACAAATATTGATTAATATAAGTCATTATCATGACATAGAAAATTTAAATTATTGTTTTTTTTTTTTTTTTTTTTTTTTGTAGATTTCTTTAAAGTTTTCATGATTTTTCTTAAAGACCGCAATTAATATCAGTGGTATTTGGTAAGAATTTGTTTGATTTGATATCTTGAATGAATCTTGAATCTTAGCAGACAGCAGAACATCATGTATATGTTCATTAATGATGGTATGATGGTATGATAGATGATTGATGATGTTAAAATAGATAATAAGAATTTGATTGAAGTAATTCCGAGCTGCCTCCACAAAAACCAAACAAACAAAAAATAAGTTGTTGTGTTGGTTTCCTAGAATGGCCGGGAAGCCAACTTTCTATTTTCTTTTCCTTGAATACGTGATGATACTTTTCTTCCATCCGATGCAAACAACCTTCCTGATCCAGTTGCACATCCAGCTTTCATGTTATCTTCTATTAACTTTAGCATGCGACTATGCTTGTGCTTCGACTCACCTTTATCATTGTTCGGAATGTTGCTGCTGGTGCAGCAAGTGCTGCTACTAGCGCTGCTGCTGTTATACGATTCAGCAGTATCACGTTTTAGATTATGCAATCTTTTTTGTAGGACTATCTTCTCCTTAGCTAAGCGCTCAACTTCCACTTCTAGCTCACGATCTTTTTTACGTAGAGCCTAAAAATAAAAAAAGAAAAGAAACAGGAAATTGGGAGAATTAGAATATGATGAACAAATATAATTAAAAAAAAAAAAAAAAAACAATTATAAATCTTACCTGTACATGTTTATATGCTTCACCAAGTATAGCCAAATTAGAGGTTTTCTTTCGGTCTTCATCCTTCAGCTGCAACTCACTTTTTAAAGCTTCATAACATTCCTTGAGATGGGCGCGCCTGTTTTTCTCAAGTTTGTTATGTACTTCACGTGTACCGGCGCTAAATCCATAAAATATAAAAAAAGAACACATAAATAAGATATATATAGTATGAGAGAAAAAGAGAGAGTTACGAACGAACCAATATAAATTCATTAAGTGGAAATTTTGATTCCATCAATATGTACAATAAGAAACCTCCTGATCACCCTAGGTTCTTGAAATATACATGGATCATGAATATGGACAAGAAATCTATAGTGTCCAAATTTCAGTTCGATAAGTCAAAAAACAAAAAACTTTTTCTAATAAGAACATTAATTTGAATTTGGGTTTATATGGGAGGTGCCCCTCCTGGCAACCCTAGGATCTTAAAGTTTATATGGTTGATGAAAGGGGATCCAATTTTCGGTTTGTATGTGGTCCGATTCGGCTGATTTCGACAAATGTGCAGCTTATGGTAAAAAGAAACCTATGTGAATAATGTCAGCTCTCTAGCTCAAGAACTGAGGAACTAGTTTGCATACATACAGACGGACATGGGCTAATCCAACTGATCTAACTGAATACACAGTTAAATCTCCCAATGAATTTGTCCGGCCACGAGAGATGTCCGCCCATCAGAATGTATTTTGTTCTAAAAACATAACTTTGGGACTGAGGAATTTGTCCGGCCACGAGAGATGTCCGTCTGGGGGAGATGTCCGTAACTAGAGATTTTACTGCATATACTTCATGGGGTCCGCAATGTCTCCTTCTGTGTGTCACAAACTTCATGACAAACTTATAATACTATTCACTCCCGTAAAGATGATCACTGATGACCAAAAATTCGTGTCAATCAATAGGTCAGAAATGATCAAAGCTTCCATATAACACATTCTTTGATAACAAAGGCAGGTATCATCCGCAAAGAATTCGTTTATGCAACTAGTCACACTGCCCCGAGCAACTTCTTTATTTAGAAGTTGTGAAACGCGATTATTGCAAAGAATTCATTGCATTCAACCAGAATCCCACAATCCCGATCTTGACTACTAAAGTTTGTTGAACGTTATTCCGTCCAATTTCATCATCCACCTCATCAGATTCAGCCCCCTGTGATTTACCCATGTTACCACAAAAAAAAAAAAAAAACAAAAAAAAATTTCTTGGAAGATATTGAGAGACCATTTCAAGAGCTTCGATGGATGGACCACGCATTTAAATCATTAGTTAACTCTTTTCTTTATTAATCACGTTTTTCCGGGCCAGTGGAATAATACTTAATTGTTACATCATGTATGATGTATTGCTCTCACTCTCAGGCTCACTCACTTTTCCTCAACATTAGTTCTATTTGTAAGACAAGTTATACCATATATCTCATCATATCTAATCCAAATGGCAAAATATAAATACTATATGATATGATACATGAAATCTCTCTCTCTGATACTGATGATACAATTTAATTATAGGGTTCTTCATATCTCTTCTATTAGATTGTATTATAGAAGAGCGAAAGCAAACGCTCTAATGGGCTTCTTCGAGATTCTGGTATCCAATACGAATTCCAAGTTCTTCTTCGCTAGTTCTATTCCAAATTAGACTATCATATGCTCCTCTGTTGTTTCCATTTCTTTATTATATAATCTACACTTTATTGATCATTCAGACTTATACTGTTTTAAGTGTTTCATAACTCTACAATGTCCTAAGACTATACGGACAAATCTCCTCAAAGTTAACGAGCGAACACCTTCAACTGAAGATTATCTTCTGGTCCGACTAACCAAACAATAGTGTGTGTGTGAAAGAAATTGAAATTTAATTGATTATTTACTTACCCATTACTGTTGGAACTAATTGTACGACGACGACCGGCACCGTGAGTGGATGATGCAGCTGCAGAAGTTGTGGCAATATGCGATACTGTTGTCAAAGACTGAGATCCAAGCAAACCACCTGCCGATGCTTGTGCGATTGATGCAGCAGCAGCTGAAGTCGATGGTAAAATTTGCAAATAACTGCGTGATGATGATGATCCTGTAAGTGATGATGAAGTGCACACAACTCCTCCACCCATACTATTGCGACTGCTGCTACCCGGACCAGCGGCAGCAGCATAGCTCATGTGAAGAGTATCATCGATTATCATTTGCTGATGTTGGTGTTGATGATGCTGCTGCTGTTGTTGTTGCATTTGATTGAGTGCTGAAATTTTATGGGACGATAATGAGAAACTGCGTATACGTGAATGCGTTGGCTCAATGAATTTTCTACTCGACATGGGTGGCGGTGTAAGGGGTACAGAGGATTTTGTTCTGGACGCAACAAGAGGATGATTACCACTAACATTAGCATAGGCGGCAATTGCAGGAGATTTAGAATTGTTGCCACCCATCATCATCATCATTGGTACAACAACATTTGATTTATGATTATTAAACAACAACGACGACGAAGAAGACAATGACGAAGGCAATGAAGAAGATGGCATTGTCGATATATTTATTTTTGATAAAGACGATAAGGCTAAGGATGACGGCGACGATGACGACGACGACGACGGTGATGATGATGATGACGATTGCAATGGCAATGATGATGACAACAAACCAGAAGAAGAAGAAGCAGCAGCATTGCTATTATTCGGAACCACATGCAACAAAGGATAACTATAATTGTTGTTGTTGTTGTTGTTGTTGTTGCTATTATTCTGTTCTAATGTTGTTGCTATTGCTCCAGTTCTATTGCCAATTATAGCCGTCGGTGAAGCAATTCTTAAACCATTATTTAACAACATTTGTTTGCTGGCACTTGCAGCAGTTGTTGCTGCTGCTGCTGCTGGAACAAATACAGAAGAATTTGGGGAGAGGGAGGATGAAGAAGAAGATTCAGAATTCCGATTTCTCAGATCTTTATTTAGTAGTTCATCTTCTTCACTTGTACTATGTCTCTGTTGTAATTGTTCGTATGCCCTTATTTTTATTGTTGTAGTTGTTCCTGTTGTTCCTGTTGTTGCTGCTGCTGCTGCTGCTTCTTCTTCAGATGCTGCCATTGTTGTTGTTGTTGTTTTTGTTGCAGCTTTTCCTACTACTCCTGCCCCTGTCCCTGCCACTGACACTTCCCCTGATCCTCCTATTCCCACCAATCCTCCTACTCCCGATACCGATGATGATGGTACCAAACGGAAAATAGTTCCATTTAAACGTGTTGGTGTTGTTTTTATTAATGTTGTTGTTGTTGTTGCTATTGGCTGAGAAAATATTTCGGATTGGTTGTTGTTGTTGTGGTGGTGGTGGTGGTTGTGGTTTGAGGAAATTTCATCCTCTGGAAAATAACGAAATAAAAAAAAAAAAATGCAAAAATAAAAAAAAAACCCGAAAAGAAAAAATAAATCAAAAAAAAAAAAACACAACAACAAAACAAATAGAGAAATAAATGAAAATTAAACAAAACACAAAAATTTATTGTAAATAAATTTGTAAAATTTAACAAACAAAAGATGATATGATGATGATGGTGATGTGATGAAAAGAAAATTCATTCAATAAAACAAAACAAAGACTGAAGGATTGAGAATATGTGAATGAATGAATAATGGAAAGAATGATTGAAAGAATGAATTTATAAAATTGTAATTAAATGAAAAACTTTTTTTTTTAATGAATTTTTAAAAAGGAAAAAAGAGACATAAATAAAAAAAAACATAAGCAAATAAAAAATTAAAAAAGGAGAAAAAAAAATCGGTCAAGTGAGAGTCGGACTCGCACACGAAGGGTTCCGTACCACCCCACATTGTTTTGACACTATGTATGCATTCTTCGTTGGACGTAAAGCTTGTACGTCTTTGTCTGAAGTTATGTAAAATTGAGTAATTTGTTTTTGTCGCAAAAGTGAATTATTTATGACCCAAAAGTATGCTATAAAAAAATTCCTAGGATCTTGAAATTAACATGGTTAGTGAATATGGGTAACACACTTATAGTGTGCAAATTTCAATTCGATAAGACAAAGAACAAACAAGTTTTTCTAATAAGAACATTGATTTGAATTTCGGTTTGTATGGGAGGTACCCTACCTAACCATTCTAGGATATTGAAATTTACATGGTTGGTGAACATAGATCTCACATTTATAGTGTCTAAATTTCAATTCGATAAGTCAAAGAACAAACAAGTTTTTCTAATAAGAACATTGATTTGAATTTCGGTTTGTATGGGAGGTACCCTACCTAACCATTCTAGGATATTGAAATTTACATGGTTGGTGAACATAGATCACACATTTATAGTGTGCAAATTTCAATTCGATAAGACAAAGAACAAACAAGTTTTTCTAATAAAAACATTACTTTAAATTTGGGTCTGTATGGGGACACTTCTTTGTTTTTAAGTTTATTTTATTTTTATTATTTGTCGTTATGGACGTAATTGAACTACACACTCTGTGCAAATTTTCAACATATTACGGTTCATTAGATTGAGATCTCTGACGAAAGGACGGACAGTGTAGGCTTAGGAATAGGGTCCCAATGGCACCCTTTGGGTACGGAACCCGAAAAAACTATGGATCGAATGAGTAGAAAGAAAGAATTAGAAATGAATATTTATTGATGCAAACTGGCAAACAACTCGTGAGATCGCTGAGAGATTAAATTTATCGAACCGTTCATGATCATTTGAAACGTTTAGGTTTAATCTCATAAGTTGGACATATGATATCTTTTTAGTGGGATCAATTCTAAAATGTACTGTCATCAGCTGGTATAAAAAACTGTACTACAAAAGGCTTTTCCACATTTCTAGAATATTTTTGGATGAATTCCATGAACATACTGCATCATTGGTCAAACCATGGATAAATATCCAAAATGTGGAATTACTCGAGTTTCCAGGACATAAATAACATGAAGAACGTTTGGGGGCTTTTGTCTCGAAAAGTATATGAGAGTGGGAGACAATTTGCCGTTTCTGCGGCCTTAATAAATAAAAAAAAATAAATAAAATCAGAAAGATCGTTGCAAAATTGACTATTTACTTTCGAAGAAGTGTGTTCAACCTATTCAGTTGATTAGCAGTGCATGTTCATACATATGTATGTATCTGACAACTTCTGATTTTGTTCAATCAATAAATTAATTGATCTAAATTTGATTGCTTGACACATTTGACTTTCGGTTAAATCAATTAAATTTCATTCATTTAATACGATTTTCTTAGAAATTTAAAATGTTGTTATTGTTCTACAAATACTATAGTACATCTGTACATGTATGTACATACGCGTAGAAGACATCAGGAAATTGTATTCTATTGACTCCATTGATTGATTGTTGAAGGAGAATACAGTAACTCCATTCGCCTAAAATTGTGTATGCTTTCCTGAAAGATTGGAATTGGATTAGGAGGAAACATGAATATTTTTCATTGTAATCATTATAAGAGGAAGATTCGTGACAAATGCAAGAAGAACTTGTACCTACGTAAGGAGTGAGTCAACAACCAATTTCACATTGTTTAAAATCGTTGGTAATGGTTCAAAAGCAAGGAAATTGGGTTACATACTGCATCGAAAGCCGAGAAAAGTTTACCAGGCATAAGCAAAATGGTTTTTTTTGCATCGTAGTATATGATGATGAGAATGAATGGATCCACTGGGACCATTGTGTCATTGAAAAAAAAGGCGCAAACTTATTTGTATTCCCAGTACAATCGACATTAGCAAGGTGTCCGAGTGAAATGGCAAAACATGACCATGAAGAGAGTTTGGTCATGTACTAAGTGGTAGTCAAGTGCAGTGTATTAAAATAAAAAACAAATATACATTGTCTCAAAAGAAGAAGCCGTGGAAGAAAAAGGTGAAAATTATATGGGGAGATACAAGAAAAAATGTCCACAAGCTAATTTTAACGAATAAAGAGAGAATTTTTTTTTAAAAACATTTGACGGGATGTGATAATGCAAATGTTACACCTAACCACCAGTTAGTATCCAATAAATGTTTGGGAAGGAGAGGAGAGGAGAGAGAAGTTGATAATTTTTTATTAGTGTATGAGACTTGAATTGTTTGCAATGTGCAAATATGATAGATTATCATACTCTAGTTTTCAATCATTCATCAGGAAAATATTTGTCAGAGGTCATAATAGTCTCTCAATTTATTTACAATAAAAATAACATCAACATCATCATTGATACATCATCCATCCTAGGACAACGCGTCACATTATGTGACTTCATTTACATTTGCATTTGACGACTTCATTTGGTTTGGGGGTCTGTGAATGAGGCTATTTGTGGATCTGTGTCTATAATATTCACCACTCTTCATTGTTCTCTCAGCCAGCATTTGGAAGACTTTTTTCATTGTCAATTGTCCAAACGTCACACAGTCATAGGCATTCGTTACACTTACACACACACAGTCTGTGTGCAGAGCAATAGCGAACAACCGTTAGAATAGAGATTGTGAAGAAGAAGACGATGACGCTATGCATTTGCTTTGAAAAAAATGCGCAACAGAAGAGACTTCTGCGATAGTTATAGCAGAGACTTCCGAGACACTTACAGAAGAGACTAAGAAGTGACTTCTCGGATGTATTGCTGTAGTTACACGTTTTTCCCCGACACGAGACGCTTCTTAGATGAGAAGCGACTATCGCCAGCGATGGTTTTCAATTTCTTGACGTAACGTATTAGTGACTTCCGCAATAGAAAATGCTTGCTGGGCTCCTACCTATAATTGTTATTATTAACCATTCTTTCTTCAATCTACTACATACATACATATACTCGCACATACATATTTTACAATTTCCATTTTATCAAAAATTGCTTTCTATTGTTTTATAGGCATGGGAATAAATTTTGGTTTAGTTTGGTTTGACCGAAATTTTTGAAGCAAGAAAAAACAAGATTAAGAAAATAAACACCAAAACTAAAGAGAGAAAACAATAACAAAATCCAACAACAACAACAACTACAACATTAGTTATAAATCCTATGTAAAAACCAAAAAATTCGTACAAAAAAGTTCAGTGACTTTAAATTGTTTCTTCTCATTTTTCATGTGGCGTAAACAAAAAAGAAAAAGCAAACACATACGCAAACACTCACTCACTCACACGCACACATACAATTAAAAATAGGAAGAAGAGCAAACTCAATTCACAAACTTGAAAAACATACTTCCCCATTGCATTTTATTATGTTGCTTTTGTTTTTGTTATGTTTTGTTTTTAGCTTGGTTTTTATTCACTTCAATTCACTCCCTCCCAACCCTTTCTATAACTAACTCTCCCTGTGTCAGACTCTTTCTCCTTGTAAATCTAAACAATAACAAAAACACAATGCAAACTTATGTGTTTGTAAAAAGAGAGCATAAAACAAATTTAAAAAAAAGCAAAGCAAAACAAAACAAACTAACAAACAACAATCTTCAGAAATGAAGAGAATGACAGAAGAAGAGTAAATTCTTTAATAGTTAAAGAGAACTCTTTGTTGACAAAACAAACAAACGAAGAGAAATGCAATATTCTTTGTAATGAATTATAAAGAGAGGGAAGCATGAGTAGTGCAGTATTAAGCGCACTCGACACGATGCTGCATGCTTCATTCAGTCAGACTCTCTCTCAAACAAACAAAATTTCACTCAATTGTTGTTGTTGAATAGCCCCGAAAAATTCTGACAATTAAGCGTGTGTTAAACGATGATACATGCCTGCAGACTTGGTATGATGGCATACTTACGATTAGCTAGCTATTACTCTGTCAAACTTGGTCTGCATACTTTAGTATACAAAAATTTTGAAAGCGAAAACATTGCAAACGCAGTCATACTTTTACATTACTTTTCCAATGTACATATACTCATCAGCATCCACAAACGAAATGAATTTTTATATGAGGTATGACAGACTTGCTATCACACAAGTATGTTGGTATGCGACAAACATCAAAAAATCAAAAAAAAATTTGAAAACCATCAGACTTGTGTGTAATCTTGGGTAAATCTCGAGGAACCAATCACACAATTTGTTGTTGGGCTTAAAAATTAAGAGGCACACCACTTAAATATTTTTATACTCTTTACTCTTTGATGCTGTTATGTTTTGAAGAGAATTGAACCGGAGCAAGAGCATGAAAAGCTTGAGATTGAAAATGAGTGAGTGAGTGAGTGATTGTGCGTGACTGTGCGTGCCATGCATGATATTCTCCTCATGTTGTTTTTAGTTTATATTACTTTGTTTACTTCTATTTGTTTTCCTATGCTTGGTTTTTTGTTGTTTTTTTTTTTCATTTATTTTTGTATAAGAAAAAGTGTGACTAATTTGTTTTTTTGGCGGGTTTTTTTTTTTTATTACTAATACTCTTTCACTCTGCATCTGTTTCATCATCATCAATCGCTTCGATTGACAAAAATTTAGGGAAAAAATTAAATAATCACAGAATCAATCAGTCTGGAAACTCTCAATAGCGACGTACATATACGGGTGACACTGCCCTCCTCTTGGTGAGCAACATACTAATTCTAGCTGTAGCTCCAGCTCGCTTTTCTGGAAGACCACTTCTTGAGCCTCATGGAGCATTGACTGAAAATATGGAAAATTTGCGTCAATGCAAAGAAATCCATACACGCTACCCTTCATTCACCCTAAATCATTTGACATGACCTGTCGTTTTTTAACAAGAAATCGTCATTGTGTGAACTCTGTACCTGGGATTGACACTGGACACTGGTGTCTCATCACCTGGCAGCTTTACATTATGGCCAAAAGAAAGTAGTTGGCCCTGAAATCGGTAATATAAGCTAATACACTGTTTAGCCGGAACTCAGTTATTCACCGAGACTTTCAAATTACAATGATATAAAAAAAGAAATCGTCAAGCACAGCAGCAACAGGCACTTCATAAGGTTGACGGACCATAACTACTATGTATTAAGTTGGCAATCAATGCAAAGGCAACACCCCCAAACAGACCTCCCATTTCACATCAGGGATAAGTGTTCAAAATCAATTCAAACTTGCTAAATTGATTGATTACAATAAATGATAAAAAATTGCTGGTTCTCGTCTGACGACAGGACAGTAGTAAAAACAAAAAAAAAATATATACAATCGAAAGCATAAACAAAAACTAAAGGCAAAGGCAAAATCATGGAGAAGAAGAAAAGGTTAGTTAAATATACAAAAGCAAAATCTAAAAAAAGAAAACGAAAGCAATCGAAATCAAAATCAAACACAAAAGCAAAAGCAAGAGGAAACAAATTCCCAATGCAAAAGCAAACAGAACAAATTCTTCATTTTATGCAAAAGCACAAAGAATTTTGAAAAAGCAATGGCAAAAAAAAAAACAAAAGCTCACATAATAACAACAACAATATTACAATTTCTTATTGGAAAATCAAAGCACATGGTTGTGCTGGACTTCGTTCTGATGCTGCCGATGTCATTTTTTTGTTAATTTATTTTTATTATTATATTGGGTTGGTGGAAAAGTAATTTCCGAAAATGAGAATCATGTGACAACAATTTAACTTTTTTGTTATTGATAACCTTTTGCCATCTTTCGGGTAAAACCATAATCCCATTTTTGTAGAAATTCTGGGGTTTCTAATCAAAAAAACTGGTACAATACCGTTTCGCAGTCGTTTAGGGAATTCATTGTTACGCCATCAAGATAATTCTGCATGGAGCGATATAAATGGTAATCAGATGGTGTTAGGTCCCAGACTATATGGTGGGTGCATTAACACATCCCAGACAAGTGCCATCAATTTTTGCCGAGCCATCAAAGATGTGTGTGGCCTAGAGTTGTCGTGGTGTAAGACTATGCCCTTGCGGCCGTTTTTCCTTCAACGCTGCATTTTTTTTTGTTAGTCTTTAATAATAAAATTCCGAATTTATCTTTAGCCCAGGTGAGAGCAACTCATAATGCACAGGACCTTTGCAATCCCACCAAAGCTCATCTTGTTTAAACCAATACATTTGGATAAAAAAAAATCGCAAATTGGAATGCAATCAATAAGATTTTTTCTGTCAAATTGTGTGCATAGCCGCCCTTTTTTAAATGGTCTAAAACTGTCGTATGGTGGATACCAAGATCCTTAGCAATGTCACACAAGTACTCATGTTCCGGTCAATAATTTGGTCCACTTTTTCGGTGGAAGGCCGACCGGACCAAGGCTCGTCTTTCACATCGAAATTTCTCGTACGAAATCGTAGAAACCATGTTCTAACTGATCGTTCTGATAAAGGACCTTCTCTATGATGTGCATACACTTTCTTTTTTTTTTTTTTTAGTTTTCCCTGCAGAATACTCCTTTTCATAGAAGTACAGTAAATTGTAGCGAATTTTCTCTGTTTCGGCACTCATTTTCTTTACGCAAAAACTGCAGATTTAATAATCACTTGTTCATTGTTTTGCCAAGGTTGCAAAGCTTTTCATTGTTGTATGGCATTATTCCCAGATCGGATTAATACTTACAGAGATGTCTAGCAATTCAAATTTTCGGTAGTTACTTTTTCCACCAACCCAATATTATTTATTTCATTTCTGGTGAAGAAGAATTATCAAAAAATCAAATAGTATAAGTGAAACTTTTCATAAAGAAAGAAATAATAACCACAACGACTTAAAGTAAATGATGGATGGAGAGAGAAGAAAAAAGGCATTTAGAAACACAGAGGAAGACAAAGAAGAAACAAATACATAGTAGTAGTAGTACTAGAGCAATAAACAACAAAAGAGTAGTAAATTTTGTTTTTATTTGTTGTAACAAAACAGAAATATTAAAAAAAAAAAAAAAAAAAATATTTACAAAAAACGTAATAAAAACCATGAACACACACACACTCACAACAAATGCATGCATGATGATGATGATGATGATGATGATGTACAATGTATCTGCGAGTGTGTATCTGTGAGTATGTGTGTTGAGCAACAACGCAACATCGTCAACGGGGTCAGATGACGCAGCATTTAAAACAATAACAACAACAACAACAACAATAAAAAAAGACCATGAAGAAACAAAGACATCACTCACACCACACCACACACAAAAAGTGGATTTCTTTTGAAGAGTTGAAATTGAAAACAAAACAAACGAAAACAGAAATAAAAAAAGACGCTATTAAATTTATTTATTTACCATATTTTACAAGAAAATAATAAGTTTTGAGATTTGTTTATGACTCAACAACAATAATAACATTGAGGAACACAGAATGTCACAAATAGAGAAAACCAAATACACTGAACAAGAGCAGAAGGAAGAGGAGTAATAAATTCTGAAGCACTAGGAATCAAATGTCGGTCACTGTGTTTTATAGAAAATTCTCAATCATTCACGATTGTTGGTCACAAGAATTTTGTGTGAAGCTCAA
Organism: Amiota communis; assembly: GCA_037043315.1. NCBI lineage: Eukaryota > Metazoa > Arthropoda > Insecta > Diptera > Drosophilidae > Amiota > Amiota communis. Next base: position 659,621 of record JBAMAV010000054.1, on the reverse strand, counting down.
AGAGAACGTGCGATGGTCTCGAAAATAAGTTTGGGAATCTAGTATGATCCATGATAATTTTGGGCTTCGTACGGCGTGCTTTAACTACACTACCCCTGAGTAATGTTAATGAGTGATTTTTGTAGTCATTGTTTTTGTCATAAATGATTGCGCCAACATTGTTCTTTCTCTTGAATGAGTGAAATGCGATCGATTGGTATCGACGATATACCGAATTTGTGGCATTCATGTTGAATATACTCTACTCTACTACATATATAAGTAGTATCATCTATTGTACTCTGCTGTACTTTACTCAACTCTAATGTACTCTACTGCTGCCCTCTACTCAACACTCCACTTGAGAAAAGTAATTGATGTACATTGAATAATGTCGAAAATTGTAGCATAACATTTACTTTCTATTGTCAAAAGAAAGGATTGTCATTGCTCAAGTTCCTCACTGAGAGAGTGAGAGAGTGAGTGAGTGAGTCAGTTGCAGCAGCATCAGTACAATTTTATTTGAGTACTATATGCATCAATGCAGATGAACCACATAGTGGCCGTCCAAAAAATGCTACAACACCAGAAAACATTGAACAAGTTTATGATATTGGTGTCTAATAATCCAAGTTGGACTAAGCAACCATAGGCATCTCAGATAAACGGGTACTCATCTACATTTTACATGAAGAATTGCATATGAAAAAAAAGCTGTTTGAAAAGTTAACAATTCAACAAAAACTGAATCGAAAACAAATTTCTCAGTGTATTCTTAACTATGGGTGAGACTTTCATCTATCACCATGACCCTAAACTGAAACATTGGACTGAAGCTGGTTTGTTCAACTCTTTAACAGATGAAGTCTAACCGATCGCCAAAAAAAAAAGGTTATGTCATCAGTTTTTTGGAATGCAAAAGGGATTATCTAGAGAAAGGTAAAAACTAATAACTATATATTCTGAATATTATTGGCAACCTTTTGGATCAGCTGAATGAAAAAATTAACATTCTTTTACATTCAATACTTTTCAACCACACATATTTTGGAAGGATCCAGACTTAGATTCATACAGTATAGTTGTTCAGGGGGTAGACTATGGGGGGGGGCAACTATTGAGGCATTAGAAAAGCTTAAGAATGATACAGACAGCGAGACATCATCAAAGGTGACACAACTTATGATTGCGATTGAAAAACCGAATTTCTCATGTCCCTGCAAGTTTGGGATGATGATGATGATTAATGATGTATCAAACTTTTTCACATTGCCACCATTTAATATACTTTTCTGGATTTTATGATTTCTTTTTTGGGTTGAGATTCAAAGGGAACTTTCTAGATATGGAGGGTTTGATTCCAGCACATTATACCAAGCACACAGTCCAAAAAATCATGGAGGCTTTGAAAATTTATGAAAACGATTTTAACGATTGCAAACAAGAAATCGTTTTATGGCACAAAAACTACAAGAAACACAGAGTTGAAGAGAGTCCAGACTGCACACTTTAGGCACTGCAGGTCATCACATCGAAGAAATTCAATAATTTCTACCTGAACGTTACAATATTGTCCCAATTGTTTGCGACAATTCCTATAAATTCGGCAACAACTGAACGGACTTTTTGCCAAGTCAAACGACGTTGTTGTCTTCTTGCAACTGGGACTTGGACTGGGCTTGTTGTGGAATGAAATCTAAATAAATTATATTTGCCAATGAATAAACGTACACATATTTCGTTTTGCAAAAACTTTTTTGACAAACACTAACCGCCCTCCCAAAGTTGAATCCTAGATCCATCACTGGATTCATATGAGGAGTCTCGTCTCTTCGCTTCTCTTCACATATGTGTGATTTAAGCGATTTAAATAATATTGTATATAATTTCGATGTCTTTCTAATCGAAACTCACTCAACTCACTACTGCCCAAATTTTTAAACTTAAATTCACTTATTTTACTATGTAAGTGTATTTTATTTATCTAATGTGAAGCAGCATTACTATAAATGTTGGAAATGACATACTCAACAAAATAAATAAATAACAAAGTTAAGGTGATAAATAAAAACCATAAATTTAATTTAGGAAAACAAAAAAATATGAAAACAAAATAATTAAAATTTAATTTGATTTTGAAAACAAAAAAAAACGTGACATTGGCACATGACAACTGACGACGATCGCTCTCTCTTTGCCTATCTCTCTCTCTCTCTGTCACTCTCTTTGACTGATGAAATGAGATTTTTGTTGTTATTATTCTGGCGTGCGTTTGTTGTTTTTTTATATCAATTATTTTTATTTTTGTTTTTTCTTTTTTTTTTTTTTCAATTATTTAATTATCTCCCTCTTGTTTCTACAAATTTTTGTCATTGTTTATGTCGTCTATTCATTCAATATCTTCTCTCACGCCATCATCTATAATCCAAAACCAACATCATTCAACATGAAAAGACCTCAAAAGCAAGAGAGCAAGCAGCAATAAACACAAACACAAACACATTAAAACAAAGACAAAATATGCAATGTTACAGTTTGATAAGCATTGAATACACAAAATCAACTGATTAAATAAAAAACTGTAACTTGTATACTTGCTGACTGACTTCTACTAGAGTCGTCAAGGTTTCAAGTCCTGGTCCAGCATTTTTCTAAATTTTTTGCTTCTATCCTTCTTAACTTTCCCCCTGATCTAAAGGCGCCACTGTTGCAATTGCTCATATTAATTATTGTGCATATAACTATTTTTTACTCATTATAAGTACTAGTACATCACGTGCAAGGCCACAGTTTGATTAGCACTAAAAATTAAGCGACCTTTATTGAGACTTGTACCAGAGAGCAAGCAAACATAAAACTGTAACTTTCACAAATAGTTTTATATGCATATTGATCATTCTCGTTCACACTGTTCAAGTGCAAGCACACAGTTTGAGTATGACTGAATTTATGGTGACTACAACAAACCAAAGAGTATTTAAATTGTCTCTGAACAAACAGTTCCTCTCTTTGATTTTGTTTCTGTAGTGATTCTGATTCTCTCTTTTTTTTTTTAATGAAATAAAAAGCATGGTTTATTAGCATTGTTATTCTTGTTGTGATAATGCAGTGTGCACATGATGTGGTGATATGTGATTCCGTGTTTTTGTATGTTTGGCTTTGCTTTTGTTCTCTTTTTTATTGCATAAAAAACACAAAAAAAAAACAATAAAAATTACTAAAGATGACAGGAAGGAAGCAAGGAAAGAGAGGAAGTGTAATGATTGTTTATTTTTGTTTTTTGTTTATGATTTTTACAAGGTGAATTGTTGATATATGATATAAGTAGAACAACGCCAGCCAACCAATATATGGTCGATTAGAAAATTTCATTATGTTTAGAAAGAGAAAATATGGTTGATTGTTTGATTGATTGAATATGATAAAACAGCAACAACAACAACAACATTATGTTGATGATGTTGAGGAAAAACAATAGAAATTAAAATAATTTATGATGAAGAGAAAGATGAAGAAAAATAAACAATAAAACACAACATAAAAATATGAAATGTGAAATGTGGGGATAGAAGAAAATTAAATATTTTTAAACTCACCACCAGGAGCCATACGAAGTATTTCGTTGTTATTGCCATTTCCATTGGTTAACTCAAGACGATGATGATGCTGCTGCTGGTGGTGTTGCTGCTGATGATGATGTTGATGATAATCAAAATCATGATTAATTAATTGACCATGCGTGTTTGCCGCCGCCGCACCACCATTCGATGAAATTGTGGTTAAAATGCCGCCACCTCCACCACCATTACCATTGCTGACATGATGAAATGTTCCAGCTGATGCTGGTGCTGAGGTTGACACTTGATTAAGTGAAGCCTTATTCACATTGTTGTTGTTGTTGTTGTTAATATTGATATTGTTGTTGTTTATGGTAGTTGTCGCCGATCCACCGCCAACACTAGCTGTTGCTGACTTATAAAGTTGCTGAAGTTGTTGTTGTTGTTGCTGTTGTTCGGTAGCAGTGCCTGGTGGTGATAACTTCAATTTTTCCTGCTGCTCAATATACTGAGCAGCGATTAAAAGAGTTTCGAAGTTTGCCGACATTCCTACCACTTTTTTGAACTATTATGATGATTTTGTTGAGATTAATGTTTAATTTTATTTTATATTTTTATATTATAAATCCAAAAAAAAAAAAAGTTGATTTTATTATAATTTATTAATTTATATATATGTATATTTATTGTGGTAGTTGCACGTAAATTAGTTGTTTAAAACTGTAAAGAGAATACAAAATATATAAAAACAAGATTAGAAATTTAATAATTTATTTATGTATTTTCATTTATTTAATCATGTTCCTCCCCCATCCTTATCCCCCTCCACCAACACATTCAATGATAATTTATCAATATATGTTGTGATAAAAAAAAAAAAATCAAACAACATTTCTTTTATTACTCTCTCTTGTGTCAATCAGTGAATCATCAATTTATACTTTTCTCAAAATCCCTTGATGTTTTAAGATTCTCTGAATACAAATTTTGTAATTGATTTGTAAACAAAGACAACAATTGAATAAATATCGAGGAGAAGGAGCAGCAGCAGCAGTGATAAAAAAATTGTACAAACACATATGATAAGATTAACACACAGAACAGAACAGAACAGAACAGAACAGAACAAAACACTACTCAGTACATCGTTTGTTATCATTTCATAATCATAACAACATCATTGAACAACAACACTGGCAGCAGCAGTAGCAGTAGCAGCAGTTGATTAAGATCGTCCCAGGGGTTAGGTAGGTTATGTTGAAATCCACTTCAAATGTGATTGATATAGTACAATAATCAGTATCATGATAACACAATGATAACAGATCAGATCAAAAAACAATTGAAAATGCATGAGATTGTTTCAAATTTCTGTTAACAATTTATTTGAAATGGAAGGAAAGACCTTTTTCCACCCATTTGCTCTCATTTTCTGATGAACAACACTAGAACAACATAAACATTAAGATGAGAATCATCACACACACTACCTCTCACAAGATCAAAATTGCAGCATCAAAACAACTCGACAACTTATGAAATAAACATCGTGAACAGATTGGACTTCCTTTTTTAGGGTTCCGTACCTAAAAAGGGTGCCAACGCTGTCCGTCCGTCAGAGAGCTCTATCTCATAAACCATAATAGATAGACAGTTGACAGAGAGTGTAATTCAATTTCGTGTATAATGATAAATAATATTACAAAAAAAAAAGAAAAATTTAAAAATTAGAAGACTCTCCCCTTACCCAAATATAAATTAATGTTCTTATTAGAAAAACTTTTTTGTTCTTTGTCTTATCGAACTGAAATTGGGTCACTATAATTGTTTGATCCATATTTACGAACCATGTAAAATCGTTAAGCTAATCATTGACTCTATAAGGGTAAAAAAAAATGTATACACATGTGTTTGCTGTCTCTTTGGTATGCATTTTCAATTGTTCACCTGTCGCCCATGCAGAGTTCTTCAGCCAAAGTGGTTGCCGAAGCAGAACATGTACTACGAATGATCTGTAAGATTCTTATATATGTATGTATGTACATATGTATGCATTTTAAAGTAAACCGAACCTGAAGATAATGTAATGTATTTCATATTTGATTCATTTCTATTCACTTTTCGAATGAACCAAGTGCGCATCACTTACTAATACACACATACATATGTACATATGGTTTTTTTGGACACCAAAGAAATGAAATCAAATGTTTTTGGAAATGTTTGCTTGCGAATGCAATCATGCAAGAATCTAGTTCCTACTGAGTACTAGCAAAAGCTTCTCTTCTCCTTATAGACCACTACATTTTACTACAGGTTATTATTTATTCCTTTTAAACTCCTAGTTTGGAGCATAGGGCCTCCACAATGCTTCTCCATCGCACACGATTCGGGGCTGTTATTTTAGCGTCATCCCATGTGATGTTGACATCAGCTATTTCCCGCAAGGTTGATCTTCTCCAGGTGTTCTTTGGCCGGCCGCGGCTTATGCACCCTTGCTGGCTGTTTTCATAGACGCCGTAGTGCGTCGTTGGAAATAGTGTTAGGCCAGAATATTCTGCATATGATCATCAAACACTTGTTAACGAAAGCTTAAAGTCTCTGCGTGATGGAGTTCGATACCAACCATGTTTCGCTTCCGTTTCATTGCATTGATTTCAAGCATGCGGAAAATATTCGCAATTTCGTGCGTCTGCTACGGGTTACGCCGAGTAAATTTTCTTTTATCAGATATCACATCATAATGTCATCATCAACATCATCATCATTATTAACCACAAACAATAATAGCAAACACTATGAAAGTTGCTCACGAAGAGAGAGAGAGAGAGAGCTCACTTTGATGGGTAATCTCTTTTAATTTTTGTTGTATATTGTCCGTGAAAGAATTTCTAATTAAACCCAAGAGAATAATAACAGCAGCAGCAGCAACAGAATCAGTATCAGATTGTATGGCGTTTCTCTTGTGGCATGTGGCATGCGTGGCCCAATCAAAACACACCAACAATTTTATGTTAAGAAAAAAGAACGAGAAAAACAAACACAATACAAGAAAAAGGAGAAAGAAATAGAGAAAAGAAGGAAAAGAATTGCATGGCCAAGTAAAAGGTACCTGGTCAAGAGAGTCAATTCTCGTACATATGTATATTGATATCAAAAATTCCAAATAAATCAACAAATACAAATACACACACACACACACACACACACCCACACATACATATAAGTATATGCACACACATTGAAGAACAAAAGAAGGTCAGTCATAATCATTATGATGATGATCATGATCATCACAAACTAAAAAGGAACACAAAACAACAAAAACAAAAGAAAGAAAATGCATTTGTCAATCAAATTATTTTATGAACGAGCACAAAACAACAACAAAACAAAAACAAAGCAATAAAATAATTATAAAGAAAATATGAAAGAACAAAGATGACATGGTGTGATGATGGTGTTTTTGGTGTTGTTGGTAAAGGAAAAAAAGAGTGAGTAAAATAATCAGAGAGAGAGAGAGAGAGAGAAGCAGAGTAATGAATGTCTCTGAGGCACTGCTGTATCCATCTGTGTGTTTCTGTATGTGTGTGCACTCATGCTTGTTTGCTTGTTTTAATATGCGTGGGCGTCTATAAAGCGACAACAACAACAAAACAACAAAGAACAATGACACTGGTGTTGATGTGATAATGATGATAATGGTGGCAACAGCCACAGTGAGGTTGAAGTTGAGGGTGATGGAAATTGTGGTGGTGGAAATAGTGACGGCTGCACATATAAACTAGTGACGCAGTTTTAAATTTTATATATTACGATGTTGATTATGTTGATATTCAAACGGACAAAAAAAGGTCAACGGCTGGAGGCACACACAATAGCAAGCAACAGAGCAGCACAATAAAACAATAAAAAGAAACATGCACATGCATGCAATTATCAAATACGTATGTGGATCAGTGGTTCTTAAACTTACACATACTAATGTGAAAAAGAAAGAAAGAAGAACCCTGAAGATTTTACACTGTTTGTGAAACTCAAATTCTGGCTTATTAATAATCATAATCATTGACAGACACTCCTCACTGGGAATGGATATCTTGACGCAGGAGGAAAGAGAGGCAGCAATCTACCAACTTGAACCAACTGGAAACACACACACACACACAAACAGGTTATTCTGGTCCCTTACAGTGACTTATTTTTCTAAAATCTTCTTCATTAATAACAAATAATGAATATTGATGCAACATTTAGAAAAGTTTAATATAAAAATGTATTATCCCTCTGTATAAAGAACAAGTTTAAGAGCCACTGTCCTTAGAGTGTGTCATAGAGGAAGGAAGGGACATAATAAAAGAGAGATCAGACCAGACCCAGACCCAGACCAGACACAATACAATCATTGATAACGATAAACAAAACAGAAGTTAGTTTGTTTTAAGGGGTAGTCAGAAGTCGGCAGTCATCAGACGACAATTCAGTCAGCAGTCAGTGAGTCAAAAATGCATTTTATTTAAACACAACAGCACAACACACACACACAAGGAGGGAGATAAATAAAATATAACGGCAAACAACAAGAAACTAACTAACTAGCAAACAAATAAAAACTATAAACAATTCAAATGAAAACCAAACCCAACAGCTGGATGGATATACTATAAGTACTATAAGGCAAAGAGAGACTCAGTGAGTGAGTGAGTGCGAGGAAGATTGTCAGCAGTAGCAGCAGCACCTAAATACAACACGTGCTTTTGCTTTGCTCGATTCTCTCTCAGCTCAGCTCAGTTCAGCTCAGTTCAGCCCAGTCAATTAAAAAAGATAAATAAATAAATAAACAAGATAACGTGACTGTTTAACTGTTGTTGCTGTTGTTTTTTTGTTGTTTTTGTTGCTGCTGCTGTTTCTATTTCTGTTTCTGTTAATTGGTTGCACATGTTGTTCTATTTGTTGTTGTTGTTGTTCTTATTATTGTTGTTGCATAGTATGGTCGCAGCAGCTGAGGTGGAGGGGAGGAGTTCAAAACAATACATAACCCAAAACCATAAAAATGAGACTTAAGACTTAAATCGATGGGGAAATGATAACAAACACAACAATTCGTTACAATCTTCTCTTCTTCTTTAACTTCTTCCGGAAAAGATCGCATCCTGTCGATCTCTCCTCTACAATAGAATCTTTTAATCCTACCCCTAAATTGTTCTTTCCCACTTACTAATATAAGTTCTATTGTTATTAATGTAAGTTCTCACTTATTCTTTACCACCTTCTTCTTGTTCTATGACTCCTCTTCCTTCCTTCTATAACTCCTCTTCTTTCTTTTATGACTCCTCTTCTTTCTTCTATGACTCCTCTTCTTTCTTTTATGACTCCTCTTCTTTCTTCTATGACTCTTCTATGATTTCTCATCTTACTTCTTTATATACTCCTTCTTCTTATTCTCCCTACTTTTATTCTTCATCTCCTGTTTCTTCTTATCCTCCTATTTTCTTCTTATTCTTCTTCTTTTCGTCTTCTATAACTCCTCTTCCTTCTTCTTAATCTCCTCCTTTTTTTCTTATTCTCCTGTTTCTTCTTATTCTCCTGTTACTTCTTATCGTCCTTTTTTTTCTTTTTATCCTTCTTTCTCGTCTTCTAAAATTCCTCTTCCCTCTTCTTATCCTCCACTTCCACATACTCCTGTGTTCCTACGTACCCCCTAGCCATTCTTCTCATCCTTATCCTCTTTCTTCATCTATGACTCCTCTTCCTTCTTCTTTACCACGTCCAACACCTTTTATCCGCACCCTTTTTCTTATCCTCCTCCTTTAACTTCTTCTACATATGATTCCTCTTCCATCATATCTACCTCTTCCATCGTCCTATACTCCTCTTTCACATACTCCTATTCCTTCTTATCCTCCTCTTTTTTTCTTATTCTGATCATTTTCCTCTTTTATGACTTCTCTTCTTTCTTCTTTACCACTTCCTTCTTCTTATCCGCCTCTTTCTTCTTATCCGCCTCCTTTTTCTTTTAATCTCTTCATCCTTTTTACTCCTCTTCTATACATCATCATCATCATCATCCTCCTCCTCCTCTAACTTCTCTTCGCTCCCACTACTTCTCCTTTTTCTTAGGCATATTTTTCTTCTAAGTATGATAAGCTTTCCCTTTGTGTTTGCTCTTTTTCATTTAATTTTTACAACACTCCATCTCCATCCTTCTCATCCCATCCAACCTAATCATTTAACAATTCCGTATTACGCACTTTATAATTTTTATTTATTTCTCTTACTTTCTCTTCTTAAAATATTTACTCTTTCTTTTTTAAGCAAAAGCTCTAAGAGAAACTTTTCCCATGAAAATAATGAATGAAAAGGACATTGAATGAATCAATCAATCAATTGAGAATGGACATTAAATGAATGAATATAGAACCAGGAAGAAAATTATTTTAGAATATAAAGAGACCATACCATCAATTAGCTTAGTCATCATCAAAATATGGAGGAGATTATATAGAGAAGAGAAAGAGTATATGTTGTAATGGTAAATCAGGAAGAGCTGCTCCTTTTTCTGATGGATAAGCAGCAAACCATCACATCACCATAATCACTATTATGATTCTCACCACCAATCATCATCATCATCATTATTGTCCATTATAATATGAAGACAAGAAAGACAACAAAAAATGAATGGGGTGAGGTGACAATATAAAGGTTATTCACCATCACTTCACCATCATCATTCTTATTCTTCTTCTCATTATCATGTTTAGCGGCAATTTTACCTTGAAACAAAACAATAATAATAGTGTAAAAACAAGAGAACAAAAATAAAGCGCTCAAAACAAGAGAACAGAAGAGCAACAAGAAAGAAATTGGTGATAGGCATATATTAAGAAACTTCCTGCCGCTACCCCAATCCCACAACCCACACACACAAACACACACGTGGCAAATTACAACAGCGCAACAGGAAGAAAAATAGCAACAAAAACACAAACAAACAAATCACATATATTGTAGAAGAGAGGAGAGAGAGCGAAAGAGAACATTATAAATAGAGTAATCAAAATTACTACACTGTATCTCTTTCCTTCCTTCCTTCCTTCCTTCCTTCTCATCTTTAATTTAAACAAAGTAAAATGAATCAGTAAAGAAAATTAATGAGTTACGTGCGACTGATTGACTGAGTGAGTGAGTGAGTGAATCAATGAGCGACGTCAGTGTGATTCGACATGTGACAGTCCTTTAACGACATAAAACTGGAAAAACGAAACCAAAACGACACAAACAAAAAACTCAATTACTCGCAACTTGAACGCAGTTCCAATTTTATATTGTCCATTATACATAATATAATAAAGGTGGCATCGTACGTGGTCGATGAGAGACAAACGAAGGGACGCAGAGACAGACAGACAGAATGGGCGAAAGAATGCCCAGAATAGTTTATGGCGGGCTGTGGTGGACTGGATTATAAGTTAGAGAAGAGGAAAGAAGAATTGGGTTGAAAAAAGTTTCAGATTTTGGTGGTGAGTAAGTTAGTCGAGTGAATGAATGATTGAAATGGTGGATTATTTGTCAATAATAAGTGGGAAGGTGGTAAGTAGGGGATACGGTGTGAAAGGGGATCTGGGTAGCTACCCTAAGTAGGTGGGGGTTGATGTGTTACTCTCAGCTCTCTCTGTGTCTCACTTTCTCTCCTTAACTTGTTGAAAGAAATACAAAAATCGCATATCAAATCCATAAGTGAAACAAGAGAGATTTTTTTTGGTACCAACTTCTTTAATTATTATTTCTGGATTCTGGATTCTAGTTTTATACTTAGTGGTCTCGCAACGCCACGCTGAATGACTTCTATTAAACTAATCCCAATCCAACTAATCATCCATCTTCCAAAATTCAAAGAGTTGAGAGTTGACTCATCTTTGTAGTACTATGTGAATTTCAGCTGAATATCTTAAAAACTAGGTGTAGCAAAGGACAATAATATTTAGGGGAGAAGAGCATACATATACCTGCCACCACTCCACCACCAGTGAATCATTTATGGCAAGTATCCCAGTCAATTTTAATAGTCAATAAGATCTATCCTATCTTCTACACATCTCAAAAACTAAAGAATAGATTTGTTAGTTGTTTGTTATTTGTTTTTTTTTTTTTATTCTAAAAGATTTTGTGTTAGTAAACTGAGTGAGTGAGTGAATGTTGATGAATCCCATCTCACCCCATCCCATTGAATCATCACACACAACTCCTCCTCTGAGGAGGGATGGAATTTTTTGATTGTGTATATTCCAACACAAATGTTTCTTGGTCTCTTTAAAATTTTATACTAGTACGAGTCACGTACTCGTAGTACTGTTAAAATAAACAAAAGAAAATTTATGATGACAACCAAGCGAAGAGAAGAGGATGATGTGATTGTGATTGTATCCGGGGTCCTCCGGATTCGAGATACTTATATGTCATAAATTTAATCTTTTATATTACAAAAATATGCATAAAATGTCAGAGTGGTGTCAGGATTTACGATCGACCGAAACCAATATTTGAGTTAATTACATTCCCAACGCCATCATCATCATCATCATCATTATAATTATTATTATAAAAAAAACACAAACACAAAAGAGTGTAGATTTCATAGTTTCTTTATTTGATTTGCTTGCTTTACTTTTGTAATTGTTGTCAGTCAACCACCGGGTGTCCTTGTCCATGTCCATGTCCTTGTTATTGTCATTCACCCATCGATCGATCGATCGATCGATCCATCCATTCATACATGCATCCCTCAGATATTACTGAATGTTAGTTAATGTGTGTGTGACCTCTTTAAAGTTTCAACTTTTATTGACTTTAGAAGGACGAGGAAATTAAAACAAAAAATACAATAAAATGTTTATGGTTCTATGATTTTGTTCACTCTTCCCTTCTTGCCTTCTCTTGTCTTGTCTTCTCTTGTCTTGTCTTTATTTAATTTAATTTCACACATTTAAATTTATAAACTGAGGAGTGGAAGAGAACAGCAGGGAAGGAATTAAATAATATTTTAAGTAAGTTAAGCAACCCCTTAGAGAAAACCGGATTTTTTTTTATTTAATTTGAAAAAGTTAAGAAAGTAAATGGATTAAGAGGAATGCCTTCCAACAGGGAAAGTTAAAGTTATGGAAGAGAATGGAATATGGAATTCTTTAGTTGCTATAAGCGCATCATCCACATCACATCACAATCACCTCAACACGACCAACACCAACTAACTTAACTAACCAACCAACCCCTCTCTCCACATCAAAATTTACAAAATAATAAAGGAAAAAATAAAAATTCTCAAGTATTAAATTTTTTAAAAATATATCCACCGATACACACACATATGTACATACATATGTATATACCTCCACATAGATACAAATAAAAAGTAAAAGAAAAAAGTGGTTGAAATATTTGTATTCTTCAACATTCTCCTCCTCTGCCTCTGCCTCTGCCTCTGCCACTGCTTATGCTTATGCTCCTGCTACTCCTTTATATGGATGGATAAAGTGGAATTGGAATATACAATATTTGATATGCAATGCAAAATAAAGGAAGAAAGAAAGAAAAAAAGAAAGGCAGAACAAACGAATGAACGAAAGAAGGAAACGAAAACCCCTAGGTAAATTCAACAATAGCAAGGAGAAATGGAGGAAGGTAAAGAAAGTAAAGAAAGTTGATTCTCATAGAATCAAAATTTTTATGAAAGGTAAAACGAATCAATTTTTTTGTATATTTGTTTTTGAAGTAGCTGCGCTTCTAATGCGCAAAAAAAAGGACAAAGATCAAAAATCAAGAACCAAGAATTCAAGGATAATGGCACACAGAAGACGACGGCTTTACGTTATCAGGTAGAACAATAAACCAAGTCGGGACGGGTCGATGCGATCTAAGTTGAGTTGAGTTGAATTGAGCCCACGACGAAACCCAAAATATGATTTATGTGCGGCGCATATTATTTTATTGTATTACATTGTCTTGATCATTCCTGATCCTATGACTCACTCACACACACACACACTCTACATTTACAATGATCCTTTATCATATTCCTTTAATACAATACCTAGGTATGCATGTACATTCAAGAGACCTAACAAAAAATTCTTCAATTCAGTTCAATGCCCCTTCCATCCACTCACTACCTTCCAACCACCTTCTTGTCTCAGACCCACCCCATCATCTTTGATTTCTACATCAAAGTTTTTGCATTTCCAATTCAATAAAGCAACGTGTTCTCAGTTCTTTAAGTAGTACAAGTAAGTATTCTCTCAAACAACTCAAGTAGAAGAAAATAAATGAAGAAATAATTCTAGCAAATTTGAGGGGATTTTTTTTTATATAAAAATTGTGAATAAAAAAATGAAAACAAATGTCCCATGATTGAGTCTAATGCTTTTAGTGGTGGTGACAGACATCAGCCATCTCCTTGATCATCAACAGACACAGACCGGAACTCATTATTCCAATAAGTTAGTTAAGAGGCTACGAGGACGAAGACCATCTGTTCATCTGCCAAATGATGACTGATCCTGATCCTAACATCTTCATTTTTTCTTAGGAGAGAGGATGATTTCACCTGAAAATACAAAGTTCATTGACACCACTCACTACTGACACTGACAGAAAGACACTGACACATTATGTTTTTGAAACACAAACCAAACAAATTGTGAAAGCAGAGAGAGAGATAGAGGAAGAGAATGTAAGAGAAGAAGAAGAATAGAGAGGAGTAAGTAATAAAAGCAACGACAACAAAAGAATTTGCTAATTCGTTTTCTTATCTAAAAATTTTCATTGGCAATGAAGAAAGAACACGATTGAATGCAAGCAGCAAACAATCATGAAAATGTATTCATTTTTCTTCATTTCTTTTCTTCTTTCTTTCAATTTCTAATCTACAATATGTATAAGTATTTCTGTATTTGTTTCATTCAACAATTTTTAAGGGACTTTTTTTTTTTTTATTATTTTTTTTTTTTTATTATTTTATTTTCCTTTATCATTTCAATTTCATATTATTCATAGCTGCGCTTCCCTTAAAATTTAAAGAAGAACTTAAGAAAGGAATTAAGGAAATAAATCCAGTATATGAAGATGATTCAAATTCTTAACAAATAAAAGTAATAAACAAAGAGAAATGAAAAGAAATAAGTCAGACTTTGTGCTGACACATAAATGTTTGCAAAATGCGCTGCAGAATGAAGTTTTATGGGATTTTTTAGTGTCTTTGAAGCTTTATTCCGAGAAACTGATACAATGCATTTTATTCATAATACTGTCCATCATTAGCTCGACTTTCTCCCCATCTTTCTGGCAGCATACAGATTCCGCATTGGAAAAATTCCTCGTCTTTTGAAGATATCCAAAACTCGACCCATATTTTGGTTTCTTTGAAAGAAGTGAAGTTCTGCTCGGCCATGAGTCATCGACCGAAACAAGTGTTAGTCTGGTGAATACGGCGAGTGGGGTAAGACATCCCATTTGCCTCCAAAGTTTCCTTAACAACTTTTGCAACATGTGGTCGTGCGTTGTCCTGAAGCTAAATCAATTTGTCGTGTCTTTTGGCATATTGGGGGCGCGTTTGAGCTTCAATGTTCGGCTCAATTGCATCATTTGTTGTTTGTGACGATCCCCAGTGATGGTTTCCATAGGCTGAAGCAGCTCAAAGTAGATCAGTCCGAGCTGATCCCACCAGATGCACAGCATTACCTTCTTGTCGGGTTTGACAGTTGAAGTTGATGCTTGACCAGGCTCTTCAAAATCGCCACATTTAAAACTCCGGAACCAGTAATCACATGTTTTTTTTTTTTTTTTGATAGAGTATGTTCCCCATATGCTTCTTCTTGCACTTTTCTTCAAATGAAAACAAAGAGCAGCGCTTTCCGCAAATTGCGTTTTGTCGGCACAAAAATTTGACATGTTTAGAGAACAAAGAAAGTTTGTTGTTTTCATTTCAGCGAAATGACACTTACGGACTTTTGGCGGGAAATGGTGACGCTTTAATATGAATCTAAATAAATAGTGGCCAGATCGTCCGAGGCGATTTAATGTTAGGTATACCAACTTTTGTAAAACCCTTATATGTATAACTATGTATGTGTGTTGGAAGGAGGAAAGCAGAAATATTGTCCATAATTTTACTCATTATCATCATCAGTATCATCATACTCGTACATATGTATGTAGTTCTTTACTGGATCCAACAAAAAAGAAAGTTTCAAGTTCATAATTTTTGTAAATTTTTTTGATTTTGTTTTTCTTCTTGCTTTTGCTAACTTGTTTCTATTATGATGATTATTGTTGTATGTTGTTGTTGTTATTATTATTCTTATTGCTACACACACCAGTAAACACCAACGCACATCCAATTTTGACATGCTCTGCTGCTGCTGCTGTTGTTGCTGCTGCGCTACTCATTTCCAAAAAAAAAAAAAAAATAAGTAACTTCTTCCATTCTTCTTCATCGTTATTTTCTTTTATATACTATTTCATTGTTGTTGCTATCAATGTTGTTGTTGTTGTTGTTGTTGTTGATGTTGTTGTTATTCACTCATTATAGTAAGAACAGCTCACAATGCCATTGCCGCCCTCACCAACGACGCTACAACAATAATTTTAATGCCAACTCAACTAAAAACACACTCATCATTTCTCAATTCAAAGAACCCAAATTCGTCACAACACTCACGAAGCATAAAACAACCAAACTTTCGAACGTCATTTACTGTTACACAAACACACGTTTGAGAACTTTTCTCAAGCTCACTTAACAGTAGATTTGAGATCCGAAGTGAATGATTTTTTCTATTACACAAATTTCACATTTTATTTTATTTAGGTTTTTCTTTAAATTTTTGTTTATCTATGTTACAACACTATTACTATAAATGATCAGGGAATACCAACAGATCATGTCTGACCGCTTGTTTACCTGTGTGTGGATGTGTTGTAATTGGATCCTATAAATTTTTGAAATTTTTCAATGAAATTCTCTGCAGAGAGGTGTCAGTTGAAATCAATTCAGATGAGTCAACTGACCGAACAACCACCACCATCATCACTACAAGAAGACAAAACACTCACTGAGCCATCATATAAAATTCTAATGAATTCATCAATTGTTGAAATACATAATGTACTCCTCTTATCCGCTCCTCGCTCCACTTTATTGTGTGAAGGGATCAAAGTTAAAGATTTTCTTTGGCATTTTTGTTTCTCTATCCTTTTCTTAATAATTTTGCAATGCTTTTCACACATACCATACACTTCCCCAAACATCACAACATCACGTACACACAAGAAAGAATTAACGCATGCAGCAATTCGAAGAGAATAAAATAAACAAAACAAATAGACGAGAGAGAAGAAGAGAAAATAGTGTGTGTGTGTGAGTGTGTGTGTGTGAGGACAGAACGAGCTCATCAGAGGAGCAAATAAATGCAAAAGCGAGTAGACTAAGAAAATTGATAATTGATAGAAAAGAAAAGAAGGATACAAAGATCATCATCGATCTAAAAGAATCTCAAAGTATACCGATGATCACTGTCTCTTTGCTTCTTCACCACTCAAACTGTTTCTATCATCATCATCCTCATCCTCATCATCTACTATGACGCGACGTGCCAAGACGTGAAACGTGACTTTTACAAAGGTTTTTTTTTTTTTTTTTTTTTAATTGAGCAAAGTGTTAAGCAAAAGGCAAAAAGGGCAGAGAGCAAATCAGTAATAATCACTTACAATGACAAACAAATACAAGCCTATGGACGACACTATAAAGAAAAACAACAACAGTGACAACGTGGAGACGAAGCAAAAGAAG
Source organism: Amiota communis (assembly GCA_037043315.1). NCBI lineage: Eukaryota > Metazoa > Arthropoda > Insecta > Diptera > Drosophilidae > Amiota > Amiota communis. Next base: position 642,239 of record JBAMAV010000054.1, on the reverse strand, counting down.
AAACGTGGTGAAGCTTCTACGACGAAATGACAATAACAAGAAAGAAAAAAAATGGAAAAAAAAAACAAATCAAAACAAAACAAAAAAAGGCATGACGACGACGAAGACTTATAAGAATAAGAGAAAACCGCAAAACTCATGCAACCGCAGCCATGTGCGTGCGTGAGTAGTGAGTGCGTGAGAGAGTGCGTGCGTACATCATTAGCTACACACACACACACACACACATAGGTTCACAAAGAGAAAGAGAGTGGGAGTGAGTGTGATGAATGAGGCAACTCACTTGTTGTATATGAATTTGCTTGTAGTATGCGCCTGTGTATGGCTGAGAGAGTTAAAGAAGTTTAAAAAAGAAACGAAAATTTAATGGTTAAAGCAGCAAAAAATATAAAAGCAATTTTGATGTATAAACACGCGCGTGCAGCAATAGCAAAAAAAACAAAAGCAACAGCAACAGCAGCAGCAGCAAATCAACGAACGAATGAACAAACGGGTGGTTTTACAAAGAAACACAATAACAACAAAAGCGAACTGTGACTGCCAGACGGACAGAACGATGGTTGGATGGACAGATGGACAGACGGGCGCAACAATTGAAGAAACAACAACAACACCACAAAGCTCTAGCATGTAAGCGAGAGCAAGACACAAATATGTAGATAGATAGTAGTATACTAGAATGAATATGTTGTGAGGCACAAAAAAAGCTTATTTTGCTCTGTAGCTATTGCTACTGCATACGCGACGACGACGCCACTGACAACGCTGCTGACGACGACGTGTGCAAAGTACAAACAGAAAACAACAACAAAACACACACACTCACAAAGAGTGGAGGAAGAGGAAATAATGTTTAAAAAAACAATATATTCAATTTATAACAAAAAAAAAAAAAATTAAGAAAATTAATTTACTTATTTATAATTCATTTCTTTAGAATTGATTTTTTTTTTTCATTAAATTTTTATCATATATTTCTCTAGCTATTCACCTTTTTTGTTTCTTCATCGAAGAAATGCACAGAAAAGCACGAAAAAAAATTAAATCCAATTGGTTGTGTCGAAGTTGTTTGTTGTTGTTATTGTTATTATTATTATTATTTTTGTAATTGTTGCTTAATTTTCTTTTTCTTCTTTTAGTTTTTGTTTTTTCATAAATTAACACATTGTAATTATATTTTTATGTCATGTGCCGAAAAAAAAAGTTGAATGCAATTTTGTTTTATTTTATTATAACAACGACGGAACGGAGGAGGAGGAACCCGACGACAACAACGACGACGTGTATTTTTTTTTTATTAATAATTTTTTTTTTTTTTGTAATTGTTTTTTTTTTTTTCTTTATTAATTTTGTTTTTTGTTTTAAATAAAAAAAAAAAACTTTTTTTGTATTTCAAAACGAACCCGCGCTGCAATGGCACAAACAAAACTGATGTCGACGATGACGATGACGAGACTCGACTCGACTACATTTGTGAGTGAATGGTGAAAATCAAACGAAATAAATTTAATTTTTAATTTCAGTGCGAGTGAAATCTGCGAGAGCATACAGTGCGAGAGCTACACTCCACTCACTTCACACTGTACAAATTCAATTCAATACAAACAAAAATTCAATTGGAATGGAACGACGTTGTGTGTTGTTTATGGAACGAAAGCTAAATGAAACAACAAGAGAAACAATGGAATGAAATGGAAGAAAATTGATCTCGTGAGAATATTGCAATCACATTACAATACTCCTCTGCTGCTTGCTGTTCTGTACCCGTAGAGAAGAAGAGAAAAGCACGAGTTCGAGTTCGAGTTCATATAAGAAAATATGATGCTCGCAGTTTATCGCAGTTGTTGTCTGTTGGACAGAGCAGCAGCAAGCAAGCAACAATAATAATAATAATAATTTGCTTGCGCTTGTTGTGATGTTGTTGTTGTTGTTGCGAGTGAGCATGCATACACAAAGAGAAAGAGTTTGATTGGGGAGAGTGAGTACAGTGAGTCTGTTTGTTTGTTTGTTTGTTCGTTGGTTGGTTGGCTGGCTGACTTAGTTTGCTTGTTTGTGTATTGAATGCTATGCGCGTGACTGCTTTTATAGAGAGAGTAGCAGCAGCAGAAGCATATGACGGCAGATATGCTGCTGTATGTTATAATGTTTATATGTGAATAATCAAAAGGAGTGTAGGAGAAACACAAATTCATACACAAGAAGAGCGTGAGCGTTTCCAACTGAAATGCACAACAATGCATATGATGATGATGATGTTGACGGCGGTGATGATGAAGGGCATTAAAATTCTTATTAAAAACAAAACAATACACAAAGTATATCAATATAAAGTCGTAATAAAATAATAAAAGCAGAAGAAAAAAAATTCTATTTCAGTAATTTAGATAAATATTTGTTTATCCTTATTAATTTAAAAAGAAGCTGAAAATACTGAAACCAAATCTTTGAAAGTAAATTTAGCGGATTTGATGAGCAGCATAGTGCATAGTTTTAACAGAACAAACAGCAGCATACATTAATTCCATAGAAGCTTTCAAGGGGCTCATTTTATCATCATAATACACAACATTTTGTGGTCCAGAGCAATTATTCACGAGCAGAGCTTTACAGATCAAAATGCTAGCAACCCACAGTCATAGTGAATGTGGGGAGATGGATCCCACTGAATCGAAATAGGTAAGTAGGTATACAAAGCACTCGACCTATGTATGTAAGCAAGTGCACGTGGAAGAGAGGAGTGATGCTGAAAAAGGAGAAGATGCAATCTACTGGGAAATCTTTCATGGGAATATTCCAAAATTGATGATAGGAACTGAGGGGGAGAGAGAGAGAGGGGGAACAGATCAAGTACAAGTAAATAACTTTACTACTTCACACTATATGTATACATATTTCTCTAATCTTTTTAGCATGTGCCTCTTATATTCTTATTCCTTAGGTTTTTTTTTTTTGTCTTTCCTGACATATAAACAACAACAATCATAACACAACAACATGCTTCTGTGATTTTGTTTCATCATTCACCATATGTTTCTCACTCAGATGAAATGCAAATGAAATACATAAATAAATTGAAATTAAATTGTGAAATGAAATTTACAATTTTTTGACTATAAAGAGAAATACATAAAAAAAAAACCATTCATCTGTCCGTCCGTCAGTCCGACTGACGGCATGGCGAGCGAGACATATGTATGCGGGTTAATGTTTTTTGGCTTTGATTTAATCAAAGTACAAAAAACGTGCAGAGACCAAAGAACACAAGAGAGAGTCATCAAAATAAAGGAAAGAGAGAGAGAGAAGCGAGTACTTGAATTTGATTCAGTGTTGTGTGTGTGTGTATGTGTGTGTGTTTTATTATTGTTATTGCATTGCATTACATTACATTTAGCGAAACATGCTGGTTTAGGGCAGAAAGGCGGCAACGAAAGGCAGTGCGAAGGAGGACGGACATACATAAAATAAAACAGACACACACACACACATATAAAGAAAACACCATCGTCCGTGTAACGACACAACAACAACAACAAAGTTCAATGCACTCAAAATTGCTTGTTTTTTTTGTATGCTGTTTCTTCTTGTTGTACACAATAGTTTTGTCTTTTTTCCCTTTTTCCTTTTGTTTTTTGGTTTCTTCTCTTTTTTATATTAATATATGAAAACAATTTTTTTTTTTGGGTTTCGGTTATTTTCTTTTTTAGTTTTTCATCAGAAAACAACAACAGCAACGAAAAATGGCAATTTTCATCATACAACAACTTACTTGAAATAACAATAACAACAAAAACAACACAAGAAGAGAAAACTTGTTTATCTGATGCCCTGATGTCGCTGCTGTAGCTGCTGCTTATGCGGTGTTAAGCGGCCCATAGACAATATACAACAAAACAATATTATTATCAAATTAGTTGCTATTGCAAATTGATTTAGTTTATGTAAAAGATGAGATTTTGATTGATGAAGATTGGATATTGTTTAATTTATTGAGTCAGTCAATCAAATCAGTTGAAGAGAATTTAATATCATAAATATTTTATCAATTCAACAGATTTGATCTCAGTGCCGCCGCTTGTGCTTTACAATGCTAAAATGTTTCAAAGTCTTTTGCTCACCACTCCAAACGAACAACAGCACAGCTGCTCATGTTGCTATTATATATTATTGTTGTTGCTGCTGCTTGTTGCGGTTGTTGTTGATATTGTGCAAACAAAGAAACGCAGCACACTCACAAAACTATTGTAACTAAAAGAGCGCAATAAACTTATTGAAATACTATCAGAGAGCGAGTGCAATGTGTTGTGTTGTGTTGTGTCAGTTGTGCTGAGAGTTTCTATCAAGTTCGAGAGTGCAAAAGAGTTGTACGCATGACTAAGCTTAAAATGCCTTGGCTTTTCTGTTGTTGTTATTGTTGTTGTTTTTATTTAATTTTTCATCTGAATTTTTTTTTTATTATTGCTAGTTTTTATGGTTTTCATGGTTGCTGCTGTTGCTGCTGCTGGTGCTGTTCTTCTTCTTCTTTTTTCTTTTGTTGTTGTTTAATGCGTTTCTTCTGTTGTTGTTGCTGTTGTTGTTATTATTATTCTTATTGTTCTTCACCATCTTCTTATGTTCTGCTGTTCCGTATTTCTTCAATAATATTTCATCATCATCAGCATTTTTTCTGATTTCATGAAAATTCTTGTCGCCGAGAGAAAACACAATCAAAGAGAGAGCGATGAGCGATGAGCGACCAGCAGCAGTAAGTGTAAAAAAAAAACAAAATATGCAATTGATTTTTATTTATTTTATTTAAGTTATAAATAAATACATAAATTAATCAATCAATCAACCAATCAACCACCAATCATTATCATCATCATCAACAACTATTGGCCACTAGTATCACATCATCATCATCATTCATATTCATCGAGTCATGTGTGCAGAAGAACCCCAGGCAAATAAACAAACAAACAAATAGAGAGACTGTGAGAAAGCATAGGCGTGTTTTCTCAGGGACTTCACAACATATAAAGTACATAAATCCTACAACACAAAAAGGAACACAAAAGAAACCATATGTACTTATGTATAGAAGAAAATTGCAAATGCTTACAAATGAAAGTGGAAGGAAACCTTTAACTGATATTCTTCATTACCAGAGGCCCTCACAAGTCAATATGCTCTGCGCACCACTCTATGAATCATATCACTCTCTGAAATCTTTACTTTGACAAAATATTTAATTTTCCGAAACAAGTAGGAAACTAAATTTTGTATTCTACTTTGCCTAATGTCCCGCCCCCACTAGTTGAAACGCGCCACTGTCTATCTGAGAAACAGGCAGATATTGATAGACTTGCTTCTGGGTTTTTGGTTTATAATAACTGAGAGAGAGAGAGAGAGAGAGAGAGAGAGAGAGAGAGATGAAATTATTAAAGGCAAATCATCATTCATATAAATTGCATAAAATAGAGAGCGTGAAGTGGAGTGAGAGAGAATTCGATGAGATAATGTGTTTTGCTGCAGCAGCATGTAGTCACATGTATAAAGTGTTGAGGAGGAGGAAAAAGAGGAAATGAAGAACCAGAATTAACAGAAAAACAATAACCAAAACACACCAGAAGAACAACAGCAGTTCACCAGCTCCACCATCAGCCCAGAGGCGGCCACACAACCAGGTGAGAAGATAAAGTTACTGTAGTTTCTTTCTTTCCACATCTTTCTTTTTTTTTTCTTACTTCACCACGTTGTTTGTCGTTCTCATGTGAAATTTTATTACAACAACAAATGAATTCTTTGTGTTGAAATTTTCAATAAGAATTTTTTTTCTTTCCCCCAATTGCAACACACGCACGCACTTACACACACAAATACAAGTACATACATACTTATGTACAGTATTGTTTGTACTTATATCGAGACAAATTGGAAAGTTTTGCTATGCCATCATCATCATCATCATCATCATTATTATTATCATCATTATTGTCCATAATGTGAAACAAGTGTAAAACACTCAGAATGAGAATATGAATATAAAAAAGACTATAATAGGCGAATAAGTAATAAAAGAGAAAAGAAAAGAAAAAAATATTATAATGTTGATTATATGATGACGATGATGGTGATGATGGTGAGATGATGATAAAGACAAATTCTCAACTTTTATTAATTGTAAACGTGGCCTAATGAAATCAAGAAAAATAAAAATAAAAACAAACCATACAACAACAACAACAACAACAAAAACATAATGACAAAAACAAGAAATATGACTATGACGAACGAGTACAAGAACAAAAAGAAGATGCACAAAAACAAAATTAAGCGAAAACAACTAAAACATAAAAAACAAAAACAACAATATTACAACACAAACAACAAAATGATTGCTCATGGGGCAGGGCAGGCAGCAAGAAGAAAAATAACTTGGACAAAGTACACACAAATATTACAACAACAACAGAGCACAACCGTATATGTACTATGTAAATATGCGTAAGTGTGAGCTGGTGTGTGTGTTGTTTATTTGTAAAAGCACAAAAACATAGTACAGTAGAGACTCGTAATAATGTTTTAAAGCAACAAGGGTAGGCATATACTAGGCAAGCAAACGCGAGTGAACGCATGCGATCAATCAATGTGTACCTCGGAGCGAAGCGATTCGATCGGTTGTCGGTTTATTAAAGACAAATGCGGACGCACACAGTTATACATAGAAATGACGCACAGTGCGTTTGTAATTAAAAACAAAAAACGAACGCACGCAGCAGAGATTCGTCAGCATCACTTCGTATGCTTGCGTTCGTTTGTGTTCGCCTGGTGTGTTTTTGCCTTAATATGTTTTTTTCAGAATTCAGAAATTGGTTCTTTTTTGACTCATCAAAATTACCATAAAACTGGGTGGTAGAAGTCGTTGAGACCTGGCAATCATCACTATGCTGTACAGGTTGTTTGATATAAAGGAGTCCTACTGTAACCAAAAATGTTTTTGCTTATTTGTTGGAAAATGTGTAAAAGTAAAGAACACGTGGCTGCTTTTTATTTGTACGCATTTGCGCGATTCTACTGTGTATCAAAGAAGAGGAAGAAGATAATAATAATACACAGGCAGCAGCGTGCACATGACCCAGCAAGCAGCAAAAGCACAGTAAAGACAACAACAAGAGCAGCAGACCAAGCAACTAAAAAACCAACAACACTAGCAAAAAGCAAGCAAAACTGGTTAAGCACAAAATACACCAACACAGCTACACACACACTCGCGCGCAAACACTTTAGGAGAAAGAGGGAGAGAGAGAGTATGTAAAGTAAAGTGAATTTGTCGCGTGTTTATATCAAACGCACGCAGAGTGTAATTAAATGTCACAGAACCACACACACACACATAGACACACAGAAAGAGAGTTTGTAAGTTAATGCGAGAGAGAGAGAGAGAGAGAGTTGTAAAAAGGTGCTTGTGCTTTGGCTTGGGCTTGCTGCTAGCTTACTTGCCTTGTTTTTGCTTTGCTTTGCTTGTTGTTTGTGCTTTTCTTGTTGTAAAATAGAAGAAGAATTAATAACGTGAGCGAAAATTGCGAAAAAACCGGGTGAGAATTGCCGCCGCTAAAAGACAATAAACACATAATATACCAGCAACAGCAACAACAACAACCAGCAAGAGAACAAGAATAAGATGAACGATGAAACCAGAACAACAACAAATTACACTTTACAACAAAGCCAACTACTGCAACAAAAATAATTACAACAACTAAACACTGACAACTACAAAAATTGATGAAAAATTCATGAAAAAACATACTGGAAAAATTTATTATTATTTCGTCTTCTTTGGCATTGCTTTTTTCTTCTTTTTTAGTGAAATTATTTAAAAAGAAATAAAACTTTAAAAAGAGAGAAAAAGAATAAAACTAAAAGAAAAAAGCAAAAAAAATTACAAAAATTTAATGAAATCATAAGAATTTTTTAGAGATTATTATTTCTCTTTTTGATTGGAAAACAAATTCTTATGTATTTGGGGCATACTTTCACGGTACTGTTGGTTGGAAAATACTTATAACAAAAAAAAATCACCAATTTACAATAACAAGGAAAAGAAAGAAAAACTAGGAAAAGAGGATGGATGGAAGGAAGTAAGGAAGTGGTGAAGTGAAGAGAAACAAAATGAAATTGAAATCAAAAGAAAAAGCCGGTAAAAGAAATCTAGATTAATAATTACAGCAACAACAACAAACAATGCAACAGTGCAAATTACATGAAAGAGAACGACGAGCGAGTGAGCGAGCGAACAAATCTACATTCAGAGAACAAGAGCGTTAACTTCAAGCAACAACGAGTTTTATAATCTTTGGCTTGAGCTTACAACCAATAAAAAAAAATTGAGAGAGAGTAATCACACTACTCACAAAACTTGTGACTAGGTTTATGCCGCCTCCAAGGCGGTCAGTCAATCGTCTTATGTCTCATGGATGTGTATAAATTTGACTCAGTCGCATCGGGCTGTATTCTTTCAATGCGGCCCCAAGAAACTAAAACAGTTGAACAGCCCTGATGTAAAGTATATAGGTGGGTGGAAGATATAGTCAGTAAGAAATAGAATGAACATAGTAGTTCTGAGAGCGGAACGAATGGGACGAATGAGACAGTGGATTGAAGCAAATAACCGGCCGGCAGTAGCTGACTGCGTTTACACGGCAGCAAAGCTTTATAAATGCCGTTAACTTTACAAACAAACACACACGCACACAAACACACATTTGTTCTTTTTTCCTTTAAGCTCTCTTTTTATCTTGTTTTGTCTTTACATACTAAGTATTTTATTTGGTGTTCATGTGATGTAATGGTGTTCGTGTCCTAATGCTCTTATTATTGTTGGTTGCTCTTGTTTGTTGTTGTAGGGGTGGGTTACGTCTTGTTGTTGTTGTTGTTGTTGGCTAAAGGCAGCCAGTCAGTGATAGACATGGCATGACAAATTTGCTTGACACTGGCCACACAAACACACACCTCAACAAACAATAATACATAATTACAATAATTTATTATATATCGTGTTATCCCTTGAGTGGCGTGAGTGAAGAAATTGACCTCTTATTGCCCTTTATTTGTACAATGAAAAGACAAAAGATGAAAACTTATGACTTTGACAATAACACAAACACGCTACCTGAACAACAAATAGATACATACATACATAAGTAGATGATGTTTCATCATAAAAGACATTTCACCACATGGTCATGCATGTTGGCCATCTATGCTTTCTTAAATCAAAGCACATGTGCTTGCGCTTACAAATGCCAAAACACACACACACACTCAAAGGACACATAGAAAGGCGCATGTCGCACCATTTGAATGTGCATATTAGAAAGTGCCGTTTCTCGTTAGGTTTTTGTTAAGAAATCAGTGTGAATATGGAACGTTTTGAATATTGAAACGTTGAAACAAAAACAACAACAACAACAACCACTACCATAAGTATGTGTAATCCTTTGCGTGAACATCTACCATCTCTTCCCCCCTTTGGATAGTAACTACATCTAAGGGGGTTTATTATGATTGTTGTTATCCCTCCTAGAAGTTTGTTGTTATTCCACCGAGAGTTCTTTTGGTGAGAGCCTTCGGGTTGTTGTTTATATTATGATTGTTGTTATTTTTGTTGTTGTTGTTAACTCAAGAAACTTGGTTTTATTCTCATTAATGGCATCGCTTTATAACTTGTGGGCAGCAAAGTATCGTAGTATCACCTTAAGAAATAAGCTAAGTATGTAAGTATATTCCTTTACCCATTCTTCTCTTCTTCACCTTTGATTTTCAACTTAATTCCACTTAATGCAACATAGAGAGCGAGTTATATAGAGAAGAGAGAGCAAGCGAGAGAGTTTAAGATGTAAAAAAAAAACAACAAACAGAAACAAACAAACAAACTCTCAGCAGAATAACAACAGGAGTCACCCACCCACCAACCAACCAACCAACTAAACATGTGAATGGAAGTCTTTCGCTCGATCGGTCGGTCGGTTGTTGTTGTCGTCATCGAGGTTTCCCTTGTTTTTGTTATTTCGTTATTTCTACATTTCCTTATGTGTTCTTTCTTCATCTTGTGCTTGTTCTACTTCATATTGTTTTGAATTTGTTTTTGTTTGTGTAATGCAACTCGAGACAGATTCTAGTTTTGACTTCTTTTGTTTCTCTCCCAATTTTCTTCTTTAACCTAACCTATCCCTGCCTATCATCATGCACTCTCTTTATTCCTATAGCTTCACATTTATTTGATTTTTTCTTTTTCTCTTTCTTGCACAACAAGTTTGTCGCCTGAGCTTTTTATCATGTTTTCTCTCCTTGTTGTTTTCTTAAGTTTATTTTTAGAACTTAAAACCTTATACCTTTTTAGCTGTTTTTTTTTTTTTTCGTTTACTTCATCTTCTTCCTTTATCCTTTATTCTACCTACATACATTAATGTATCTTGTTTTTTTATTTATCTGGGTAATTTAACTCAAGGACATGGACAGGAGGATAGGACAAGTCAAGCGGCAAGTTGCAGTTGTTACTCTTCATTAAATGAAACTTCAGATTTTACTTTTCGATAATCTATTATCTCCTTCGTTATTACATTCATTTTCATTATATCCCAATGAATATGAGATGAGAGAGAAAGAGAGAATATTGTTTTATCCTTCTTACCTATTAAATTAGTATATACATCCCCCCCTATCATCTTCTGAGAACAGAGCGACACAACCTACCAACTGAATTAAAGTCTCCCAGTGAATTTGTAAATAAGGAAAATATTGGTCATCTCATTGCATTATGTAGCATATTTGAAAGATTTTCAGTTCAGTTCGGCATATTCCAGTCCAACAGATCTAGGAGATGGGTCAGTACACTCATTCTTCGTTTGCAGCAAGAAAATATGGAACTAATTGTGAAAAGAAAATCCATAATAGTGTGGTATTAAGTATATGATCGTCACCTGAATGTGAGTTAGAAAAGAAGGTCTGTGGTTAACAACAATATGCAGAACACATATTAATATCTAGATTAGAATGGTGGAAAGGCAGAGAGAAGGGAGGGAACTAGTCATCGCGTCACTGTTTCCCACGACGATGGGCCGTGCCACCGATCATTCCTTGTACGCGATTTTTTCAAAAAAAAAACTCTGCATCACAACCATCAACCACAGCCCATATTCGCCTGGTCTGGCTCCCTATATGGCTGGTATATACTTTAAATAGATTGAAACGAGAATGGAAGATCTTTGCGTTTTTCTTACTTCTCAGAAATATAGGAACTAAGAATTTACAAAAAAAAAAAAAAAAAAAAAAAAAAACATAGAAACCTATACATAATTAGAAAAAAACTTTTATTCTACTATACTCTTATTGTCATTTTAATATTTCATTTAAAAAGTTAGAAATCTACAAAATTTAGACAAGGGCCATCAATACGGAAAGAGAGTTAACCTACTCTTCCCATCGTCTTGAAAACAACACTACAACAAGGTACAAGGCACAACGTACCGAAAAAGATCCACATACTATAATCTCAATTATGACAAATCAAATGGCACAAATGCAAGAAGAATTTGAAAAATTTAAACAACAAATTGATCGCGCCTTACATGATCCTAGTAAACCGTGGACCAAAGGCTTTGACTATCTAGAATCTGAAACAAATGTGCCACGCTTACAAATCTTTTTTGGTGGATTTGCATTTTGTTGTCTTTATCTCATATTCGGTTATGGCGCTCAATTGTTATGCAATCTGATTGGGGTTATATATCCAGCATACATGTCTATACAATCGATTGAAGTCAATAATAAACAGGAGATCAGCAAATGGCTTGTCTATTGGATAACATTTAGTATAATGTCACTGCTTGAATACTTTCCGGGTATTTTGTCAACGGTTATACCATGCTATTGGTTACTCAAATGTGCCTTCCTTGTTTGGTGCATGTTGCCAACGGAACAAAATGGTTCGCAAATTATCTATATGCGTATTGTAAGACCATATGTCCTTAAGATCCATGAAGGATAAAATGTAATAAAAGAGAAAAGACAACACACAGCCAGCAACAGGACACAGCAAGAGAAGATGACAAAAATTGAGGGCCCGCTTATGTCTTAAACACAAAATTTTGTAACACAAATAATACCTTTGATTTGAATATTGAATTATTCGTCTATAGTTTTATGGTTTCTAACATTCTATAAAAATGTTTAATTAAAAATTATTTCAAAATAAAAATGCAATAGTCCGATAAATTGAAATTGAAATTTAATCTTCATATGTCTATTGTTACCTAGATACCTTTACTTCGACATCTCTTCTCTTATGTATCCATTGAAATTCAGGGCAAATATTTGTCCCATTATGGACATACATATGTATATTTTTAAACACACCACAAACAAAAGTAAGCTTCAATCACTCTTTATAAAATCTACTATATGCACAGTCTATCTGAGAGAGAGGCCCCGCTTTTTTTGTTTTTTTTTTTTATTTAACCTGATACTTTGGCTCAAAGCCAAAATGGACATGACGACGACACACTAGCCAACCAAACATGAAAACCACCAGTCAACGAAGCTTTGATACTCTTGAATGATGAATGAATTAATAAATGAGACAATGTCAGTGGTGTTGGAGGGAGCGTGCAGGAGAAGACAATATTTGAATATGTAGTTTGTTCTAGTGTATTTTTACCCTTGGCTCAAAAAAGGTTCTTTGACTTGGCACTCAATTCATCATCACTTGGCAAAACCAAGTGTAAAAAAATATAAAAATAATGAGAAAAGTACAATATTCTCGAGGGTTTGTAGATACTGGAGGGGTATTGATTATTAACTTTAAGCTCTAAAATTCAGAATTGGATGGATCAAAACAAACATGGAAAATATCATAAACTGTGGAATTATTCAATTCAATTTATCTTGCAATGCTGATCAAGTGGGATCAAATACTTCGATGTACAGTTCTATATTCAAATATGGAACTAGACTTTTATAGAAAGTTGAAAACTTTATCTTTGAAAGAATTAAGAATCTATGAAGAATTTGTTGTAATCGAACCTGATTTTTCAATACCTAAACAATAATAGAATTCAGATCGAATGATGATGGATGATATAAAGCATCTATCCAATCCAATAGTTTCTATGAGACTAATTTTCTTAGAAGAGAGATAAATTTTCTCAGGAATTTAGCAAATTTGACACTGAGAGGCTTGGTTTAATTTGCTGATTTTGGCGGTTGGTTTCAAAAGCGTAGGGTGAGCTTTGAGACCAACTACTAATGATATCCAACCCAACCTTCAACTCCATGCCAATTCCCTAAATTTTAGGCATCAAAATTCGCTGTAAGGCTTCTGGGTCAAGTCAAAATTTGTGGCGACCAAGCAATATCTAAGTTAGGGATATAAAAAAGTCAGGGTCTCTGAATTGAAAAACTGATGTTTTTGTTCTAGATGCCCCATTGTAAGCATTCTTAACAAAATTCTTGTTTAAACCAGTATAAAAGGAATATTGTGTATAATGTTCAAAATCTGATAGGACCAATATTGATTGATTTATAAACATAATGGAATGGCCTTTCTTTTCTCTGGTGTTCTGTGACAATATTCTGATGAGTCTTATATTGTTTAAAAGAAGACTTTGTGTAAATTTTCACTTGGATGAGTATGAAGAACGTTGAGTAATATGGAAAAAGACGGATGTATGAGGTAAAGAGAGTTAAATGGAGCAGCTGTCACAAGTTCCAGATTATTAATGATAATTGATGTAAAAGCTTCATCTCATAAACATTATCATCAACATCATGAATTTAAATGTAAATGGACTTATAAACAAATGTTCGCAACAAGTGTCTGACTTACTGACTGATTGACTGAGTGTCTATATCATCATTCAAGTCTCTAAGCGGAAAAATACACTATATAAGTAAATTTAAAAATATAAAATACAATTATTTTTAATAAAATAATTACATATAAAGAAAAAAGTCGATAAAGCAATTTTAAACGAGACAAATGTTGAAAAATGTATGTGGTGAGTGACTCAGTGAGTGAGTGGGTAAAAAAAGAAAAGGAAGATGGGCATAGGCGTAGTTAGATTTTGGACTAGATGGGGAGGATGGGAGGGCTATATCGAAAAGTACTTTGTTGTTACAATAAATTCTAAGTCTCGGGCCTCGGGTTCCTTGGCGCCCATGTATAGGGCAGGTAACACAAACAAATAGAACAACTCAACTTAATGAGTGTGAGAGTAAAACTGAATGGGCACAAGGCAGATGGTAGAGTGTTGTGTTGGGTGTTAGTGAAAACAACAGCAAAGCACCAGAAAGACAACATAGACATAAGAGTATGGAAGGGGCCAGACCTCTGTCACTTGCTTTTGCTGTTGTTATTTTTGCACTTGAACTGAAGTCTAACGAGTCACCGCACAAAATTGTATAAGTTCATATACAATAATTCTACATGCTTACATGTCGATCCTACATACATACTACATAGTACGTGTATATGCTTATACATATGTATTTGTTTAATCACGTCGTCAGCGCCTACTACAACAGACTCACCACCTTTTCCAACTCACTCACTCTTTAAAATCCAACCCAAGTGCAATTTGTATACCCTAAACAGGGTAGGATACATTGAGTTTTTGCAAAAGTATGTACCATTTCAAAAGTTTGCCCACACTCCCTACTTTAAGCATAACGTTGAGCGCAATAGAAAACCAACAAAAACTTTCAAAATATGGGACTACAGTATATTCTACTCCTATTCTTATGCAATTTCTTAATGGGTATTCCATAGAATGTAAGGCATGGCCCAAAGGATTCATGTTTCATGACTTCTGTCGTGGCTGTGAAGATAAGGAGGAATCGGAGACTATCCAACACATTCTATGTTGTTGCTTTTTTTGGTAGACCCGTCTTCTCGGGAAACCGTTCTTCAAAAAGTTTGGCAAAATATCCATTAGGTGACCTGACTTTGTTTGTGGACTCCTCAGGTTGGTTTCACAGGCAGAGGAATACCTCTCTGGGTGAACTCGCATGCAATAGCGAGAGGCCTGTTTAACCTTACCTAACCTAAGGTAGATTGTCTTCCATGAAACCATACGTCAATTATAGAAAAAAAACTACTCTCCCTTCCTCCAACCAATACCTTTATTTATTTAACCGCGGGAGGGAATTGCATGTAAATGCAATTTTAACAGAATGAAAATAGATTATATTTCAGTTGAACTGAAAACTCAAAACACAAATCAATAAAAATGATGATGATGATGCAATAAGAAATAGAGACGACTTTTTAATAAATAATACTAGGTAGTAACTAGGGTGAATTAAACCTAATAACCCATAAATGATAACTGCTGTTTTCTATAGATTTCAATAGTATAATGTCGTCACTCACATATGGACAGTGAAATGATATTCTAGGACCAGTTTATTTTATTATCCATTCGGCTTTGATGTTTGTAATTCATAGTATCTAAGGTGCAAAGAATCGAATCCCCCATATGGAAATGAAGAGATTGAATGAGTTGAGGAAAATCGATTAAGCCATGTATGTTTCTCGCATCTGTCTCTCTGAGCTGTCGTATGCATCTAATCTGATGTGTCAAAATCAAATTCTCTGATTACTGGAAGAAGTAGCGCTGCCTATACGAAATCTAAATTCATTTGTTTTCGTCTTGCTTTCCTTAGTCTCATAATATAAGTGAAAGAATCATGTAGTAGGAGGCGACTATTCAAATGGATATTCGGTATATACTAGTAAATATATAATAAATATCTCTCCTACAGTATCTGTTTACATATATACTCGTATGTACTACTATATGAATGGGTTATGTATGTACATGTATATATGATGGGTAGTAAACAACAGAAATGCACATTGTATGCATTTAACAACCCTAGAATTGTAGACGCCGACGCATATAGTATACAATAGTATGTATGTAGTATAAAAGCATTAACAACAATGTAAACCAGTGATTATTAAGCTACGTGGCCCATGGGGATTTGCATGGAATGATATTACATACCAGTGATTTTGACATTAACTTTTATTCGAATATCCTCAAATTCTTGGGGCTTCGGTGGGGGTTAGAGAGACCGTAGGTTAAAATGTTGTCTACAGACTACTTAAGTTTAAGAACCCCACTAACCAATGTAGACGACAATATTATGTTGTTGTTGTTGTTGTTGTTGTTGTAATATGCGCTTCTTTTGTTCTGTTGTTTGTGTAAACGATGATGATGATGATGATGATGGTGACCATGACGATGATGGGGCGACAAAACAGAAAATGTGATGATTGCATTTTATGTCAGTCAATGTACGTTTTCAATGCTAAATCTTAAAATAAGAGAATGCAATAACAAACTAGAAACAAGACAAGAAAAACAAAGTAAAGCATTGAACAAAATATGTATGTGCAGTGAGATACAACATTTTTGTTATAGTATTTTATTCTTGGTTGTTGTTGTTTGTTGTTCGTTCGTTCATCATTAAATCAACATCATGTTGTAGATACTCGTCGTTGTCGTAGATACGAGTAAGTACTTTGTCGTACTACATATAAAATGTATACATGCATGCATGTATGTATGATATATTGAATGAATGAATAAATGAATGAATCAATGAATACAATCTACTCCTAAAAAAACACACTCTTTTCATTTGTTTTTAACACCTTATTTTTCAAATGGAAGTATGTTCAAATAGATAACATATCAACACATCAACATCAACATCATCATTACTCATTACCATCATCGTCATTATTCATTGCATATATTTACACTTTCTCCCACAACCTATCGAACACAAAAAAACGAACTGAAACATATTCAAATTTTAAACTATTTTAAATTTTAAAATACAAAATGTTAAAATCCCAAAAAATAAAATTCAATTACAAAAGTCCAATTTTGATGTGACGGTAGCAAAGATGCTATATTGTGTATCATGTTACATACATATGTATGTATGTATTGTATGTAAACCTCCTCATCTTTATGATAATTTTAAATTGAATTAAATTAAAGAATAGAATAAAAATGATTTCCTCTAACTAAGAATTTATCTAGCATTTCCTATATACATATAAGTATATAAGTACATACATGTACAGAAATATGTACATCACATCAAAACGGCAGAGAGGCTTGGCCCGACCCAACCATGTAAGCAGGCCGGATGAAATAGTAATGATAACGATGAGGGTAGGGTACTTTGCTAGATACCCAATAATCACGTCTCACTATCATATAATTATGTAAGTACTACTACCATAATATTGTACATATTTATCACAAAGAAAACATACATATGTATGTTTATGAATCTGTTATATGAAAAAAAGTTTTCATATAATTTATAAATCTACGCATGTCACCCTGAACCACTCAACATGCTCTACTGTTTTCATCAACGGTGAAGTCATTCCAAATAGCGCCACTGTGAAGTACCTGGGACTGATACTGGATAGGCGTCTCACCTGGAAACCTCACATCAGGATAAAAAGAACACAGTTGAACCTAAAACTCCGCAGAATGAGCTGGCTGCTCAGTACAAACTCTGAGCTCAATCTACGAAACAAGCTGTTGCTGTACAGGGCCATACTGAAACCAGTATGGATTTACGGTATATAGTTTTGGGGCACTGCAGCCAACTCAAATCTAGAAATCCTTCAAAGGTTTCAGTCCAAGCTACTGCGGAGGATTGTAGGTGAGACCTGAATATCCCAACGATAAATGAAGAAATAGTAAAACACAGCATCAGATACTTCATAAAGCTGAACGCCATGTCAACCACCTGGTAATCAACCTGCTGGGCAAATGCGACGCCTGAATAGGCGACACCCCTTAGTCCTCCCATTTCGCATCCCGGATGAGTGACTAACTCATCCAAACTTGCTTAAGTGACTTGACATTATGAGTAAATTCGTTGGTTGTCATCTGACGACAGTGGCAAATACAGGCTAAAAAAAAAAATATATAATTTATACAACTGTATAATAATATATGTACGTAAAATCTTTGAAAAACAAGACTTGATTGTTTTGATCCATCAATTCCGACATTTCCGGTGGAATTTCCGACATTTTCTTTTATTGTATATTGTATTGTCACCAGAACTTAAGGTGTATCCAAAATTTTAGCTCAATCGGATGTCAAGAAGTGGTTCTAATTCAGCTTGCAAGATTTGGTATGATTCGAACTAACAATGACTCTAAACATTCACTAATAACATACTAATCATTTATTTAATGAATTTATTGTACACTAGCTGTGCCCACGACTTCATACACGTGGGTTATACGAAATTTGTTTGTAATTGCGTGTATTTTATTAGCTTTTCATCAACTGTTTCATGTTGCTGCGCTGCAAAAGAGGAAAACATTGCCAAAAACTAGGCAACAGAATTAAAAATATGAATATCTTTTGATTTAGTCAGTCGATTTCAATAAATTAATCGCCAAATGTTACACGAAGCTTGCTGCAATAAATCAGTCAAAACCGCACATAAATAGGTTAAGCCGTTTCTGAGATTAGCGTGCACAGAAAAAGGCTATATAAATATAGATATAAACAAGGTCTGTCGCAAAGTTAATGAGACTTTTTCAAATTCTCTATTTATAGTGACGCAATCTTTTGACTGAAGTACGAGTTGGAAGGGTGAATCCTTCACTGACTGTGTTCTGTGTTTCATGACCAACGGATAATTAGAAGCAGAGTTATTGCTTTATAAGTGACGAAAAATAACTTTGGAACAAAAAGCGAATATTAAGTTTTGTTTTAAACTTGGAAAAACTTTTACTGAGACGTTTGAATTAATAAAACAAGTGTATTGTGTTTATCCCGTTCCAGAGTCCATTAGTGGTTTAAACGATTCAAAGAAGGTCATGAGGACATCAAGGAAGACGAACAACCCAGTCAGAAAAGTTTGTTGATTACACCAAGTAACATTGAAATTGTGTGGAATTTATACAAAATGAGCCAAAATCTTCGTTGCAATACATGGCAATGGAATTGAACATATCAAAAGATTCACTTCATTGCATTTTGACGGAAAAATTAGGACTCAGGAAGGTTTGTGCTCGCTGCTTGACAGTTATCACTGATTTTTTGATCAAAAATTACATTTTCACCTTCAACCATTCACCGTATTCTCCTGATTTGTGCACCTTGCAACTTCTACCTCTGCAGACAACTACATTTGGCACTAAAAGGAAAGCGCTATGCCGACATTGAGACTATACAAAAGGCGTTGACCGAGATTCTGAAGGATATACCCATAGAACGGCTTAAAAATGCATTTGACATGCTAATTGATCGTGCAAAAACCTAGTATCAATGCGTAAGGATACTATTTTAAATAAGATGATTTAAAAAAAAAAAAATCGCGTTTACTTTGCGACAGACCTTGCATGTACTTATTTTCTTCCTTTGCCTATACCCTCTTCCTCTTATCTAACTGATTTTTTATAAATTTAAAATGTTACCAGTTGTATTCATATTCTCAACATAATATTCAACTACCCCTCTCCCAGTCCGAGAAAGATTGGAAGGAACGGAATGGATTACAACACAATGAACTTTTTGTGAGAAAGAAGTCAATTAAGTTTCAATATGATTCGATATTCGGTATTTATCAGTTCGAGAAGAAGGATAAATTCGGAAAAGTATGGTCCCTTGCAAGATTGCCACCTTGTTGTATTTAAAGCAGCTCAGTAGAAGTAAGGAAACTGAAAGTGATGCCAGTGGCAATCTAGACCTCCATGTCAGTAAGTTTAAAAAGTGAATACTGAAACAAAGAACAGTTCAAATCAGGCATTAGAATGTACCGAAAGGCTCTGGATGAACTTGCCTCCTAATGGGACAAACTCTTTAGCCAAAGCCACGGAAATGCATAATAGTTTTACACTCACATAAGTGGCGGATAATGTGGAAATACCAAGATGGTCAAGGCCCGACTCAAAAATAACAGTTGTCTATATTGAGACTATAGTATGTTCTTCGAAGTAGTAATTGATATATCATCTTGGTATGCAATACAATTATAATATTGATCAATCTTGGTGAAGAAATTTGTTTAAATTTTAGAATTAAACATGAGAAATGATTATAATGACAATAATTTGCTAGTACTGAAATTGTGAAACACTGTGCTAGCGCATATTAACATATGTACACATAATCTCAATTTAAATTTTATGGGGTCTTCCCTTCCTCCTTCCGATATCATTAAATCGACAACAGAATATGACAGAGAATATCATGTTATCTTAATTGCAATAATAAATGTAGATACTATGTAGATGATTAATAAAAATGTCGTCGTTTTTAATGTTTTTATTATTGTGGTACTATCAACTACCTACACACCTATATTTTACATGGAATGATGTCTGGTAATATCACAACACACTTTACTGACTCATCGATCTGTGTGTACTAGTATCTGGAGCAATTGCAACAAAAAAATGTGCATAATTTGAAATGTAAAAAAATGGAAAAAGTTTATCCGTCATCATTTCAATTTATTTTTCATCATCATCAGCATCATCATTTTTCTCCTGTTCTCTTAATCAGTATGCCATTGTATATTTATCAGTATGCTAATAATAAACACACACTCACACACATCACATCACATCACATCATATTAAAAAGAAGTTCAAGAAAAAAGCCTACTAAACTACAAAATAGTTTGTTTTATTCATTCGTTCATCCGGATAGTCTCGTATAGACGACCCGGATTGGTCTGTCCAGTCAAGTCCAATAATCATTTGTTTTGCTTTTATTCAATTCATTTTCATTTTTTTTTTTATTGTTTCTTTTTCTTCTTCTTCCTCTGCTTATTTCTCTTTCAACATTTATCAACATTTAATATCATTCAATCCGTTTTGTATATGCACATACATTTTTTTTTTTGATGAGTACAAAAATCCAACAAGAGAATTTTCCATTATTTTACATTCTTCAATAAATATATTGTAGTAGATGGATAATATGATCACAGACCGATCAACAGACAGACAGAACCAACCGAAACCGAAATCAAGACTATTTATTCTGCTGCATTTACAATACAACAGAATAGAACTATTGTACATACATATCTTTATTTAACTTATTTCATTTCATTCCATAGTATTGGATACTCTACCCACCATATTAGAGAGGCAAAAAATTTAAATAAAAATGATGTGCTCCAGCACAATACGAATATATATAGAAGCTACATATTTCTTAATTTATGTCGCCTCAAAACATATACATATTTTAAATGATTTTCTATTGTAGACCTTATTGCATACCAAACCAATTAAAATTTTGTTTTCTCAAAATGTTAGAATTCTATAAAACGGATAGATAGATAGCTAGCCTTGATCCTTCTTTTGGTAATTAGTTTGGATCATTGTCTATCAAGAATTGCCAATCATCAAGAAACTTAGAATTTTTTAAATTCCCAATTAAAATTTCTTCTGGTTCTTATTCAACACATAGAGTTATTGGGTCGGGGAAAAAGTAATGTCGTTTTTTGTCAATAGATGACGACACTTAAACATATCTTGTGTTGTTCTTATAGCATCGAGTCACACTAAACGGCGTGAAGACGACAATCTGTGCTACAAGTGCCTCTTTGACAGTGTTGTGATCGTACGTTTCAGTCTCAAGTTATAGCGCGTCAAAGATGGAGTCCACCAAGCAAGAAATTTGTCATATTTTACGTTTTTACTACCTGAGAGGTAAAAGTGCAACGAAGGCGGCCGCAAAAATTTGTGAAGTTGATGTGCCCGATACTGTAACGATTCGCACAGCACAGCGTTGGTTCGATCGATTTCGTTTTGGTGTAGTGGATGTCGAATATGCACCCCGTACTGGTAGGCCAATCGTCGTAGAAACCGATAAAATCGTCGAAATCATCCAAGTAGACCGGCATGTGTGCATTCGCTCGATTGGCCAGGAACTGGGTGTAGACCATAAACCGTTTGGAACCATTTGCAGAAGATTGGATTCCAAAAAAATCTCTTGAACCGAATCAACGCCTGCGATACACTGCTGAAACGAAACGAACTCGATCTATTTTTGAAGCGGATGATGACTGGTAATGAAAAGTGGATCACGTACGACAACGCCAAGCGAAAAAGATCGTGATCGAGGCGCAGCGCGGCGAGCCGGCCCAAACCATCGCCAAGCCCGGATTGACGGCCAGGAAGGTTTTGCTGTGTGATTGGTGGAATTGGAAGGGAATCATCCATTATGAGCTGCTCAGCTATGGCCAGACCCTCAATTCGGTCCTCTACTGTGAGCAACTCGACCGTTTGAAGCAGGCGATTGACCAGAACTGGCCAGAATTGGTCAATAGGAATGGTGTCGGCCTCACACATCTTTGATGACCCGCCAGAAGCTACGGGAGCTCGGATGGGATGTCCTATCGCACCCACCGTATAGTCCGGACCTGGCACCAAGTGATTACCATCTCTTCCGGTTCATGCAAAACGCTCTTGGTGATACTAAGTTGGCCTCAAAAGAGGCTTGCGAAAACTGGCTGTCTGAGTTTTTTGCAAATAAGGAGGGTAGGTTTTATAAGGGGGGGATAATGAAGTTGCCTTCTAAATGGCAACAAGTTTGCGAACAAAACGACGTATATTTGACTTAAATCAGATAATTCTAAGTATGTTAAATAAAGCGTCAAATTCCGATCACAAATACGACATTTCATTTTCCACAACCCAATATAAACTGTAGTGGATAAAATTTTATATATCTAGTATACTACATATTAGGAAACCTTATAAAGTGTATTGTATGTGGAAATATAATCAGTCAGCATTTCAAGGGAAATCTTCAAGTCAAATGGTCCTTAGTCATTTTGTAGTATCTTTATTTTTAATAAAGTGCTGACATGTTCATTATACTCTTCACGGGAGTGAATAGTATTTTAAGTTCGTCATGAAGTTTGTAACACACAAAAGGAGACATCGCAGACCACGAACTGTATGTATGCAAACTAGTGCCTCAGTTTTTGACCTAGATAGATTTGCACATAGGTTTCTTTTTACCATACGCTGCATACTTATCGGGATCTGCAGAATCGGAAGGTTGGTTGCAATCCGGAGGTGTGTAAAGAGTATTACATCTTTGGCATAGCCAATGATAGCATTCTTTCTCGTAAATGCAAATAAAGTTTTGAATTTGTTTTGATCCAATGCCGACGAGGTCCATTGGAGGAATATATGTTGTTGAGTGTTTATTATGATTTGCACCCATACAAAATCAACTTAAAGCTACCAGTAGTGAACAGCTGAAATGACATTTTCATATCAGTGGAATGGAATGCGACAGCAACAGCAATACCATCATCAAAGATAAAGATATCCAACACCATGCTGTGTGGATAAAACAAATGCCAGAGGCTTTCGGATATATGTATGCATGAAGAGAATTGAAAGGAAAACCTCATGCATGCAGATGTTTTTATAACTAAGTATGAAGATAATTTCCATAAAATGTTATAGGGCCCCAAAATTATTGACCAATTTGAGGATCAGGAAAATTTTTATTTCAATGACCGAATGATCATCAATATTCATTTTTATGCATTTGCGAAAATACTTAAATATGCCTTAAAATGAAATCAAAATTTTTAATGTTTCTTTCTTATAATTGCACAGAATTTTATTTTATTTTTTTTTTTTATTAACTGAAAATTAGTGTTTCCACACAATTACATTACACATTACGAATATAGTAGTCCGATTCCGTGTCCGATCTAATAAACTTGGGATATATGTATACATATAACACTAAGTATTAATATTGTATCTTATATGCAAAGTTTGAATTGTAAGATTAAAGATTCTTGTTGTGTTCTCTTTATGAATAGAATTTTTGGATGTGCAAAAATTCCAATTGCAATTAATTACAAGAGAATAAAATTACCCATTACAATTGCATCATTAAATTCTCAATTTTTATTATTTCTCAATAATCCAATTCATTCAATAATTCAATTCAGCAATTCAGTAGTTTCAATAGTTTATCTATCATTTTTTTTATTACGCAATATTTTTTTATTGCATTTTAATTTTCAATTTATCGACAAAAAAAAAAAAAAAAAAGTGGGTGCATCAATTTCCGATATATACAAATTTCTTGGCTCTCCCCTCTTAGGTTTTTAGTTACCTGTATATTAACCCTTTGCACCCTAAGTAAATTTCTCATATAATCTAACATATAATCAATCTGATGATAACAAAAATTGGGGGATACAGTCAGTTTGTTGTTGGAGCAACATATTTTTCACCTACATCCAAAATTTAATTACACCACTCTTTAGCTAGAGGATCAAAGAATTGAATACGGTGAGTGAGAACTGTGACATAATTTTTTCTTGGTATAAATTTTGTCTCCGAAAAGCTATGACATTTGAGTTTCAATTGTTCGCTCTCCATGAAGATCTATCGATTGAGTTAATAAAACATTAGTGTGAAATAGTTACAGTGAATATACTTGTCAAAAAGCCTTCTCATGAGAAATCTAGTGATACCCATAGAACACTTTATGACAGTGGTAGTAAAGCGGTTTCAGGAACGGAAGAGAATAAAGGCGTGCGAGCGGATCAATGACGGTGCTAGTACGCTTTTCGCACTGTATCGGAAGATGACGCACTTGTACTAGCAGGGTAGGGCCTACTCTCGGTGATCACGGCCTCCGTATGTTTCTGGTCATGATTATTTTCCAATCACCATGGATACATATAAATTGGTAGTCTCTGTGTGGTCAGTAGTCATTGTTCCTCCAAATTAATGGGATTTTGTAAACCTTATGTGTAAATTTAAGATTGAAAAATGAATTTGTATATGTAAAATATATTTTATTTTATTTTTTTTTTCAAGACCCGGTGATTGGGGATTCCCAATAACTAGACACTTTGAATTGAAAAATTTACCAAGTATATTTTAGTAAACCTTACAAATAAAGATTTTCAAACTGATATGAAAACGCCTCGAAAAACTAAGTCATTCACTTAATCACAATCGCATCATCTGATCTGAACTCTCTGATAATTATAAGCTATTATATTAATATATAAGGCAGAAGTTTGATCTCTCCTTTGAACACAAAAGAATAATAGCTATAATAAAATTACAATACATTGTTTTTACTCTACATTATCCATTAAAATATTGTATTTCGTAATGGTTTTCGTGATTGGGGGAATATTCATGTATGTATACCATATATGAACAGATATTTGATAGGCGGCGGCGGGACCATCTGGATCCGATTAGTCATCCCTTCTTCTTCTTTTTCGTAGTTATTGCTGCTATGTATTTTTTTTTTATATTATTTTATTCTTATAACATTCGTTCATTTAACTGCAATTTCACTTGCATTATATACTACATACCACCAGTTGTTTTGATGTCGTTATACCCATTACCCATTACCCATACCCATAACCTATTGTCGATAAATTCAACATGTGCTGTTTTTTTTTCTTCCTGTTGTTTTTGTTTTGTTATTGTTGTTTGTTTAGTAAGTTACACATACTACAAACGAGAAATACAATTGTACTTATATAGCACATATGCATAAGTAAGAACCCCTATATTAATACATAGTACTGTATATAATACAGTCATATAGGGTGGTGTGTCGTAGAAATACTCGGCCTAACATAAACTGATAGACAGTACCAAAAAGTTTATAAAGTTTAGATTTTTGAACACCCCCTAAATTTTTGCGAATATTGCCTTAGCATATAGAAAGTTTAAGTCAATGAAACTTGAACAATTAAAGCTTAGGGGGAGTCAAAATTATAGGGTCCCACACTTCGAGGTTAAGCAATGCTGTACAAGATTCTCAATCATGAAAAATTGATATTGTATTGTATATTAGTCATTCATTCATTAAAGCTTAGCAAGATTTAACCTCTAGTAGAGTAAAAATTATGGTAATACATCCAGAGTTTAAGATTCTGCTGATTTTGTACCATCTTCAAAAATAAATAAGAGAATGCTTGCCTATGACTAACATGAATTGTGGTCAAGTGATTTATAAAAAGAAAACATGATATTGCGTGCTATTGAATTGTCTTTGCTGCTTTGACTGAAAATTCTCGGAATATAGATGACACATGAAAAAGAGGTAGGCATTACAAAAATTGTTTCACTTATAGTTTCATATAGAAAATGACCAAAATTTAGACACCTGAGCTATGCGTGAAGGGCTATGCACTAAAGAATTGAACTTTGAATGGCTTCCATTCATCAACCTTCATCTTTTTAGAGTTTGAACTTCCTTCTCCTTTTGTAACTCCTTTTCTTGGTGGTTAATTTTCTCTTCCATAAAACTTGAAATTGAAAAAATTCAAACAAATTTTATGCTTGCCATCCAATCCAGTCAGGTATCATTGTTGAAGCTTTAATTGAAAATGACTAGGGAAGTTTGCTACACTCCGACTATTTTTGGAACCATCCTCGTAGTAGTAGTTGTTGTGTGTACTATATACTGTACACATACTATGTATGTATGTATTTCTTATGTTATTTGTTTGGCATTGTTTTGCCACGTTTACTCAGACAAACAGATATAATGCAACTCATTCAAAAGCACAAAAAATTATCGAAATCGAAAACAAACGTATGTAGTTTTAAAGAGAAATAAAGTTTTAAAGTAAGTACATATATGGAAACAATATAATAGAGCGAGAGTGAGAACGAGAAATGCAATTCGAGAATTGTAAACAAAACAAAAAAAAAAAAGAAACGACAACCTACA
The DNA here is from genome assembly GCA_037043315.1 of Amiota communis. Taxonomy (NCBI): domain Eukaryota; kingdom Metazoa; phylum Arthropoda; class Insecta; order Diptera; family Drosophilidae; genus Amiota; species Amiota communis. Next base: position 615,435 of record JBAMAV010000054.1, on the reverse strand, counting down.
CAAAGATTTGGGAACTTGGACTCTAAATGATGCATATAGTTTATTGTTTTGTATATTGTGTGATTCCAGAGTTCATATTGTTCCCCCACCACCAGTAACAATAGCAACAATTGAAAAATCTTACTATCTCTAGTAAGTATAATATACTTTGCGCTCTGATAACGATGAACCTAAGCAAGCAGTTTCTATAGGTTGCAACAATCTTCATACAACATCATGAGCAAAGAGCAAAAAGAAATCTTGCATAATTAACTTATTATTGCATATATGTATGTATCTGAACAATTAACTGTTTGTCCTATTTGAACTTAAAATACTTCTTCCTTAGAAACTACCGAGATTTGATGTTTTCTGTCAATAAAATCAATCACATCGAATCTACATAGAGAGGGATGACAATGGTAATGGTATTGAATGAACAAAGAAGTCATGTAAGTGGGTGAAACCAAAGTTCACTGATTTATATATTTATATCCTTTGACATGGGACATGGAAATAAACAAACTATTCTACATTGAAGGAAGGAGAATAATCATTTTAATAGGTACAGTCAAACTTGTAATTGCTTTTAGAGCGAAAATTACCCATTCCATAACTCGAATATACAGGGTGAGTCAAAAAGGACGGACGTTTTTCAAAAATTCATAAACTTGTTAAGGATCATTAAAAAACATTTTTATTCGAATTTTTAGAATCGTTAGATCAAAGCATTTAATAATGTCAAGTGTGGAAAACAACATCGGGCATGTGGTGACCCCCACCGGCGATGCAGCGTTGAAGCCGTTCCACGAAGTTTGCGTCTACTCTCTCGAGCATTTGCCGGTCGATTCTGGCAGTTTCCTCGCAAGGCTTGTGTGTGTATACACGAGCCTTAAGGTATCCCCACAAGAAAAAATCGCATTTGGAGAGATCAGGTGTCCGAGGTGGTCAATTAATGTCCCCAAATCGGGAAATCACACGACCTGGGAATTGACGGCGGATGACTCCCAGTGTGGGCAATGTGTCACCTCGTCTTGCTGGAACCAAACACGCCGTATCGGTATCCGTTTTCGCCTTAATTCAGTAGTGGTTTCGTGCAGAACGACCAGGGCTGCGCATGAAAGCTTGGCGGACCGCCTCAACATTTTCTGGCGTTCGAGCCGTTCGTGGACGCCCTGGGGGACGTCTGTTGCTCAAAACACCTCGGGTGCGAAGTGGGTACTCTTTGGTTCCGATGAATGTTGAAGTGGCGTCGGAATTCGCGCTGAACTGCGGTGATCGACTCGTTATTTCGCACGAAACTCTCGTAAGCGTAAACGCGGTATTCCAACTTTCTCAATTCCAAATTTGAAGAAATGGCTGGGCGGTAAAAAATTTATGTACATACAATATTTAGAGGGATCTCGTTTAATTCGTTCTATACTCATTTTGATTATAAGCATCAACTGAAGTTCCTTTATTACTGGAGAAAAATGTAGGTATATTAACACCATTTTCCGAAAGCGGTTTTGTGTTTACTTATTAGTGCACTTTTATTTTCCCAGATTTATGTAATTAAGTTAAATTATTGGCTTCGAAAGTAAAAATAGTGAATTCACAATTCAATCTAAAATCAAAATCTCACCTATGTTTTTTTTTTTTGGCAATATCAAGCGGAAAACAATTGAAAAGAAAATAACAATACAGAAAAGAGAAAATACAAAAATAGGGAAATTAAATGTAAGACAAAGAGAAACAGGAAATCTATTCACAATTTAATGAACAACAATAAAAAAGCAATAAAATAAATAAATAAATAAGAGAAGAAATAATAAAAAAAAAAAAAAAAAAAAACAACCAATAGTATTTATTGTAAATAAATATTACGTATACGCTGCTATTCAGAGGGTTTTCTAATTGAATACTTAATTGGAAAAATGCAAATTTACAATAAAGTTTTCCACTGAAAAACTTCAAAAATTGATGTGATTTACCATAATTGATCTGTTTAACTTCAATTCAATTCTACTGCAATCTAGTAGCAACGGCCAAAATCAACAGTGATAATGAGAGTTACTACCCGAGTTACTATTGTATTTCAGTGGTCTTCATTGATATATAAAACACGTTTGGTGGAGTAAGGTTAAAAAATCTTTTTAGATTGGTGAAAAAGGGAAGCCTTGTAGTTTTATTGAAATTAGATCCATTCAAATTTATCAAAAATGATTTCAGCAGAAATACGGTTAGAAAAGTTCCTTTGATGAAGAGAAAAAAAAACAAAATTTGTCTCAAGAAATATGCACATTGTGTCCGTTCCATTGTCCTCTGTTTCTTCTAAACAAGTCCTTTATATTGGTGAGTCAAAAAGAATAAGACAAACACTAGGCTAATCAATTCAGAATTCAGAAGTTTTTACTTACAAAACCAACTCATAACAACAAGGCGTATTTTGAACATACATATGGCCTATATTGTGGTTCCACAATATCAATAATTTCTCTGATCAGTTAAGATTTATACATCGAATCATTTTGTAAAAGTTTCTTAAGTTTTTGTAAATTATTATTTCTTAACTCCAAAAACTAAAACAATAGATTAACTAATTGTCCGATTTTTCCAATTTTACAATAGTGTTGTGTAAAATAGTAGGTTGAGTCAATTTTGGAAATTTCCTTGTTTTAAATATTCTAAGAAATTACAGAAATTTTTGCTTACAACAAAAGAAATTAGAAAGGTTTATCGCTTCAACTTCAATACAATTTGTCCGAAGGGGACTTTCGTGGGCGGACACCTACGATTCCAATGAAATTGTCCGGACACGGATGATTTCCACGTAACGAATTGGGACTAAGGAATTTGTCCAGACACGAAAGATATCCGTCCGGGGAGAGATGTTCGCTACTAGAAATTTTAGTGTGCCATTGATGTTGTTTTATTCTTATTGGTACAATATTTGTTGGGATTTTTTAGTTACAATCTTAGAATTTTTAAAGAATATAATTGAAACTGAGTACATATTCCTGTTTATCACAATCAATAAAAGCTATGGCTATGGTTTTTCAGTAAGTTGGGCAAAAGCTAGTGTTTCACGATCGAAGACTTCGCAAAGTAATTTTCGTTGTTTGTAGCTGGGCCAGATAAATTCCAGTTAATTTTACTGAAAACATTGCGGGAGACTCTTCGGTACCATTGGTCACTATTATGTACCAGTTAAGGCAAAGTCTAAACCTTCATTAAAGATTAATGAAGTTAAAACCATAGATCATCAAATTGGTCTCGGTATACTAGATAATAAAACTATTGTATTGTAATAATAATGACCAAGGATAAGAGTGGACGGGAAGAAACAGAAAACAATTTGGCTTGTCTTTTATGACTCTCCCCTTTCCTCCTTCTTATATGTGTAATTAAGAGCCAATGAGTGAAGGATTCGAATCTCAATTTGATACGCTTTGATTCGGTTGTTTCGAAAGATCACATTTAGCAGTGTTGGGCAATTTTCACATGTAAGTTGGCAGCATTTTGACATAAACAAAACAAAAAACAGCTGTTCGTCATACTAAAATACCAATGTAAAGCACAAAATCGAATCATCGTGATACGAGCCACTGTAAAGCGGCTATAAGGTTCTCTATATTTCCATAATTTTAGAGGCCCCCCACACCCAAATTGTAAGTCCTTTCATAATTTGAATATAATTATATTGTTGAATAAAAATTTAAATTTTATTTTATTCCAAAAATAATTAATAAAAAAATTAATAATTTTTTTTCTTTACTTACATTTATTGCACTGAACTGTGACAAAGACGACGAGATGTGATGTGATAGCAGCGAGTGAACGCTTCAACAATGTTAACACGATGACGACGACAGAAGGCTAAAGAGAAACAAAAATAAACGCGTTATTAGAGTGAGAGAAAGAGTGCAACAAAAAAAAAAAAAAATAGTATAAGAGATTGAGAGCGCAAGCAAAGAGAGCTTAATTTTATATGGTCACTAAATCACACACACACACACTCACTCACTCAATGTTTTTGTTTTTTAAGCATGAATTACAAAACATTAAGAGAGATTGTAGAGACACAACAAATAAGAGAAGACTCAGAGAGAGCGAGTCAAAATAGAGAAGAAAACCGAAGAGAAGAAACAAGCTAAAAAGCACGCGACAAACTTTTGCTTTGCTTTGTTTCATTTTAGTTTGTTTTCTTGGTTTTGCTTGCTTATTGTTTTGTTGTTACTATTGTTATTGTTGTTGTTGTTGTTTTCATATTTGTTGCTTTCAAAAAGCGTAAAGAAATTTTTTGTTTCTGTTTTGTTTTATTACGTGTGCAATGAACACACACACACACACACACACAGATACACTAGCCTATACATATAATAAACGTGTGCAACGGGGCATCTCATGTATGTGTGTGCAAGACTCTACTACACATATGCATGTACATAAAAAAAATAAGCCGTTCACTCTGAAATATGTATATTATATACAAAAAAAAAAAAAAAAATATTGCAAAAAATTTAACAAAAGAAAATTTTATTTTATTTAATTTTATTATTTTTCTTATTTTGCAAATCACTATAGAGACGTACACGCACACATACACCTACAGACACACACACACACGTATATAAATGCATATACGCGTACACATATGCATAATTTTTTTTATTAAATTTTATATCTTCTTATATACTTAAGTATTTTATTTGTTTAAGTAAAAAAATATTATTATTTTTATATATTTTTTTTTTGCTTGCAATTTTCTCTATTTCTTTGCTCACATACACACACTCAAACACACATATATATATATAAACACATGCATGCACTCATCATCATCATATGTTTTTGATTTACATATTTAATTTTTTATTATTATTTTCTTTACCACGATTTGTTATTGTTTTTGTTGTTGTTGTTGTCTATATAAACAGATATTGTATATATAGTAGTTATATAGATAGATGATGTATAGATATATGAAGATGTAAATTAAGTATGGGTAGTATATAGTACTATAGTATAGTAATGCTGCTGCTGCTTGTTTTGTTCGTGCTTTTTGGCTAGCGCTGCTGCTTGTTTGCTTTTGTTGGTTGGTGGTGGTGGTGGTGCTGCTGCTGTTGTTTCTTCTATGCTAGGCGCTTTGCTTGCTTGCTGACTGGCTGATTTATGTCTGTCCGTGTTCAACGTTCGACGACGTGCGAATGCAAACTTCCAACAAAGCAAAGCGCAAAGCATTCAAAACACAACACAAAACAACACAACCAACGAATGAAAATATCAACTCTATAAAGAGTCTATGTACCGACGACCGACTAATGTACATAGACATACAGTCATATATAGTACATACGCCGTTGCTGTTGTTGTATCTACGTCTATGGGTTATGTACTTTGGTTTGAAGAAGAGACTACGACGACGATGAAAGACAAAAACAACATTATTGAAATAATAATAACAACACCAATAACACCAACAACAGCAGTAGCAGTAACAACAATAACAATGATGATGATGATGTTGACGTCGACGACAGTGGCAGTGGCAGCGACTACAAACGATTTAATATACGAAGAGCGACGAACGACTAAACTTATGAGCGAACAGACAAAAGCGTGAGTAAGCAGCGTTTGCTAGCGAGTGAGTGAGTGAGTAATGGCATGGCAGTACTGATGTGAGAGAGTCTAGTTAGCGAACATGTTGTTGACCAAACGCATTAAACTGAATAGCAATAGCAAAATATTGTAGCAAGAAATGAATACAGTTGAATCTCGTTTAACCGGATTACGAATTACAAAAAATGGAAAATCCCAATTCATTGTTCTTTGACTAAATATATAAATATTCTCTTAGCTCTTTTGCAGCGACAGCCGAGGAATTGGCAGGCATTCTATGGTTTGTAATATGTCCGACATTGGTGGGTGGCCTAGCTACCAAACTCACATCTATCTGAACTCCTCCTAAATAGTAAATAGCAAAAATAGAATCCGAATACATGTTATTCACCCATCAAAATTTCTGTCATATCACTGATGATAAAGAAGATATAGAAAAGAAATCAGTCTGAGTCTGAGCAGTCTGGTCACTGCAACTACTAGGGGAGAGTTAAGAGTCCATTGAGTCTTGTAAATCTATCCAAACCTGACAATGGATCTTCAGGTGAGGTCAGTCTTTTTGAATGAAATTGATTCTGTGGCGAGCAGCCTATATATCCTAACCTAACTTTAATGAGTTTGCATTAAATCCATTTTAAGAATTCTAATCATATTATTGTATTATTGTCTGAGTAGCAGCATAGTAGATGTGTGCTACATGGATAATAAAAAGAGGGGAATCACAATAAGTAGAGGTACCATATAAAATCAATCACCCGGAATGGGCAACAGATGCAACCACCTACCCACCCAGTTGATACAGTTAATGTCCATCCCTATAAACGAGGTTCAACTGTATATACATAAATAAAAATATGCATGCATATGCATGCCTGCCTGCATACATATGCATATTGTTGTTTGTCTCTAAATACTAGAGAAGGTGGCTTTGACAAGAAGTCATCGTTTATCATTATCATAGAGCTAAAAAAGTTAAAGCTAGTGTACCTACCTACTACACATACGTATGAGTAATAAACGGGATGGTATGAAATAATCGAAGTGGAACGAAACGAAAAGAAACGAAACAAAATGTAGCAAATGAGAGCTTAATATACAATACCTAAGTACATAAGTATAGTAATTGTTGCTGGCATTGCTCACTATTCTCTTCCGCTTCTCTTTCACTCACTCTCTCAAGCAATGTGCAATAAGTAAATCAACAACAACAATAACAACAAAAATATATAACAGAACAGTTACAAAATAAAGAGATAAACATAAGAAGAAGACAAAAAAAAAAAAAAATAGTTAAGTTTCACTGAGAATTTAATACCCGCAAAAAGAAGTCATCAAAGCCACAGATACATATGTATATAAGTAACAATCCCATTCAATAACAAGTAGTATTCTGATTCTGGAATGATTACAGACAAACACTATTGTGTTTATGATGGTGGCTTATATTAGAGCTGTCAAAACATCGATGTTTTGATTGGAAACATCTATGGTTTGTATGGAAACATCGATGTTTTGCCAGCACTAGTTAAGATTCACTCCGGGTTCCTGCAGATATGAATGTATGTAATATGTCAGCCCGGGAAAGAAATCATTCTAACCCACATATGTTCCCAAAGTGGGCGATAACGCCACCTTGTGGGCACTGGGAGCTTTCAGGGGGGCATTTAAAGGTCCAGAAAAACCATTGTGCACCATGTGTCGGAAACATTGGAACAGAAAGCGCTTTTAGAAGTTGACCCAGATTTTAGCAATAATTCGATCAATATTAATTGTTTATGACAGTACTTCTACTGCTCAAAGAAAATTAGAGGGCGTCAAGCTAAACTAAAGGGGCAACGGCAAACCATTTCTAATCATCTAAACTAAATCTAAAGAAAAGTTGAAAATTTTTGTAGGTCACTAGAACTTTTTTTTAAACTCTAAGTGGTCGAAATAAGTTTGGAACTTTTGATCTAACTTATTCCACGTATAGTTGATACATACATAGTTTAATAGACAAAGTCACTTGATCAGTTCCATCTTTGGTAGACAAATGTAGAGTTTTTGCCCAACTAACGAACAGTGTACCAAGCAAATCGTTGCGCCCTCCTGGTTATATTTGGTATATAAGTCTGGAGTTTAGCTGCAAAGTCAAACCACAAACGAGTTTAGACCCTGCAAAGACTTACTCCTTCTCTAGGTAGCTGCGACTGGATTTTGTTTTCGAAAAACAACTTTACATCATGACCTCAACCTGGCGGCGGCTACTGTTAAAGATCAGATCGGTCTTTTTTCAAGCAGGTACAATGACTAATTGATAGCACACAAAAATTGATTAAACAGATCTCACTCTGGCCAATGCGCAGTACCTATAAGAAGGCTGAAGCGATGACACTTTGAACGAAGAAGAAGAATTTTATCTTTACCTTTATATATCAGACTTATCTATCAAGTCAAGTGAAGTCTCCTTTAAAAGGTAAAGTCTATTATGTAGTTTGTAAGTATGATATCTCTTGATATGTGAATGTGAATTGAAGGGTATACAGTATAAACAGATCAAGAATTTTTCAATTTGTTCTATTCTTTAACACGTTTAATCATGTGCGGGCTAAGCTTGCTTGTTTGCTTGCTTACTTGTCTCTCATCTGTTCTTTATTCTGATCATTCTTAATTCCAGTGATCATAAACATTCGGTTCACCCTACATCAACTAAATATAATATACTATCTTCTTCTAATATGTAAAAATCTCATGTCACGGTGTTAGTGTATGAACTTCTCCGAAACGGCTCGACCGATTTGAGGAACATTTTTTTTTTTTTTTGTATATTTGGTAGATATAAGATAAGTCGTAAGGTATTATTCATTCCCATTTTTTAATCGCGATTTTTGTATTTTCGTATGAACAATATCCTCTTTTGCCTCATGTTTCTGAGCGCATAACTTGAGTACGGGTGAATTGATTTTGATGAAACTCTAGCATAATCTGGAGAGTGTTCCTGTGAAGTTTGGTGTGGATCGGACTCACAGTTGTCGAGAAATTAGTGAATTAAATTTTGGATATAAAGCTTAGAGACAAATTTTAAAATCAATCAAGTCGCATCACGCACTAAAATCACGTCGGGAGCTTAGCAAAGCACGCCGGGTATAATATTGTGGTATAGTACTATATAAGATGATGATAATGAATGACTGTATGTGGATAGATGGTTTAGAAGAAGAAGATCAAACTCAGACTCAGATCACTCACTCACTCACTAATCAGCTAGAATAACAATGAAAATGTTAATACGAGTATGCCTTATTTCATCCACATACTTTGCACAATACTATGTATGTATGTACTTACTTATGTACTCCTGTATATAATGACAAACGACCTACAATTGTTTGTACATAAGTACATACATGTGACAAACAACAGATTCAGTCACATTCTATTTTCATGCATACAATATTATATTACAGTACGAATGACTATGTAGTTATGTACGTGACAAAGTATATAATAATGTATTCAAGTTTTATCAAGAGTCAGAAACAAAGGGAGGGAGTAGGGAGAGAGCAGCATAGAGATCGGGTTCGCTTTATTGTTTATTATCTTCCTTCCTCATGTAAAATAATATACAATAGTATAACCGTTTGCCTTATGACATACAAAATTATCTAGAGAAAATCATACAAACAAACACAAACACACACACACACACACACAAAACAATTTTAGAAATTTAAAAAAAAAAAAAAAATATTATAAATTGTTCTAACTTCGACTTTTGCATTAATCACGCGACACATGAGATTTCACAGTGAGTCATTAAAGTATACTACCGACCCACTTATCATACTATGAATTGAATTTGTCGCATTTATTACACAAATTTAATGGCTTACAAATCCCAAAATACTATTTGGACATAACAAAATTGGACGAAAAGGACTAGATCACTCGACCAGATGTAAAAATTCCAGCCATGCTCTCATGGATTGTTCCTGGTTTAAGCAAATCAGAGAATTGGTGGAAACCTTGCACTAAGTGCAGAAGCGGATAAGACCTTTAGGAGCTACTAAGCAGTGGAAGTCTGGTGTTCCTTATAATATTGTAAATAACTAATTTTTATTGGATTTGTATCTCTTTTAAAGAAGAAAGTTTGCTAGTCTCATTCACACTTCTCTTCCGGTTATTATCCTTTATAACCAGGCGCCCCTAGGCACGTGCATAGTTTCCTTAAAGGATAATCCGCCACTGACTAAATAACATGATTAACTTCATGCTAAAGAATGCGGATGTGGATGCCTGGTATACATCGTGCAGTATAATCATTGAAATAATACAACATGTTCGCAAGGAGACGAAGAGATAAACAGAAGAGAAGTGTGGCCTAGCGTACTCTTCCTGGAAAAGGAGTCAGTAATGTAGTTCGGAGCATAAGACACTGTTTGTTTGATGAATCGTGCATCCTAGTAAGTTGTTCTACTAAGATTCCTTGGAGCATCAAAAAAAAAAATAAAAAAAAATTTGGTTCATAGATCAAAACACGATGTTTTGAAAACATCTTTATTCTATCATCATAATGCTGATGCCAGCTATAGCTGTGGAGATGGACTTCCTGCAACTATACATCCAAAGCATTTAGATCAAATCATATCTTACCATAAAACTTTGCTAATATTAATGTTATTTGGTGTGTACAATTCTCGGACTCACTGTATGTTGTACTCACCCAACACACGCAGTGACATCCTAAAGTATGTTGTAGGTATTGAATATAAAGTACATACTCGTATAAGAAATGTCAAACAATAATAAAGCATAGCAAAATCTTGTTTGCACGCAGTCAGACGCATGGGTGGTTCGATAGGTTCAAAATAATTTATACAAATTCATTGGATCACATGATTGATTTTTATTATTTTAGGCACACTCTCTCTCTTTCTCTCCCGTCGTGTATCTTTAAATTCTTATCTATCACTCTCATCATTCAAGTATACTGTATATGGTGATTTAAGTGTGCAGATCAGATTACTAGAACAGAACGGAACATTTGATAATGATGATAATCATATCTAGCAAGATGAAAATAGTAAAATAACGAATTAGAAATAAAATTTTCGGTAGTTAAATTATTTGAAGAATTTAAATCACTCTTGATAACAGTAGTAGAAAGAATTTTCTAAATAATTAAATGGCAAACATTGAATTTGAAAAGTCTTTCCTGCTTACACCACTGAACCGATTTCTAAAAAAAAAAACACCAATTGAAAGGTATTCTTCGCAAGATGTGTTTAGTGGTTTAGGTAAGGCTAGGTGTTAAAGATAACCGCTTTCCAACAACAACAACAACAACAGCCGTTGATGTTGTGAATGCAGTAGAATGGGAGAATAGAGAGGTTTGTGTGTCTCTCTGTCTTCTGTTCTATTGATGTACGCTCACTATTTATAGGGAAGTTATTGTATTACCACTTATGCTTTTTCTAGAATGCGGTCGATTGTGTCGGCCGGGGATTCCTCTAGTTTAAATGAAAAGTGGTAAGTAGGTGGGTGTGTAAATGAGAATGGATTTATGGGGAACCGAGTTGGGTTTGTGCTGTTATGTTAGGCAAATTGTCACCTCACAGGTTGTTGTTTGTTTTTAAATGTTTTAAGAACAAAATTTCGATAATCTCATGTCAGACATTACCTAATAACAAGAATTATGAATTATTGCAAGACATCACAATAGGATTTATTGCAGCACAGCATATCACACCACAAAGGGACAAAGAACAATTGCAACCAACACAACAAGATGAAGGGTTTTTTGGCAAAGTTATAAGTTATAACAAAGGATTTTGTGGAATCTAATAGAGCCATGATGCAAAATATTAAATTATTTAAAATTCAGTGAATTTATATAGAGATATACAAATGTATGTATGTTCTTTTTTCAAACTACCCTTGTCTCGTATAAATGGCAGCTTGCAATATAAAATGCAAAGAGAGCACGGAGCAAATTGCAAGAACTGTACGTACAACTTTATCTATGAGAGAGATAGATATATAGAGGAGAAGAGTGTAAAAAGCTCCCACATACTCAAAGAGTTATAAAGGCAATGTCATAAAATAAAGTAAGACAAAAGAGAGAGGAAAGAGCAATCAGTAAAATCAAAATAAAAAAGAAACAAATAAAATATAATAAAAACCAGAAAGAAGGCTATCATGTAATACTCTACACGCTCCTCCGGTTTGCATTCAACCTTCCTTTCTTAGCATCACTATATACTCTCTGTTACAATTTGGGTATCAACAAAGAACAAAGTTTGACTATCCAATATGAGCACAGTTTGAGTGGCACTAGGATCTTGAAATGTCCATGGTTGATGAATATGGATCAGGAACCTATAATGTCCGAATTTCAGTTTGATACATCGAAAAAAAAACTTTTTCTAAAAAGAACATTAATTTAAATGGGGGTTTGTATGGGAGGTACCCCCCCTAGCGGTCCGATTCCGACAAATGTGCAGCGTATGGTAAAAAGAGACCTACATATGTGTAAAATTTAAGCTCTCTGGCTCAAAAACTGAGGGACAAGTGTGCATACATACACACAGACAGACGGATATGGCTAAATCAAATCGACTCATCGAGCTGATCACAAATACATATGTATATATTTTATGTGGTCTGCGATGTCTCCTTCTGTGTGTTACAAACTTCATGACAAACTTATAATACTATTCACTACCGTGAAAAGTATAATTCATGCTGCTGTTGATGCTCACTCACGTGTGTTAAGCGACTCATAGACCTACAACATTTTTTGGGAATGGGGATTGGAAGTAAGAATATTGGATCAAAATAATACTGGGTCTGAGCAAAGACTATGAAATTATTTGGACTGGACAAATTGAGCATAAGAAAAAAAAACTCTTCCTTTGTTGGATATCAGACCAAAGACCATAAAATTATATACATAGACTGGACAAATTGGTCACAACGAGAAAGATTGGATTCCCAAGAGATTATCCAACATCAAATTGTGTGTAATATTGTTGCTAAGCATCCCGAGATTTCACACAATTTGTTGTTAGAGCTCAATCTTTGTGAACAATTTGTCCAGTCTATCTCTAATTTCTTGGCAGTATGAATCACTGGTCCAAAAAGTAGTCGTGGCTAGTCCCTTTGGAACCAGTACTACTTCCAACAATCTTCTTTTACATGTATTCTCAACTGGTGAAATTAACATGACGATGTCAGTGGAAGGAGTCAATTGGCATCGCCTGCATTTCCTAGGACTAGTGAATTTACTAGCCACCAGGTAATAAGAAACAGGGACTATTGCCACCAAATTGGTTACTGCATAACCGACCAACCATCTGGAACTATTGCTCAATAATATTGTTGTTTGTATATGTGACGCTTTAGGTTTACTTTAGTTTATTCTATTCTCATTAACATCATCATCATCATCATCGTCAACATTCCCGTGCTTCTCTGCTACTGCGGCTTTCTCTCCGTCAAAATTTTAAGTTGATTTGAATAGTACCGTTCGTTCCTTTTATTTTACTCGCACACACTCACACACACAGATATATACATACATTATATGATGTATATATAGAATAAATTTATACCTAATAATCTATAAAGAAAAAGCAACAGCAACGAACAAAGCCGGCGGCCCGGTTAAATTGAGCTTTACTTACTACATACATTTGTATGTGCTTTCTTCATAGATTTTTGTTTTGTTTGTTCTCTCTCCTCTCTCTCTCTCTCTCTATCTTTTTTTCATACTCTATCTCTCTGTTGTTCTCTTCGCTATTCTTGCTCTATCTCCCTCCCTCCCACTCTGTCACACACACTCTCTTTATATCTTATTATTATTTGTGCTAAAACTGACGTGTTTTTTTTAATTGTGCCGCTGATGTCAACATTTGCTAAAAGCCAAACAAAAAACATACATACATACATACATACATAGATACCCAAACACACATAGATACGCGCGTACTGAAATACTTTTGCTAAAAGCACATAAGAAAAAAGAAAAAAAAGAGAAGAAGAAGAAGAGAAATACCACACATGAGAAAGAAAAAAACAAACAAAACGAAGAAACATTGAAAATGCAACTAGAACAAGAACCAGATAAACAAACAATTTAGTATGCGTACAGTGAATCATAAAAGTATTCATCACCATCACCATCATCATCATAATTAATCGCACTAATATCAATTCTTACAATATTCTACTACTCTCTACTTAATAACAATGTGTGGAATGGGACTCACAAAGTAAATGAGTGTACCCTTGATTTGTAAAAATAATATATATAATATATTACCAAATAAATTTTGGAGATATTTAGAATGTTGGAGTTTCTAAGAGTTGGAATGCTCCCAAGTGTTTGTTGGCAGGAGTTCAAAAAATCTAGTCTACGCTAAGGGCGTTTCTGCAGAGAGAGCATATGGTGGTCGGACTGATCCGTTGAGAAGGTGTTGATTGGCCATTTTATTATATTTCTATTTTGTAGAACTAACATTATAATTATAAATTAGTTAATTATTTTTAATATGACCAATATTGGTAGAGGCCTGCAGCTCAGGAGCAGAGAGTTAAGAAGGATAGGGTGAAGAATTGGAATAGTGCAGGACTAGAATCGAAACCGCGACTGAGCCAAATGTGTATATAATATTCTGTAAGTATTTTATTTTGTTTTTGTAGTTTATAGTAGTGTTTTTAAAAATTTCAATATCCCATCCATTTCAAAAATGACTTATGGTATAACAAAAGTCACATTATGTCTTTATGGAGTTTAAGGTGTTTCAAAAAGAGTTCACGGACGTTGACGGACACCTACGGTACGGTGACTTATGGTATATCAGAAGTCACATTATGTCTTTATGGAGTTTAAGGTGTTTCAAAAAGAGTTCACGGACGTTGACGGAAAGAAATTGTTCGGCATAAAAACATAACATGGGATTAAGAAATTTGCGAGTTTTAACTTTCGTTTAATACTTTTAAGATCACCAACTGCCATTTACAGAATATATATCCAATATGTTTCCCTAGGGAGTCTGGATGATAATAAAAAATCTTTGTATAGCAAGGAAACGACCGACAAATGGAGGAAAAAGTTAAATGTATTCTTTCTCGTCATGCTGATCGATCATGGTGATCATTTCCATTTTTTTACTTTATAGGATTTCTTTCGATCCGATATTGCTGAATACTAATAACAAACCTGATGTCATAATGAAAATACCTGTGTGTGTGATATAGGCGACTCTATATGTGTGGGGTAGGAGGGTGTGGGGAAGGTATTTTAACAAACAAAATGATTAATTTTCACATTTCATCACATTTAAAAAGAAAATTTATTTTTATATGAATTTTTAATTTTCTTTTATACTAAGCAAGCAATATATAGATAAATTTTCTTTATTTATCTATATATATACGTATATAATTTTAAAGAAGTAATTTTATTTTTCTGATAATTCAAACTATTTATTCACCTAAAAATTGTCCACTAAAGATTGTGAAAATCATATGAAAATTCCACTTTTCTCAATCCTGTTCCTTCCTTTTAAGTAATTCAGGAAATATATAAGGTGTTTACTATACCAATAATAGGGGACTCTTCATATGTGTATAATTTCAGTTCATAGAGTTATACATAAGCTGTTGATATATAGAAATGAATGAAACATGTCTTTCTCTTTCAAAGACGATAATAGCTACTATTAAATTCTTTATGAATGGGGTGTGGTTTCCGCCCGAAGTCGTCCTCCTAATCAATGATAATACTTATCATAGACACTATAATAATGTGTACAAATAAAAATCCCCACCACTTGATTACCACACTTGGTAAATGTGTGATAGTTTTTTTAT